>JAWQEG010000033.1:2185000-2327500 GCA_033782935.1 Petrolisthes cinctipes
ACTTTCTTCGAAGTGGTTTCATCACAAATGCCTGCAAATTCTCCTGTGACAAGCTCATTCCTTGCGGCCCAGCAGTCAGGGAAAGTTCCAGATATTCCATTTAGTACCAGTTTGTGTTCCTTCCGATTCGAGTCCTGCAATCCAAACATCATTATCAACTCATTGTGATCATACAGGTTAAACACTTTCCTTATCCCTACACCCACTATAATTCATAAGCCTACATGCAAATGCTATCACATCGTTTTATAGCTATTTTACTAAGTCATAGGTATAATACGTTCACCATTCAAGATCTGTGCTATTCCTTTCCTACTATAGTTTCCCCCATGTAATAGGAATGCAAAATGCTTAAATCCATATTATTTATCTAGGACTTATGAATACAATATGATTATAATCTATACGGCAATACACAACGGTTCCTCATTCTAGAACGTCAAAACCCACCAAATGTATAGTTCCGAGCAGATAAAACAGGGGCACCAAACGAAGTTGTTAACACTGATAGGTTCTGGGCTTCAACATGTATAGTTTCATCACTAGCACTAATTTAAAATGGTGTTCATTTCTATATATTGTTGATGTATATTACATGAACATCATGCATTCAAAACTAAAATAGATAATAGACAAACAGAAATGTGCTCTGGTTCTACATATTTGGTGTAATACATCGTCTAAATTACTGTATCTATTATACCACTGTAATATTATGTGTGTTTTCACTAATTTTCCCCTATGATTATCTGCTTACATACACATTAAAACAATAATAATAGTATAAAATACTGCTATATTAACACATGAGTAAGTGAATAACGTTCGCTAAAACCCTAATATTATGAGAATATGCTACACAGTATATTATCACATGTATGAAAGATATTAAAATATTGCTTCTGCATAAAACACTGTTCTTATTGTTCTAATTATTTTCGTGAGTTCTTAACCCCCTCTGGCTATAATGCATTCATAAATTAGGTCAGTGTTCCTATATCTCTGCAACATAATACTAGGCTGTCGTACTGCGGCTGCTAGTGACCATTTTACTGATAATTTTAGTGTTCCTGCTGTAAATAGAATAGTCAGAAGCATCACTCTAAAACTAGAATTTATGATTTTGACTAAATAATATCCAATCAGTAATAATGCGAGGGAGCTCCAGGCTGGTTTGTTCAAATAATATCATAATGCATCGAAGGTATGAAATGTATAACAACATTAAGCCAAAGAAGAAGAAAAAAATAAGCTCTATGCATGCATCCGTTAGGCTCAATGTTCGGTGTCTTTGCATTAGCTAGTTTTCCTCAAAAGATGCTTCACAATTCAACTGATCAAATCATCTGAGAGTTCACTGGCATCCCTGTGTTCACCCATTCCTTCGTCACCGTGCGCCGTCTCATGATCTGAATTCGAAAATCAATCTGGTGTTTCGTTGTCCGAGCCTGAAGTGGTTCAGAAGGCTGGTGCACTGTGACTGACTGCGGGACAGAACATTAGTCCGGCACAGTACAGCCTGCCGAAAACTGCCTTGTCGTGGTGGGTGGGCTTGCATTTCTCTGAAACCTGACAAACTATACTAGACGGTGCTCCGGCCCCTGCTCTACCCAGATATCAGGGAGAGAGGGCTTCCCATGCTAGAAAGGTCACCAGTGAGAGACCAGACTAAATGGTTCCCATGCAATAGGCTGCCAGTACGAGCCAACAGTGCTGACCGCCCTCTTGGGGACGACCTGTGTTGGAAAGTTGGGTTTCTGGGCAAGGATATGTTGGGGAAGGGAGTCTAAGCACCGTCATGGGGAAACTTTAGAGCCATTGGGGCTGCTTTATAAAACGAGTGGCCCTGTGGGGGTCTAGGTACAACCGCTCGGTCCCCTCATCTGCCATGTAGGAGCTCTTGGCACCTAGGGCCATTCCATTAAAAACACAATGTTATATGGATGCCAAAAAACCTCTTGCAATTATATGATAATATTTGTTATATTAAAATCATAATAACGTGTCAGATACTTTATTTAAGGCATAATTGATCAAAACATCTGAGATACGAGAAGTTTGGACACCCAATCACACGTCGCTAAAGTTAGGAGCCCTTGAACGAGCATTATCATTAAATCAACCAATCACGGATGTAGAAACAGAAACCCACTAGGAACCAGATGCACCTATTATTGGAATAGTGTATAGAAGAAACCTTAAGGACTCTCCTGAACACTTAATGAGTGTGGTTTTAGTATTAATTGAAGATACACGTCGTACCTCTTATAAAACTCGTCTAGCCCAAGCCCTTGCCTGTCAGAAGTCCTCTGAAAGAATAGGATTCCCACGATTGCAGTGAAGGAGAGAGAAAGCAGCGTGCTTCTCCCACACAGCAGTAGTGCAGACTGGTGACCACCATGCGACAATACTGTTGGGAAATTGACTAGAGGTTTTAGGGACAGAGTTGAGAGCAGCAGAGTGAAGCATATCATTGAAATACGTTACAGTCATGTCAGAGCTACTTAAATCTGCAACCGTAGAGACCGGAGGAGTAAACTCTTTAATAAACTGCCAATCAGCCTTTACTAATCTCCACCGAGGAAGACGAGACTGCACTTCGTATCTGTTATTTTCCAAGAGTATAGGAAAGTGGTCACTACCATATAAATCGGGCAACACACTCCAAGTAAAATCCAACAGTGCACTAGGTGAGCAGAGGGAAATGTCAATGAAGGAAAAAGTCCCAGTAGCACTATGGATATGTGTCACATCTCCCTTACTTAAAATCCCAAATATCTCATCCTCAATAGGAGCCAATAAAACACCCCTGGGATTGACCGAACAGTCTCCCCACAGAGGATGACGACCATTAAAATCACCTAATAAAATAAAGATGGATGAGATCACCCATCTCAACTGTAACACTGGTAGGTAAGTATAGACTGCACAGAGTGTAGGAGCGGTCTATAGAAACCTTAACTGCAACAGACTGGAGCGGAGTGTCAAGCTCCAGGCTCGTGCATGGAACATCGCATCGAACTAGGATGCAGAGCCACCATGGTGACCCTGCCCTTCAAAGGAATTAGAATAAAATGCAGAGTATACAGGAGGACTAGCAGAAAGTGAGTCCCCAAGCATTGTCTCTTGGAGACAAACACACGGTGGGGAGAAGCGAGAAAGAAGAACGCGCAGTTTCTCCCAAGGGAAACTCACGTCAAGGCAATTCCACTGAGGGACCTTGAACAGTGGTACTTTAATACAGATTTTAGGGAAGCCTAACGGAGGGACTTCCCACTACCACCTTGACCAGAGGTTTGATTCACACGAAAAGTTTTCTCTGATCCTTCGCCACTAGAAGAAGAGGCAACTTGAGGAGAAGTACTTTTGGCAGTACACGAGTCCCTAAAGCACCTGATATATTAGAAGAAGGTAAAGGGAGATGAGCAGGGATATTCTTAGAAACAACCACATTGGAATTGTGTTGTAAAAAAGTGGTATCACTGACACAGGCAAATACATCAACATCCAAAATGGAGGTGGAAGAATCACTCCACTGCTCGAGCGGAAGAGAAACCATTTTTTTGAAGTCACAACAACCGAGGTATCCACATTCATTTCACGCCCTTCTGATGTTCCCAAAGTAAGCTTGCGAGGTGGAACAACTGTTGAATCAAGAGATTCATCGGATCCATGTAAACATTTCTGGAGTGATTGAGATGATTTGATTTGATTTATAGATGCCACTAGGCATCTGGCGGCGCAACAGCTAGGGTCATATACCACCCAACATAAAGTGTTCATCTACATATTTAATAGAATATGTACAGTTACCCAAGAAAAGGAGGAATGTAATTAGCTGAAAACAATAACATCCATCCATACAAAGGTTATAGGTTCTGAGTGATCCATTGATGAAATACGAGTGTTTACTTTGGAGCATCTGCCAGATATTGCCACACACCAGCAAATTTGGTTGCAGTCTTTTCTTGGGCAACTGTACAATCATTAAATAATCTTTACTACTCCGAAAGGGAGAAGCAGCATGAATAAAAAGCCATGTAATCTAAAAATCACATTTTACTAAAATAACCTACATTAGTTAAATATATAAAAGAAAGAAACATAAAACTTTACCTACCTAAAAAAATAATAGCAATAAAATTCATGAATTTCACAATTTGTGGAGGAGGCCAGCCTCCTCCGTGGCAGAGGAGTACACCTCACACCCATAGTCGAGTTTCGACCTAATAAGAAAATGATATAGGCGAATGGTTAAGTGCCTTGAGGCAAGATACCTTAAAAGAACGTAAGTGGGGAGCCCAAGTCAAACATTTATCAAAAAGAAGACCCAGAAAGCGAGTCTCCTCGACACAACATATCCGATGGCCATACATGAATAAGTCCGGATCGGGGTGGACGCCTCGGATGCGGCAGAAGTGAATAGCAACCGTCTTGGCAGGAGTAAACCCAAACGTGACACCCTGTCTAGGGCAAGCTGCATGCGCCACTCCGCCACCGACATACTGGAAGCAGCAAACCAGACCGCCAGGTCGTCAACGTACATCGAGTTGGCTATACCATCCAGAAGGGATGAGGCAATGGCATTAATTGCTACTGTAAACAATGTGACACTGAGGACGCTTCCTTGGGGGATGCCCTCCTCCTGTGCAATGGATGCTGAGAGGGCTGTATCAACCCTCACAGAAAAACTGCGATAACTGAGAAACTCCTTAAGAAAGCGTGGAAGGCGACCCTGCAGGCCATATACATGTAGTTGCTGCAGGATGCCATGTAGTGTCATAGGCTTTCTCTAAATCAAAGAATACACAGACAAGGTGTTGATGTCGCGCAAAAGCCTCACATGCAGCAGCTTCCAACCTGACCAGAGCGTCTGTAGTGGAAAGGTGTTTATGAAAGCCAGACTGGGACGGAGACAGAAAATCACCCCGCTCCAAGAAGTATACCAGTCTGACATTCACCATCTTCTCAAATAGTTTACAAAGACAGGAGGTCAAGGCAATTGGTCGGTAATTGAGGGCAACACTAGAGTCTTTGCCCGGCTTGGGGAAAGGAAGGATGATAGCAACCCTCCACCAAGAAGGGAAGACACCCTCCAGCCAGATTCTGTTATATAAAGCTAAAAGAAATGAGATCGCCTCCTCACCCAAGTGTCACAACATTGCATATTGGATATTGTCTGGCCCAGGAGAAGTGTCACCACAGAGAGAGAGAGCAGAGTGTAGGTCTTTCAGGATGAATATATGGTTATAATTTTCATTCTCCTTCCCCTTAAAAATCCAGGACAGTGTGCTCCTGGGCTCTCAACTCATGCCTGACAGCCAGAGGTCGAGAGTCACAGCTGAAGACTCTAGCAAAATCCTCCCGCATGGTGTTGGCCACAGTTAAACCATCCATGATCTTAATTCCATTGACCTTAAGGACAAGTTGAGAAATAGGAGAAAACTTCTCCGCCATCTTATGGACTCTTCTCAACACTTGGGCAAGTGGGGTTTTAGGATTAATTGAAGACACATAGGCCTTCCAAGATGCACGTCGTGCCTCTTTTAAAACTCGTCTAGCCCGAGCCCTTGCCCGTCGGAAGTCCTCTAAAAGAGTTGGGTCCCAACGATTGCGATGAAGGCGAAAGAAAGCAGCACGCTTCTTCCCCACAGCAGTGGTGCAGACTGGTGACCACCAAGGGACAGGACGTTTGGGAAAGTAGCCAGAAGTTTTAGGTTGATTGATTGATTTATTGATGCCATTAGGCATCTGGCGGCGCAACAACAATGGTTATATACCGCCCAACATGAAAAGGTCATCTACATCATTAATAAAATATGTACAAAGATTAAATAATTTTCACTACCTCGAAAGGGAGAAGCAGCATGAATAAAACCCACGTCTTCCAAAAAATCATATATTAATTAAATAACCTAGTTAAGTTAGATATATAAAAGAATTGAAATATTAACGAAAGAAACATTAAACATTAACTACCTAAAAATTGATAGCCATAAATACAATAAAATTCACAATTTGTGGAGAAGGCCAGCCTCCTCCACATAGGAGAGGGTGTTCCCTCCCACACTACAAGCCTCCTCCCCGAGCACCTGGGAGAGACTGTAAGAACCGTCACCCTTCCGGTGGCTACGACGATGGTCCCCAAGGCTGGGACACTCGATAATAAGATGCCATACCGTCAAAGGGACCAGAGAATCATCACAGTAGGGAGGGTGAGCCCTCTCCATTAAAAAGCCATGAGTCAATAATGTGTGGCCAATGCGGAGACGGACAAGAGCCGTCTCCCACCGGTGGGAGAGGCCATTGTAGCTACACAAACCAAGGCACTGGCGGAGGTCGCTGAGCTTGTTAGCCCCGACGGCGTCCCATCTGTCCTGCCAGCAGGAAAGAACGGTAGCATCTATGTAGGGTCGAAGGTCCACTGCAGGAACAGGATGACGCCTGGCAGGAGTCCGGGAATTGGAAACCACAGCCTTAGCCAGGGCGTCAGCCCGCTCATTCCCATCAACACCCACATGGGCCGGGACCCAACAAAAAGTGACTTTGCGGCCACGACGACCCAGGAGGACAAGCCACTCAAGAATGGGATAGGAAGAGTTAAAATTGCACAAGGCCTGCAAGGCACTACAGGAATTGCTAAAAATAGTAAACGAAGTCTGAGAGAGAGTAAAAATCACTTGGAGGGCATATAAAATGGCCGAGAACTCAGCAGTTAAAATGGACATGACAGAAGGGAGCCTGCCTCCACAGCAAAAGTCAGGAAAGACAACTCCAAAGCCAACTCCAGCATCAGACTTTGACCCATCAGTGTACACAGGGAGGGACTCCCTGTGAGTGAAGGCATGTTCTAAAAAGAGGGAACGAGCCACTTGAGGAGGAAGAGATTCCTTCTTCTCTGTAAAGCAGGTGCAGGGGAAAACTTCTGGAAGAAGCCATGGAGCCACCCTGGGGACCCTCACAGGACAAATCTGGAAGTCATCTATGCCCATCTCCTCCATAGCCTTCCTGACCCGGTAGCCAAAGGGCCATGGTGCACGAGAATGTAAAAGGTAGTACTGAGACATGATATCAGATGACACCGCCAAGCAAGGTAGGGAGTCAGGAAGTCGATGTAATCGATGCCAAAAACGAACCATCAAGGACTGGCGACGAATATCAAGAGGTGGCTCATTAGCGTCCACCAAGAGACTGGGGATTGGGGACGACCTGAAGGCTCCGGTCGCCAGACGTACTCCAGCATGATGAACAGGGTCTAACACTCTGAGACGGATATCGGTGGCAGAAGAGTACACCTCACACCCATAGTCGAGTTTTGACCTAATAAGAACATGGTATAGGCGGAGGAGGGTGGCCTGATCAGCCCCCCAGGATGTATGGCTCAAGACCCTCAACAGGTTAAAAGCCTTGAGGCAAGAGACCTTAAGTGTACGTAAGTGGGGAACCCAAGTCAAACATTTGTCAAAAAGGAGACCCAAAAAGCGAGTCCCCTCGACACATCGTATCCGATGACCATACATGAATAAGTCCGGATCCGGGTGGACGCCTCGGATGTGGCAGAAGTGCATAGCAACTGTCTTGGAAGGAGAAAATCGAAACCCATGAGAACCAGTCCAACGTGACACCCTGTCAAGGGCAAGCTGCATGCGCCACTCTGCCACTGACATACGGGAAGCAGCAAACCAGACTGCTAGGTCGTCAACGTACATCGAGTTAGCTATACCGTCTGGAAGGGATGAGGCAATGGCATTAATTGCTACTGCAAACAATGTGACACTAAGGACGTTTCCCTGGGGGACGCCCTCCTCATGTGCAACAGATGCTGAGTGGGTTGTACCAACCCTCACAGAAAAAGTGCGACCACTGAGAAACTTCTTAAGAAAGCGTGGAAGGCGACCCCGCAGGCCATATAAATGGAGTTGCTGCAGGATGCCATATTGCCATGTAGTATCATAGTAGTATCTAAATAGTAGTATCTAAATCAAAGAATGCACAGACAAGGTGTTGATGTCGTGCAAAGGCCTCACATGCAGTAGCTTCCAACCTGACCAGAGCATCTGTAGTGGAACGGTGTTTACGAAAGCCAGACTGGGACAGAGACAGAAAATCACACCCGTTCCAAGAAGTATACCAGTCTGACATTCACCATCTTTTCAGATAGTTTACAGAGACAGGAGGTCAAGGCAATTGGTCGATAATTGAGGGCAACACCAGAGTCCTTGCCCGGCTTGAGAAAAGGAAGGATGGTAGCAACCCTCCACCCAGAAGGGAAGACACCCTCCAGCCAGATTCTGTTATATAAAGCTAAAGGAAATGAGATCGCTTCCTCACCCAAGTGTCGTAACATTGCATATGGGATGTTGTCTGGCCCAGGAGAAGTGTCACCGCAGAGAGAGAGAGCAGAATGCAGGTCTCTCAGGGTGAATATATGGTTATAACTTTCATTCTCGTTCCCTGAGAAATCCAGGACAGTACGCTCCTTGGCTCTTAACTCATGCCTGACAGCCAGAGGTCGACAGTCACGGCTGGAGACCTTTGCAAAAGCCTCCGCCATGGTATTGGCTACTGTCAAACCATCCATGATCTTAATTCCATTGACCTTAAGTGCAGGTGGAGTACTAGGAGAAAACTTCCCCGCCATCTTACGGACTCTCCTGAACACTTGGGTGAGTGGAGTTTTAGTATTAATTGAAGACACATAGGCCTTCCAAGATGCACGTCGGGCCTCTTTTAAAACTCGTCTGGCCCGAGCCCTTGCCCGTCGGAAGTCCTCTAAAAGAGTTGGGTCCCCACGATTGCGACGAAGGCGAGAGAAAGCAGCGCGCTTTTCCCACACAGCAGTGGTGCAGACTGGTGACCACCAAGGGACAGGACGTTTGGAAAAGTAGCCAGAAGTTCTAGGGATAGAGTTGAGAGCAGCAGAGTGGAGCATATCAGTGAAATATGTTACAGCCTCGTCAGAGCTACCGAATCGGCTACAGAAGAGACTGAAGAAGTTAGCTCTCTAAAAAACTGCCAGTCAGCCTTCTCTAATTTCCACCTAGGAAGAAGAGACTGTGGTTCGTACCTGTTACCTTCTAAAAGTATAGGGAAATGGTCACTGCCATATAAGTCAGGCAACACACTCCAAGTAAAATTCAACAGAGCACTGGGTGAGCAAAGGGAAATGTCAATGGCGGTAAAAGTCCCAGTAGGGCTATTAAAATGTGTCACATCTCCCGTATTTAAAACCTCTAATCCCTCATCCTCAATAAAAGAAGCCAATAAAACACCCCTGGGGTTGACCGAACTGTCACCCCACAGAGGATGACGACCATTAAAATCACCCAATATAATAAAGGGAGATGGAAGGTCCCTTACAAGATGGTTGAGATCACCCCTCTCAACTGTAACACTGGGAGGAAGGTATAGACTGCACACAGTGTACGGGCGGTCTATAAAAACCTTAACTGTAACATCCTGGAGCGGAGTGTCAAGCTCCAGGCTCGTGCATGGAATATCTCGGCGAACTAGGATGGCAGAGCCACCATGATGACCCTGCCTTTCAAATGAATTGGAATAAAATGCTGAGTATGCTGGAGGACTTGCAGGAATGTAGTCCCCAAGCATTGTCTCTTGGAGAGAAACACATGCAGGAGAGAAGCTAGAGAGAAGAACGCGCAGTTCCTCCCAAGAAGCACGCAAGCCACGGCAATTCCACTGAAGGAACTTGAACGGTGTTACTTTATTACTGATTTTTGGGAAGCCTCACGGAGGTACTCCCCACTACCACCTCGACCTGAGGGTTTACTTAAACAATAAGATTTGTCTAATCCTGGGCCACTAGAAGAAGAGCAAACCCGAGGAGTAGTACTTGGGGCAGTAATTGGGACCCGTAGACGAGTCCCTGAAGCATCTGATATGTTAGAAGAAGATGAAGGTATATCAGATGGGATATTCTTTGAAACAATTACATTGGTTCTGTCCTGTACAGCAGTGGTATCACTGACACAGGCAGATACATCAACATCCATAATACAGGTGGTAGAATCACTCCGCTGCTCAAGCGGAAGAGAAACTGAATCTTTTGAAGTCACAACATCCGTGGCATCCACAGAAACTTTACGCCCCTCTGATGATCCCGAAGGAAGCTTGCGAGGAGGAACTTCTGTTGAATCAAGAGATTCATCAGAGCCACGAGAACGCTTCTGGTGAAATTGAGTCCACAGAGATGGTTGCCTCACAAGGTGGAACATCTATAGAGTCAAGTGCCTCAGAGGAACCACGAAGGCGTCTCTGTGGCAGTTTAGGTGACTTAAGTTTCCTTTTGGGAGAGCGTGTGGCAGCGTGAACCTCTACCACATGGACACCTTTAGCTAAAGTCTGAGAATTGTCATCAGTTGAAGGGTCACCAGAATGAGTGTCTGATAATGTTTCCAAGACAGAGAAACTATTATGTAGAGTAACCTTAGAAACGTTCTCACTAGAGCAAAAAGCAGCTGCCTCTTGAGAGGGTTGAGAGGGTACTGCAACCAATTTAGGGCGAATGGAGGAGGCGTATGTCTTCACACCACCATCCTTCTGTCACCTGAAGTTGAGTTGCCGTCTGGCACTACATATGCTAATGAATTGAGTATTAGCCAAGTGGAGGATATCTTGCTAAAGTAGGTAAATCTTACATTGGCGAGAACGCAAGGGGTGAGCATCTCTGCAGTAAAAGCAGTAACTCTCTGACTGACACTCAGAAGTAAGATGTGAGTCAAGAGCAGAACAATTACCACACCGGGAACGGTTGTTGCAGTTCCTCCTCCCATGACCAAACTCATAACAACAGAAACACTGTAGGGGACGCTCAACAAAAGGCTTCACCTCAAATGAGGTGGGGTTAATGTTAATGCGATCTGGGATATGCGAGCCATAGAAAGATAGGATGATCATATTTCTACTACCTTCATCTTCGTTACTCGTTGGACACTGTCTGGGCACATAGCGAGAATGTCCTCTTCTGAGAATTCATACAGGTCCTCATTATATATACGCCCCTTGCTATAATTAAATGTTCGATGTGGTTTAATAGATTCAAACATGATAACAGAAGGACAGGGGAGATTGAGGAGCATCATGGCCTGTGTAAGGTCTTTGGCTCTGATTAAAACGCCCATACCATATTTCTTTATGTGGCCCATTTTTAATAATCCAACTTCTTTCTCCAGATACCGGGAAGCATGGATAAGGTTACCACGTCCCTCCCTGTAGTAAGCCACAAACCAAAAGGGTGTAGGAACCCGACGTTCCTTTGGGACATGCTCCACAGTGTCATCAAATATATTAGGTCAGTAGTCATTGTCACTGTCAACTACATTGATGGACCGCATCATCTGAGCTTTACAAAGAGTATCCCACACCGTCAGAGAATCTTTTGCCTCAAATGCTGCTGCCAATTGGCAGCAGCATTTGTATTGAAAGTAATATAGCACCAATTAGACCTACAATCACTGTCATATGTGATTCGGATTCGAAGGACTACTCCAAAGCACTTAAAAATGGAGTGGATAGCGCCATAGGAAAAGGATGCAAGTACATTCGTTAACATTATCGTGTCCAGATCGCTAACAGGGTTCTTCGACACAACACCCGACCTGCTAGGTCTACTCTTATTTGCAGCTTTCTGCATATTATCACGACCAGAGAGTGACGTCTCGAGGGCCTGGTCGACTACCGCTCGAGGAAGAGATTGGGGCTTTTTTGTATCCATATATCATTGATTTGTTGTTTTTGGCCCCAGGAGCCAAGAGCTACTACCTACCGGGCAGATGAGGGGACCGAGCGCTGGTCGCCGCGGGCGGGGTACCTCTTCCCCCACGGGGCCACTCGTTTTAAAAAGCAGCCCCAATGGTTCGAAAGTTTGCCCACGACAGTGCTGAGACCCCCTTCCCCAACATCTCCCCGCCCAGACACCCAACCATCCAACAAAGGACGGCCCCTAGAGGGCAGTCCCTCCGGAGGGCAGCGCTGTTGGCCCGTACTGGCAGCCTGATGCATGGGAACCATTTAGTCTGGTGTCTCACTGGCGACCTTTCTAGCTAGGGAAGCGCTCTCTCCCCGATATCGGGGCAGAGCAGGGGCCGAAGGCCCCTCTAGTCTAGCTCGCTAGGTCTCAGAGACACGCAAGCCCCCCCCACCACGTCAAGGCGGTTCCCGTTGAGGGGGAGAAGTTTTAGGGATAGAGTTGAGAGCAGCAGAGTGGAGCATATCAGTGAAATATGTTACAGCTTCGTTAGAGCTACCAAAATCGGCTACAGACGAGACCAAAGAAGTTAGCTCTCTAAAAAACTACCAGCCAGCCTTCTCTAATCTCCACCTAGGAAGACGAGACTGTGGTTCGTAGCTGTTATTTTCTAAAAGTATAGGGAAGTGGTCGCTGCCTTATAAATCAGGCAACACAGTCCAAGTAAAGGGAAATATCAATGGCCTTAAAAGTCCCAGTAGGGCTATTAAAATGTGTAACATCTCCCGTATTTAAAACCCCTAATCCCTCATCTTCAATACAATAAGCCAATAAAACCCCTCTGGGGTTGACCGAACTGTCACCCCACAGAGAATGACGACCATTAAAATCACCCAATAAAATAAAGGGAGTGGGAATGTCGCGTACAAGACGATTGAGATCACCTCTCGCAACTGTAACACTAGGAGGAAGGTATAGACTGCACACAGTGTAGGGACGGTCCATAAAAACCTTAAGTGCGACAGCCTGGAACGGAGTGTCAAGCTCCAGGCTCGTGCATGAAATATCTCAGCGAACTAGGGTGGCAGAGCCACCTTGGTGACCCTGCCCTTCAAATTAATTGGAATAAAATGCAGAGTATGCTGGAGGACCGGCAGGAATGTAGTCCCCAATCATTGTCTCTTGGAGAGAAACACTTGCTGGAGAGAAGCTAGAGAGAAGAACGCGCAGTTCCTCCCAAGAAGCACGCAAGCCACGGCAATTCCACTGAAGGACCTTGAACAGTGTTACTTTAGTACTGATTTTTGGGAAGCCTCACGGAGGTACTTCCCACTACCACCTTGACCTGAGGGTTTATTCAAACGATAAGTTTTATTTAATCCTGGGCCACTAGAAGAAGAGCGAACCCGAGGAGCAGTACTTGGGGCAGTAATTGGGTAGGGATATTCTTAGAAACAATTACATTGGTACTATCCTGTACAGCAGTGGTATCACTGATACAGGCAGCTACATGAACATCCATAATACAGGTGGTAGAATCACTCCAATGCTCAAGCGGAAGAGAAACTGAATCTTTTGAAGTCACAAAATCCGAGGCATCCACATTCACTTCACGCACCTCTGATGATCCCGAAGGAAGCTTGCAAGGGGGAACATCCATTGAATCAAGAGATTCATCAGAGCCACGAGAACGCCTCTGGTGAAATTGAGAGGAAACTATGGATGAGTACACAGAGACGGTTGCCTTGCAAGGAGGAACATCTATGGATTCATGTGCCTCAGAGGAACCATGAAGGTGTCTCTGTGGCAGTTTAGGTGACTTAAGTTTCCTTATTGGAGAGCGTGTGGCAGCGTGAACCTCTACCACATGGACATATTTAGCTAAAGTCTGAGAATTGTCATCAGTTGAAGGGTCACCAGAATGAGTGTCTGATACAGTTTCCAGGACAGAGAAACTATTATGTAGTGTAACCTTAGAAACGCTCTCACTAGAGCAAGAAGCAGCTGCCTCTTGAGAGAGTTGAGAGGGTGCTGCAACCGATTTAGGGCGAAGGGAGGAAGCGAATGTCTTCACACCACCATCCTTCTGTCGCCTGAGGTTGAGTTGCCGTCTGGCACTACCAATGTTGATGAATTGGGTGTTAGCTAAGTGGAAGGTATCCTGCTCGAGGAGGTACATCTGACATTGGCGACACTCAGATGTAAGATGTGAGTCAAAGGCAGAACAATTACCACACCTGGAATGGTTGTTTCAGTTCCTCCTCCCATGACCAAACTCATAACAACAGAAATACTGTAAGGGACGCTCAACAAAAGGCTTCACCTCAAAAGAGGTGGGGTTAATGTTAATGCGATCTGGGATAAGCGAGCCATAGAAAGTGTGGATGATCATATTTTTACTGCCTTTCATTTTTGTTACTCGTTGGACACTATCTGGGCACATAGCGAGAATGTCTTCCTCTGAGAATGGATACAAGTCCTCATTATATATACGGCCCTTGCTGTAATTTAATATTCGATGTGGTTTGATGGATTCAAACATGCTATCAGAAGGACATGGGAGATTGAGGAGCATCATGGCCTGTGTAAGATCTTTGGCTCTGATTAAAACGCCCTTACCGTATTTTTTTATGAGGCCCATTGGCAGTAATCCAATTTCTTTCTCCAGAAACCGGGAAGCATGGATAAGGTTACCACGTCCCTGATTGAGAGGAAAATGTGGATGAGTCTACAGAGACAGTTATATTGCATGGAGGAACGTCCATGTAGTCAAGTGTATCAGAGGAACCACGAAGATGCCTCTGTTGCAATTTAGTTGACCTGGGTTTCCTTTTTGGAGGGTGTGTGGCAGTGTGAACCTCTACCACATAAACACCTTTAGTTAAAGCCTGAGAATTGTTAGCAGGGGAAGGGTCACCAGAATGAGTATCTGATAGATCTCCAAGACAGAGAAGCTATTATGTAGTTACACTGGAGAAGCTAATATATAGTGAAACCGGAGAAATGTTCTCACCAGAGTAAGAAGCAAATGTTTCTTGGAAGAGGTGAGAGGGTGATGCAACCGAATTAATTGTTGTCGACCTGGATTGATGAGGGTGAAGAGAGGAGGTGTATGTCCTCGCACCACCATCCTTCTGTCGCTTCAAATTGTTTTGCAGCCTGGCACTACCAAAGTACCAATGCTTTTTTATTATATTTATGACTTTTTTATTTTACGCATCTCTTGTTTACATTGATTGCAGAGTACGTCTATTTTCTTTTTAGTTTAGTCTCGGACACACCAATTTTTTGCATATCCTCTAACATGATCTTATGGGTTACTACTTGTTTATCTTTGGAGATATCCAATTTTACAATCCCCAGGCAATGGTGTTCCCGATAAAGTTCTGCTAAATGAAGAATTTGTGGGATCTCGGTCAATCACTAGAGTTATCACTAACAACCACAGCCCCTTGCCTCCATAGGAAACCTCGTGTGTCTGGTAGTGACGTCATATCATCAGGCACAGGCAGTGTTTGGTGATTTCACGGAACTACCAACACAGGCACTTTGCCATTATTTTAGCGGACACAAGAGGTAAGCTAGTCAACAGGCAAACTACTCGCTTGTCCTGGCGGGCAATGTTTGATCATCTGGACAGGCCTTTACTTTTAAAACTAATGCTGTTGCCAAAGCAACTTTTGAGACGAAAGATTCTCTGTCTGTGAGGGATGCTAACTGTACTGTTTAGATGATGCGGTCAATATAATATAATGTAGTTGACATTGAAAGTTACTACTGCCCCAATATCGTTGATGACTCAGTAGTCCAAGTCCATACACCCTTTGGTTTATGGCCTACTACAGGGAGGGGCGTTATAACCTCATCCGCACTTGCAGTCACTATGTAAACAACATATTTGACGGCTAATAGCTTGTAGACCACTCACGCTACATAAAAAAAATGATACAGGATATTGCAGTAAATTCCTTTAGCTCTCTCCTGATGTACTTGTGAAGACTAAAATGACATCTGTAGGATGGGTAGCCACCTAGCAATGACATCGACTCAAAATTCACTTTTACATTCTATTTTCACTAGATTTACATATCTAAGTAAGCCTTCAGACTCTAATTTCGGTATAAAACATGTCAGAATCACATTTTTCAACATAATATCATACCAGTTTTCCCATAACTAGGTATGGGAAAACTGGTATGATACACTGTAAATTATCATACTGTGTGGAAGGCTTATATGATCAGAGGTTCATAAATCAACTGTATCATACAATACAGAATAGTCAGCTATTCATGATGAAGGCAATCGTTTCTTTTATTAATTATGTGAAATAGGTATTTGTAAAAAATATTATAAAAATTCTGATAATCCATTATCGTTTTGATTTTGAATGGAGGATGCTCATGTATCATACATCAACAACAGCTAGAAAGGAACACCATATTCCATTTGTGCTAGCGAATTCGTGAAGCACCAAACCTATCAATATTACCGGATGGAGAGAGCGCTACGCCATCTCGCTTGTGTCTGGGATGTCTGTATTTCATCTGCTTGGAACTGAAATTTTTTCACATGTGATTAAGGGCTCTTCCCTACTTACATTAAAGTAATTAAACATCATGGCACCTCCTTCCAGTCTCCAGGATAGGTCTGACTGAGACACGAGGTCGACGAGCGAATCTATCTTAATAGTCACTCTGGGGATGGTAAGCATGGCGGTGAGGATACCGCTGTAGCACGTCATGAACACTAAGGATGCCAGCAGCCAAGTCACTACCAGCACGCGACCTCCGTCCCTCTTTGGTAGCCAGTGAGAGCCTGTTGTTTTTAACTTTTATGATAACAAAGTATGATATTATACAATATGAGAAATATTCAACATACTATAACCCCCCTAGAGGAAACCGCCATGTTCTATTAGTAGGGCTTGTGGCCTGGAAATCAAGGCTAAACGAGGCCAGGGTGAACACTCTTCCGTTTTAATTAAGGGGGAGAGGGTTTCCATTGTTAGCTCTGTCGTGGGAAAGCTTTCGAATCACGATGGCTGCTTTTAAAAAAGTGTAGTCACATCGGGACGAGGTACGGTACCTCGCAGACGATGGCCAATGCTTGGTCATCTCGTACTGTCAGTCGGTGGATGCTTGGTCATCTCGTACTCTCAGTAGGCCGTAACTTGTGGCCTCTGGGGCCAAAATCTACAAATCATTTCTTATATGAGGAAGAATAAAAAAAAAAAGGGGGGCGGGAAGGTTCTCGAGTGTCGGTAGACCAGGTATCCGAGGTGCCAACAAGCTGATTCATTCCAGAAGCAGAAAAGTTCTGTAGCTCCACCGGCAATCATACAACTGATTATGACCTGAAAATTATTCATAAATCCGTCATATTTTCATACAAAGTTGTTGCACAAATACTTTAAATATATAACAAACATTGACATAATCTACCCTTCACACAATATCCGGGTCCTTTGGTACAGTATATTGATTTTGATTTGTCTCCTTTATGATGGAGATACAGTACAACATCTAACAGATGCTATAAAATATTATCTTCTTGTGAAGTAGAAATAGCCGCTTATTAGGGCCTTGATCTGTCAAAAGCCAAGATAGCGATCATGATTACTCTGCCTCCATTATTGAGGTCCCAGTGTTTAATCTAAGTATCTGCACTTTCCCGCTTGATTGGCTACGACTTTTTCTAAAATTTCTGATACTATTGAAAGGAGAGATATTGATCTGTAGTTACTTACGTTTTCAGGATCACCATTCTTGAAGATGGGAACTACAATTGATTGTTCCATAATGTGGGGACTTTGCCTGTGACAATAGACGTATATATCATACACGTCAGGTAAGGTATAGTTACATATAATGAGTCTTTAATAAATCTTAGTGTTATTCCGTCTATTCCTGCTGAAGTAGAATTTCTTAGGTATTTAATGGTGAATATGATGTCATTAACGGTGGCTGGTTGGGGTCTAAAAAAGTTATTTATATTGGTATTCTGTGTTGGTAAAGAATTAGTGTTAGACCTGTTTGCTACTTCACAATTGCCTTGAGAATTTTCATAGGCTTCTTTCCCAACGTTAGCAAAGAAGTTATTAAATTCCTCAGTTTTTTATGGTGTATTTTCAAAATGACAATTTCTATTACAGTTCTTATTTGGTACAATATTATTGATGATTTTCCAAGTGCCTGAAGTGTTTCCTTGTTATCGTCAAGCTTTTGGTGGTAGTATTCTGTTTTAGCTTTATAACATAGTGCTCGTACCTGTTTATTTATTTATTTATATAGTGACTGTAGGGTTACATTGGATCTATCTTTCTTTAAAATTGTGAGCAAGTCCTGTCTTTCTTTCATATGAGAGCGTAGGTCATTATTGATCCAAGGGGCGAATGGTTTTATCACTTGCTTATTATCTATTGGGGTACAGGTATCCAAACATGAATTAAAAACTGTCGTAAAAGTGTCAACCTGTTTATCACTATCGTCTGTGATTAAAATTTGATTTAAAATATGAGCCTTATCTATCAATAGGTTACAAAATGTATAAGTATCGTAGTCTCTCATGTGGTGGAAAGATTAAAAAACAGGCACCCGTTTAGGTTTTTTAATGTTAATTTTAAGGGAAATCTTAGGAACAACATCAGAGTTGACAATACCTTCTGGTCTGTTTACTATTACAACGCCAAGTAAGGTAGCAGAGTCTGAGGTGATTCTAGTTGGTTTATCTATTATTTGATGTTTATTCGTGCCAATAATTTTACTCAGTTTATTCCTGGCGGATAGTGGGTCGTCATTTAAATCTCCCAATACATACATTGGCTTATTATGTAGGTTCATGTGCTTTAATACATCACTACAATTGTTGATTTAAAAGGTAGATTGAAAGAAGGGTACTGTTTTTCAATAATGCTGAGTAGTCTTTTGGCACCAAATCTGTTCAATGAGAGACCTCTTAGCTTACCGTTTTTATAGTAACACATTTCATCTACGTCCCCCGTGCCCAGCTTGAAGGCCTGGTTCGATTTAATTATAGGAATTTCATTTATTTCACTCAATTTTTGTAATTGGTCGTTGAACTCGTTAATTTTTGCTTGTAGTATGTCACGATTTACACATGGTACCAGTTCGCATAGGTATATTTTCATGTCCTCTTTCAATTCTTTTAGTTTACTGATTAGTGTTTCTATATTGTCTAGCATATCAGGGAGAGATTTTTCCTCTAACAAGTCGTACAGACCGCAGTTTATGATACACACATCTGGGCTCCAGATGAGTTTTTCATTGACCCAGCACTTTAGAAGATCGATATTTGCTTCGTTATTATCGAGGTCCGAGGTTTGTATCTTACTGTATCGGCTATCACCCAAGAGTAGAATTTGTGGGCGTGACGATTTTCGTTGTTCGGCTTCAATGGTGGCATGGTTCCGTTGTCCATCGTTCGTACTCGTTTCCAGTTGATTGGGGTTTCATGCTACTCGTTGTTTCCCTAGTGTCTTGGAGAAGTTGGCAGGGAGATACCTGTTATTCTAGCGCTAATACCCGGTCAAAAAGGGAGGGCTTCGCCGCTGGCCCTAGTCATGACGTCATGACAAAGTTACTCCCTACCAAAACAAAACCTACCTAACCTAACCTAATCTAACTGGGGCCAGACTACCGGGACCTAACTGGGGGCAGACTACCGTGACCTAACTGGGGCAGACTACCGGGACCTAACTGACGGCTGACTACCGGGACATAACTGGGGGCAGACTACCGGGACCTAACTAGGGGCAGACTACCGCGACCTAACTGGGGCAGACTACCGGGACCTACCTGAGGGCAGACTACCGCAACCTAACTGAGGGCAGACTACCGGGACCTGACTGGGGGCAGACTACCGGGACCTAACTGGGGGCAGAATACCGGGACCTAACTGGGAGCAGACTACCGGGACCTAACTGGTGGCAAACTACCGGGACCTAACTGGGGGTAGACTACCGGGAACTGTGAAAATAGTAAAAAAATAGTTTGTGTAAAAATAACACAAGCCCTGCAGGGATTGAACCCCGGACCCTTGCCATCTGACACCGTAGTCATACCAACCACACCACCAGCCACCACTACCAGATGAGGCTAGGGAAAAATATTTAAAGGAAGGAGAGAACTCGCGCATGTGGAGATGTCATGACGTCATGACTAAGTACTGCGGCGATTGGCTTCCTCAATAAGCTGGTGTAAGAGTTTGTTAGTTTCGTCGTTCATACTGAAGTTTGGAGTGTCAGTCGGATCACTGTGTCTTGTTTGTGCTTGTTGTTTCTGCTCTAATGATTCTATTCATTGTTTTTGTTGCCCGATTAAGGTATATGCCGATTTTACTTATTCATTCAAGAGTTCGATTTCCAGAGTTTTGGTTTCTAATTGATTTTGAATATTCTTAATATCAGAGGTTGTGAACACCGTCGTCGTTATCTTCCCCACCTCTGCGTTGCGTCTTGGATTTGTTTAGAATCATTTCGTTTAGTATCTCCTTCGTGACCCATATTTTGGTTATACCCAACTCACGGCAGTATTTTTGTAGCTGGGGTTTGGTGAAACTGCTTAAGCGTTGCCTAGTTGTCGTGGAGAGATCGAGAAAAACATCTGTGTTCCTGTCGTCAGGTTGGTTATTGGTTTTACTGTCGTCCGGTCTGGGTTCACTGTTTTGGGTTGGGTTTTCTTCTGTGTCGTTGTTCTTAGAGTTCTCGTTGGCTACCACTTTTATGTCTTCTTGAATTAACTATTCACTATTCACAAGGTGGGCTATAGTTTATACTTAGGTTTGGTTGTGTACACTGGGTGAATGGTAGAGGTTAGCCAGCCCGTCCTTTTTGGGGGTCAAGGTAACAACAACAGGACGTGAGGGGACAAACACGTCCTATTGGTACCGTGTCTAGTCGTAGACTAGGTTCTCCTGTTTATGTGTGATATGTTGATCGCTGTTGGGAGGGTGTTGAGCAGAGCATAAGTGTTTCAGTTGTGATCCGGCATTCGCCCACTGCGTTTTTTTTTTCTTTCTTAAATTCATTGCGCCGTAGCGTCAGTCAATAGGCAGACAACAGTACACAAGGGTAGGCGGGACTCACGAAAACCCAATGACCACACACACACACAAGCACACACACACGCGCACGCACACACACATCACGAAAACATAACAGAATGAAGCACAAGCACACAGACAAATATTTATATCATGACCTACTTAAATCCACCAAAACGAGGGTGGCACACCAGAAGTTCCTCCAGAACCTGATGGTTCAGCAAGTGTCGACAAACCAAATCAAGTGGCAGGCCCTGGGGCAGCAAGTGTCGGACAGTGGGGCAGGCCAGGCAATATTGCTCTATAGTGTTAGCACGAGGCGCTCGACACAAGCGACACTCAGTGAAGGGAGGCTCACCCTGCATCCCAGCAACCTGCCACGGTGGCCTGCAGCCAAGCCTCAAACGAGCAGAGACTACATTGTGCCTCCGAATAATGAGGCCTCGACGACACTAGGAATATTTGTAATGGCAGACAGACTCGTAATGGGTGATGGAGATGCTGAAGGGCCTCTCTGCATCCCTGCGTCGCCGTACAGGGAGGAGAGTGGCTGAGTGAACTCTAGAAAGGTAACATGTCAGGGAGAAAGGATGTCCAACACCACAAGGAGGCAGATGGCAGGCTTCCTTTGCGAGTCTGTCAACTGTACCATTGTGACGTAAACCTACATGGGATGGCACCCATAAAAATTTGACAGTCAATTTGCGATGATGCAATAAGGCCAAAATCGATAAAATCTGCTGAATAACAGTAGAGTGTGTGGGCTGAACACTAGAGAGGGAATGAAGGGCAGGTTTGGAGTCACAAAAAATGGCAGCATTCACTCCCCGTTGACAAACAACACTAACAGCATCCAGAATGGCATACAGTTCACACAATGTTGAGCTAGAGTGGTTACAGAGACGACGGCCAACCCAGCCTACTGGAGGTGACTCCAGTTCAGGCGAGAAAACGGCACAACCTGCTGTACCATCCACCTGCAATGAGCCATCAGTGTAGAGGCTGTATGGATCTGTGATGGAGGAAGTCACTGTTTCTATATGTTCCAGAGCCAACTGCCACTGTAGAGAAGCCAGCTCCAACTTGGAAGTAGGTGTAAAGCTCACATCAGGTGTTGGTAGCATCCATGGAGGGGGCACTGGAGGGACGTCTGCAACCATTATATCTATATTAAGACTACGGAGCATAGAGGAAACAGACCTTATAAGAGTACGTCCAGCTGGCAGTATGGGAGGGACAGGGGGAGTTTGGTCTAAGAGAAGTCCTGACTAACTGAGAGTAATGGGGTAAAGGATGTCGGAAATGGAGGCACTTGACAGTGAAGCAAGTAACATTACAATAAATTCTCTCGAATAATGGGGGAAGACGCAACTCACGCTGCATGTTCACTATCCTGGTCGATATTGGACAGCTGAGAATTATTTTTATTGCTCTATTCTGAAATTTTTCTAAAGTTTCCAGAGTAGCCCTAGGAAGTTGAATCAAAGCAGGGGAGGGGTAATCAACAACTAAACGGATAAAAGCAATATAGATGGTCCTGGCTACTGGGATGGAGATGCCCGAGGAGTTGTTAGAGATCCATTGAAGTGGTGTAAGTCGGCGCTGGAGGCGACCCAATAAGTCCTGGACAATGGGATGGTCCTGAGGTCTGGCAGGGACAATTGGCCAAATATTGACTGGCGCGCCCAGGTAGCAGTACTGGGAACACATGGGAATGACAGTCCCTCCAATGGTGAACACTGGCTGAGCTTGAGGAAAGCGGCAGGTGAATATTCTGCTCTTATCTGGGGAAACAATAATGCCACAGTGAGAGGAGGCCACAGAGAAGGAGTCAAGAAACCGCTGGAGATCCCTTGGTGAGGTAGAATGAACACATATATCATCAGCATAGCACATAATTGTAGTTCCAGGAATATCAGGGAGAGAAGTGAGCAACCGATGCATCAGAATATTAAATAACAATGGGCTGAGAACACCCCCTTGAGGCGTACCAAGATGAAAACTGCTCAAAGGACTGAGTGCACCACTGAAAAACACACGGGAGGTCCTGTTACTCAGGTAGCCGCAAATCCACCGTAGTAGATTACCCTTTATCCCATAGTCAACAAGTTGATCCAAAATGACGTTTCTATTAGCAACATCGAAGGCACTTCGAAGGTCAATGAAGGCCACCACACTGTCCCTGGAAAGGCGAGAGTACAGGTCGACTAGGCAGTGATGTGTGCTCCTCTGGGCAAGGAAACCAAACAGCCATGGAGAAAGGCGATCCTGCAGTCTGTACATGAGACGATTGAGTAAGATTCTCTCCATAACCTTACAAAAACAGGAAGTAAGGGAAATAGGCCTGAACTTCGCAGTGCCGGGCTTAAGGATGGGTATTATTGTGCTGCTGGTCCAGGCACATGGTACACAACCGTCATGAAGACAAAGATTGTACAGTCGAATAGAGGGTTCCCAGGAACTTGTTGAAGTAGGCGCAGCACAGCATAAGTAATACCATCATCACCAGGGGAAGAAGCTCTACCCCGAGAGAGCACGTCACAACTCCTCCTCAGTTATCTCCTCTGCATCATCGTCATCATCTCGTAACAGAGCAGACATTAGACATAGCCGACGGACAGCAGCACGGGAAGCGAGTGCATCTTGTATGTGGATGGGTAGACTGGCTGGGGTAGCTTGTTCTGACCAGGCATCGACAAGTTGTTTGCCATAGTCGGCAGGAGTGTGATGACGAGCAGTGGCCGGTGTCTTTTTAACAACCCGACGGATGAGGTGCCACATAGAAGCCACACTTGTTTGCTGTTTGATGCTGTCCGTGAACCACTGCCAAGACTCAGTGTGAGCACACTCCTGCATGGCAACTAAAGCGTCCCTAGACATCTGGTAACGATGGAGTAGGTCGGGGGTTGTGTTGGCTTGAAACAATAGGCCATCACGTTCAGCCTCCTCCTTTGCCTCCTGTATACGTGCATCCAGCATCCAGGAGTGGGCAGTATGGCGATGCTCGAGGTGTGGTCGGAAGACGTTTAGCCTAAGTCATGAGTAGCAGATACAAGATCAGAGTACAACTGTTCAGTTGATGATATGTCAAATGTAGGGAATACATGGGCCATAAATAAGATGTAAGTCGGGCAATATTTAGGGGGCACAGCAATACACAAACAAGTGGCTGAAGCACCTGACCCAGCAGGTAGAGAATAATGAAACCGAAGAGCGATGTGATCAGAGAATAAGTCTGGCACGGAGAAGCACTGGACCTGAGATGCTATCAGGCCAGACGAGAGGATGTAATCCAGAGTACCTCCCCGGCAATGAGTGGCACCACCAGTGTCCCAGCTTGTCAGATGATGCTTGCGGATGTATGAAAGGAGACAAACACCATTACGATTAATAGAGCCAGAACCATCACCCAAATCAGAATGCCGAGCATTAAAATCTCCCATATACACTATACCACGCACTGTTGGAGAAGGAAGAGCCTCAAGAGTGAGTCTAGCTGGGGCAAAATAGACATTACATAGTTGGAGTACTCCATTCCCAGGTAGAACCTCAAATAGCTGAAAAGTCATGTCAGGATCAGTGGAGGTACGGAGAAGGCGATGTGGCAAGGAGCTATGTATGTAAGTCAGGAGACCATTCCTTACCAGATGAACATATGGCACATAACCTGAGAGGGGAGGAGCTTGCCCAGCAGCGAGCAGCCGTCCTGGAAATGCTTCCTGGAGAAAAATAACACTGGGATGATGACGAAAAACATAGGCCTTGAGTTGAGTTAGATTAGCATAACTGGTGATACCACATACATTCCAGATGACATCCAGCCGGCATTCATTAGCAAACTCTGTATTTGGAGGTAGAAGTCCAGTGAGTGGGGGCAGATGAGCGACCTGGAGAAGATGGACCAGGAGAAGGGACTAACTCGCAAAGCTTTTCAAGGCGAGATGCAACAGTATTCATCTTTTCTGTAAGGGTAGTGACAGTCGAGATGATGGCCTGCTGAGCCTCGACCAAGGAGGAGAGTTTGGAGTCATTGGCAGCCTGAGTGGCAACTAGCCCATCAATCCTGGCTTCAAGGGCAGAAAAGTGGTTTTCGAGAGCCGTACATCATGCCATGAGGGTAGCAACAGACTTACGGAGGGCCAGGTCTGGAGGCGAGGCAGGGCTGGTGGGAGGAGCAGACTGGGGAGGTATTGGTGGTGGTGGTAGTGGAGGCGGAGCAATAGTAGAGACACGAACCTGGACCTGACGTTGAGGACATCCATGGCACACATTAACCCCTGGCTGAAGCCATCGTGGAGGACACTTCCATCGAGACGTATCCTCAGGAGGTGAAGGCTCAGAGGTGGAGGCAGCAGGACGTGATGGTTCACCCCTGAGAGGACACGTCTTGGAATCATGGTCGGCAGCACACCATGCACACTTCGGCCTGGCAGAACAGTACTGGGAGATATGCCCAACTCCCCAGCACCTGTAGCACCAAGGCTGGTCATTATGAAGTTTCCTCACCTCACACGGTGGAAGACAAGGGAGGCCATCAAAGGAAATCTCATTTGGAGGTGGATTGGGTTGACTCCAGACAACAATACGGCTAATGGGGGAACCATCTTGGAAAAAACGATGAGCAGAGTACACACCAGGGTATCCTTTGGCAAGTATCAGGTCAACATCAATAGAAAAACGGGTGAGGATGTAGCTGGGGAACTTACGAGGCCTCTCGGGTGAGTCTTCAAAAATGAGAGGCAGAAATAAAAATTCACCAGCCTTCACTCTATCAATGATGTCCTGACACTTCCTAGAGATGTAGGCAAACCGGGAGGTGACTGCAGCCATCTTGACTTCAGCTAGTTCACTCTGCAGCTGGAAGGCCCTGTTGACATCAGGCAACCAACGCAGCTTTGTGTCCGTAGATGGGTTTCCAGAGAAGGAGAGTTTGACATAGGCATCTCTCGGGGCAAAAGCAGTAAGGTTGGACGAGGGCAAGGTGTTGGTATACAAAGAAAAAACACCAGGGTGAGGCAGAGAAGGTACGTCGTGCACAGCTGAAGCACCCTTCGCCGTCTTGGCTGCTGGAGGCAAACAGTCCACACCATTGGAATCCTGTGAGGAGTCGGACGAGGCATCAACGGGTCGCTTGGTAGAGGTTGAGGAGGTGGACGGCTTCAACCTGAGCTGCGGAGTGACTGAGGAGAGGGGGGGAGGGTTGCGAGAAGGCAGCTCAGGCCAGTGATCCTCAATTGGAGACTAGTCTTCCTCCGACATTGCCAAGTCGGCTTCCAAGCAGGAATCCGCACTCTCCATTAGGACAGGCAAGGCCTAGATGGAAAGCAAACAACAACACAAACAACTGAACACTCAATCAGCCACGGACACACACACACACCCACGCACACACAGACAATCACAACAAAACTATACACAGAACCACAACAGACAAACAACAGCAACACCACAGAAACAACAACAAACAAACAAGAACTCACAAACAATACAAAAAATACACAAACAAGAGCTCCAAAATAACCCAAACAACAACACAAACGAGAATGGAGGCAGAGCGCCACGAGTACGTCCACACTCCACCAGTTCTGGAGCGAGACTGTGCTCACTGCGTGACCAGCTGAGACTGTGATACGGCCGGGGCAAGTGGATGGGCTTGACGTATGAAGGACTTGAGTTGCACACTCTAAAAAAAACGTTTTTCTACAGGCAATTTTCCTTATTTTCTAACAGAAAAGTTCTGTAAATATAAATACGGATTTTCTCCGTAATTAATTACCGTATAAGTTATACACACATATTTATTTAAGTATTTAATAGATTACTGTTTTGTTCTTTATGAAATGTCAAGATTGTACCACTTTGTATGTTAGAAATGAATGCAAATTATATTTATTCACATTAAAAAAATATCGTGTATTTTATATCAGACACCTTAGTTACATTATGTGGTGGTATATGGCAACTCTATAGTTGGATGAGTTGGCAATGCATTCTTATTATTACTTAACCACTTTACCAATAGTTGTTATAATTGTTATACAACTACAGTATTACTTCTGTGAGATAATCATATTATTTATACTATAGTTGTCTGCCATTATTTATACGATATTTATTGCCAGCCGAGTTCAAACAAAGTCTGATATTGCTCCACTTGATATTTATCAACATTATATAACAATGATAATAATATTCTAGTGTTGGTTACAATAATATATACCATATCTCGTTAATTACATTGATATTTTAAACAATTCATTTTACAGTAGGTTTAATATGATATTCTTAACCACGAGATTTGATGGTCATGTGGTTAAGGTGAGGGCTTCATGATGCAGTGATCGTGAGTTCAATCCCCTCTGGGTTAGATATTTTTATTGATCAAATTGTTCTCGTTGCTCCGGGTTCGAATCCTTGTACGTTGGTATTATTATGAACGACAAAATGGTTCCAATTGTTTTAATGTATCTCAGCTACATCAATAAAACACCCTTGTAAAGTCACCAACACATACTGAAGCTGAAAAAATATTTGAATTTTTTTCCTGTTTACATATTTTCCATTAATTTAACAGAGAAAGTTTGGCAGCATGGATGACGTTCATTTTTCTGTAAAATTACAAGATTTTTAGTTTTTTTCAGTGCAACTCACAATTGGACGAGAGTGGTGTGAGGCCATTGAAGTATGTATATCATCTCACTATACTCAGATATTTGCTTGTTGAAGTTAAGGGTTATATTTTACACGAGTTTAGTATACTGGTAAATATTTGGAATCACGCCTCCATCTATTTATGTATTTTTTGGTAAAGAATCATGGTTAAATAGAATAATTTGATGTTTTTTATAATAAATTGATTGTCGGAAATGATGTATTTTCTTACTATTGCCACTCTATTCCTACCCATACAATCTTGGGGTAGAGCCTGGGAATCTTGGGTTTTGGGTGGGGAAAAACACGAAATTAGCATGTTTGGTTTTTAGAACGAATTCATAATCAGCCATAAATGTCGAAAATTTAAAATTCAAGCCAAGGTTTAAAATGATGATCAACTATAATTGTCGAAAATTGAAAATCCAAGTCAAGTTTTGAAATTATGAACAAACCTAAATATATAAAAATTTAAAATCCGAGCCAAGTTTTGACACAGTTGTGTATAAATCTAGGGCGGAAATCCCAAGATTGGGGAAAATCCCAAAATTTTGGGAAATACCCAAGACCTTGGGATTTATGCACATCTCGGGAAGATTTCCACAAAATTTAGGGAAATTCAATTGATCATAAGATTATACCACTAGGTTATGAATTTTTAAAATCAGACTAACCCACTTCACCTAACCAAACCTAGACTGTGGTTTCCCTTGACCCTAACCTTGGCATCCTTCAAACCTAACCTTGGTATCCTTCTAGCCTAATATCGGTATCCTTCGAGCCTAACCTTGGCATCCTTAGGGCCCAACCTTGGCATCCTTCAGGCGTAAAATTGGCATCATTCAGACCTAACTTTAGCATCCTTTGGTCCTAATCTTTGGACTTCGTTGGATTCTATCCTTCAGTGGCAACAGTGCAATTCTGACAATTAATTTATAAGACACATCATATCTTAACATACCAAGATGATACCTTCTACAAAATAAACAAAAATTGATGTACGAATGAATCCATAGTTTTTCTTGAATGCTTACTGAGAGATGAAAGTTGATGGATGTTGAATACGGTAGTGTAGACAACAGTCCCTACCATTATCGGTGCTAGAGATACGTACCGGTACCTTCAAGGTGGAGTTGTGTCTAAAATTTTCACAGTTTTTCTTATATAAAATAAGATTGCATCATATTCATAATTTAAAAAGGCCCCTAGAATCGAATGCATACCTGTGGTGAAAAGGTATGAGGCCGAATTCACAGTTTAAACAACTATTCATATACGAGGAGAAAGAGGCTACAGTCGCCATTACAATGAACACCTTACTACTTAAGAGCCAGCTTTCTTCCCCTTACAGCCCTGCACATACCCAGTTTCCAGATAGTAAAATATGATAATAATGAATGAGAATGAATAAACAGAATAAGGGTATGATGAATAAGAATAACCTAGAAATAATATCAATTATTTCAATCGATGTTATAATACATTGGGATAATAGTTTGAGTATAAAAAATATGAAAACCTAACTATGACATGGCACCTGTTGTTTTATGGCTACCCACAATGATCTATTGTTTACATAAAAGACAAATAAGGCTAGTTTTCATCGTTTGATATGACGTGAAGTAATTGTCGTGAATATTTTATGATAAAGTGTGTGGAAAACATCATGTGCTGAGAGAAAGTAATTATAAATTGATGAACGAAATATAACCTATAGTTGTGTAACCGTGATATGTAGTATATTGTTTCAATGATGGATTTGGACTGTGTTATATTTTATGAGAATATGTTGACTATCATAAATATGGGTTCAGCCATGTTGTTTATTGACATTTTGGACTTAGAAAAAATCAGAGGGTGAATACATGAAGTTGCATTTTGTGACGAAACCAGATGCGACCGACAATTGAAACCTTCATAACGGTATTGTACAGTATGTTAACTATATGATTACTGATTTTTCTTGGTTGGAGGAACGCCTCCAAAAAAAAAGCCATTACGATGTTTACCCTTAGCGTTTCAAGTCAAAGTCAAATGAGTCGGCATGACTAATGAACACATTTGAACGCCGTCTAGCGCCCATCCCATCCCTCCCCCCCCCCCCCCTCTTTTCCTCCTCTCTCTCGTTTACTTCCCACCTCCCCTGTGTGTGTGGGCCGGCTGCAGCACTTGTTTACCTTTGGTCTAGGGACTCTGATTGCTCATAGCTGTCATAGCCAACATGCTACATTGTCCATGTGGATGTAGAAATGCATTCGCTATACGTCTTCTATCCATATATATTATTTGCCATTGACGTTGTACCGGTTATTCTACATATATATTCAATATCTATATCCCATGTAAACCTACAGTAGGGAGTGAGTCACATGTCTCAGGATGTATCTCAGACGCAACGAGCCTTACTCAATATCACTAGAGGACAAGTGGGTCACTAATCCCCCACAGGAGTCTCACACACTAGACACTCACACTCTCTAACTAGCTATTTTCTAGTTAAGACTCCTAGTCTACTTGCTGTACAATATAGCTTGGTTCCTTCAATATACTGTGTTCAACATAGACGTTTATACTTGCTACTAACTCCACCTTTAACTCCGAAGAAAACAAAGACCTACAGCCACCATAACTCAACTCTACCACGTAACCACAGCATCGTATCCTTTGGGTATCTTCATCCTGAACATTGGTGAACAGCGGTGGAACGAAACAACAAACAACTGCAAAGTGAAAACCATGTAACAACAGACGACAGGAGAAAGAGAGAAGACAGAAGCAGATAGAAGACAGGAGCAGGAAAAGAGAAGGGAGAGAGACAGTCAGAGGCAAGATATGTTTACATTCAACTTCGCTGCATTAGAACCCAAGTGCAAGTGGCCAGTACATTACCTCCTATTGCACCACCACCTCTTTCATCACTCCCATACTCTTCTATCATTGCACCCCCCGAACGGGAACCGCCTTGACGTGGTGGGGGGGCTTGTGTGTCTCTGAGACCTGGTGAGCTAGACTAGAGGGGGCTCCGGCCCCTGCTCTGCCCCGATTTCGGGGAGAGAGGGCTTCCCATGCTAGTAAGGTCGCCAGTGAGAGACCAGACTAAATGGTTCCCATGCATTAGGCTGCCAGCACGGGCCAACAGTGCTGACCTCCAGAGGGACTGCCCTCTAGGGGCCGTCCTATGTTGGATGGTTGGGTGTCTGGGCCGGAAGATGTTGGGGAATGGGGTCTCAACACCGTCGTGGGCAAACTTTCGAGCCATTGGGGCTGCTTTTTTAAACGAGTGGCCCCGTGGAGGAAGAGGTACCCCGACCACGGCGATCATCGCTCGGTCCCCTCATCTGCCCGGTAGGTAGTAGCTCTTGGCTCCTGGGGCCAACAACACTAAACCAATGATATATGGATATAGAAAAGCCCCAATCTCTTCCTCGAGCGGTGGTCGACCAGGCCCTCGAGACGTCACTCTCTGGTCGTGGTAGTAAGCAGAAAGCTGCAAATAAGAGTAGACCTAGCAGGACGGGTGTTGTGTCGAAGAACCCTGTTAGCGATTTGGACACGTTAATGTTAACGAATGTACTTACATCCTTTTCCTATGGCACTATCCACTCCATTTTTAAGTGTTTTGGAGTAGTTCTTCGAATCCGAATCACATATGACAGTGATTGTAGGTCTAATCGGTGCTATATTACTTTCAATACAAATGCTGCTGCCAAAGCAGCATTTGAGGCAAAAGATTCTCTGACTGTTGGGGATACTTACTGTAAATTTCAGATGATGCGCTCCACCAATGTAGTTGACAATGAAAATGACTACTGCCCTAATATTATCTTTGATGACTCTGTAGAGCATGTTCCAAAGGAACGTCGGGTTCCTACACCATTTTGGTTTGTGGCTTACTACAGGGAGGGACGTGGTAACCTTATCCATGCTTCCTGGTATCTGGAGAAAAGAAATTGGATTATTACCAATGGGCCACATAAAGAAATATGGTAAGGGCGTTTTAATCAGAGCCAAAGATCTTACACAGGCCATGATGCACCTCAATCTCCCCTGTCCTTCTGATAGCATGTTTGAATCTATCAAACCACATCGAACATTTAATTATAGCAAGGGGTGTATATATAATGAGGACCTGTATGAATTCTCAAAAGAGGACATTCTCGCTATGTTCCCAGACAGTGCTCAATGAGTAACAAAGATGAAAGGCAGTAAAAATATGATCATCCTCACTTTCTATGGCTCGCATATCCCAGATCGCATTAACATTAACCCCACCTCTTTTGAGATGAAGCCTTTTGTTGAGCGTCCCCTACAGTGTTTCTGTTGTTATGAGTTTGGTAATAGGAGGAGGAACTGCAACAACCGTTCCCGGTGTGGTAATTGTTCTGCTCTTGACTGCTTTTACTGCAGAGATACTCACCCCTTGCATTCTGGCCAATGTAAGATGTACCTCCTTGAGCAGGATATCCTCCACTTGGCTAATACCCAATTCATTAGCATTGGTAGTGCCAGACGGCAACTCAACTTCAGGCGACAGAAAGATGGTGGTGTGAAGACATTTGCCTCATCCTTTCGCCCTAAATCGGTTGCAGCACCCTCTCAACCCTCTCAAGAGGCAGCTGCTTTTTGCTCTAGTGAGAGCGTTTCTAAGGTTACACTACATAATAGCTTTTCTGTCTTGGAAATTTTATCAGACACTCATTCTGGTGACCCTTCAACTGATGACAATTCTCAGACTTTAACTAAAGGTGTCCACGCTCTCCAAAAAGGAAACCTAAGTCACCTAAACTGCCACAGAGACGCCTTCGTGGTACCTCTGAGGCACTTGACTCCATAGATGTTCCTCCTTGTAAGGCAAGCATCTCTGTGGACTCATCCATAGTTTCCTCGCAATTTCACCAGCAGCTTTCTCGTGGTTCTGATGAATCTCTTGATTCAACAGAAGTTCCTCCTCGCAAGCTTCCTTCGGGATCAGAGGGGCTTGAAGTTAATGTGGATGTAATGGATGTTGTGACTTCAAAAGATTCAGTTTCTCTTCCGCTTGAGCAGCGGAGTGTTTCTACCACCTGTATTATGGATGTTGATGTATCTGCCTGTGTCAGTGATACCACTGCTGTACAGGAAATACCAATGTAATTGTTTCAAAGAATATCCCAGCTCATTTACCTTCATCTTCTAATATATCAGATGCTTCAGGGACTCGTCTACGGGTCCCAATTACTGCCCCAAGTACTACTCCTCGGGTTCGCTCTTCTTCTAGTGGCCCAGGATTAGACAAATCTTATCGTTTGAGTAAACCCTCAGGTCGAAGTGGTAGTGAGAAGTACCTCCGTGAGGCTTCCCAAAAATCAGTACTAAAGTAACACTGTTCAAGATCCTTCAGTGGAATTGCCGTGGCTTGCGTGCTTCTTGGGAGGACCTGTTTCTCTCTAGCTTCTCTCCTGCATGTGTTTCTCTCTAAGAGACAATGCTTGGGGACTACATTCTTGCCAGTTCTCCAGCATACTCTGCATTTTATTCCAATTCATTTGAAGGGCAGGGTCACCATGGTGGCTCTGCTTTCCTAGTTGGCCGAGATATTCCATGCAAGAGCTGGAGCTTGACACTCCGCTCCAGGAAGTTGCAGTTAAGGTTTTTAAGGACCGCCCGTACACTGTGTGCAGTCTATACCTTCCTCCCAGTGTTACAGTTAATAGGGGTGATCTCAACTGTTTTGTATGGGACCTTCCTTCTCCCTTTATTTTATTGGGTGATATTAATGGTTGTCATCCTCTGTGGGGTGACAGTTCGGTCATCCCCAGGGGTGTTTTATTGGCTTCTTTTAATGAGGATGAGGGATTATGGGTTTAAAATACAGGAGATGTGACACATTTTAATAGCCCTACTGGGACTTTTACCTCCATTGACCGCCATTTATATTGCAGTGATCATTTCCCTATACTTTTAGAAGGTAACAGGTACGAACCACAACTTCATCTTCCTAGGTGGTCTCTTCGGTAGCTCTGACGAGGCTGTAACATATTTCACTGATATGCTCCACTCTGCGGCTCTCAACTCTATCCCAAAAACTTCTGGCTACTTTCCCAAACGTCCTGTCCCTTGGTGGTCACCAGTCTGCACCACTACTGTGCGGGAGAAGCGCGCTGCTTTCTCTCGCCTTCGTCGCAATTGTGGGGACACAACTCGTTTAGAGGACTTCCGACGGGCAAGGGCTCGGGCTAGACGAGTTTTAAAAGAGGCCCGACGTGCATCTTGGAAGGCCTATATGTCTTCAATTAATACTAAAACTCCACTCACCCAAGTGTTCAGGAGAGTCCGTAAGATGGCGGCGAAGTTTTCTCCTAGTTTTCCACCTGTACTTAAGGTCAATGGAATTAAGATCATGGATGGTTTGACAGAGGCCAATACCATTGCGGAGGCTTTTGCAAGAGTCTCCAGCCGTGACTCTCGACCTCTGGCTGTCAGGCATGAGTTAAGAGACAAGGAATGCACTGTCCTTGATTTTTCAGCAAACGAGAATGAAAGTTATAACTATATATTCACCCTGAGAGACCTGCATTCTGCTCTCTCTCTCTCTTTCTGTGGCGACACTACTCCTGGGCCAGACAACATCCCATATGCAATGTTGTGACACTTGGGGGAGAAAACTATCTCATTTATTTTAGCTTTATGTAACAGAATCTGGCTGAGGGGTGTCTTCCCTTCTGGGTGGAGGGTTGCTACCATCCTTCCTTTCATCAAGCCTGGCAAGGACTTTGGTGTTGCCCTTAATTACCGACCAATTGCCTTGACCTCCTGTCTCTGTAAACTATTTGAAAAGATGGTGAATGTCAGACTGGTATACTTCTTGGAAAGGGGTGATTTTTTGTCTCCGTCCCAGTCTGGCTTTCGTAAACACCGTTCCACTACAGATGCTCTGGTCAGTTTGGAAGTTGCTGCATGTGAGGCCTTTGCACGACATCAACACCTTCTCTGTGTATTCTTTGAATTAGAGAAAGCGAATGACACTACATGGCAATATGGCATCCTGCAGCAACTCCATTAATATGGCCTGCGAGGTCGCCTTCCACGCCTTCTTAAGGGGTTTCTCAGTGGTCGTAGTTTTTCTGTGAGGGTTGGTACAACCCACTCAGCATCTGTTGCACAGGAGGAGGGCATCCCCCAGGGAAGCATCCTCAGTGTCACATTGTTTGCAGTAGCAATTAATGCCATTGCCTCTGCCCTTCCGGGCGGTATAGCAAACTCGATGTACGTTGACGACCTAGCAGTCCCGTTTGTCAGTGGCGGAGTGGCCCATGCAGCTTGCCCTTGACAGGGTGTCACATTGGACTGATTTCATGGGTTTCGATTTTCTCCTTGCAAGACAGTTGCTATGCACTTCTGCCGCATTCGAGGCATCCACCCCGATCCAGACTTATTCAAGTATGGTCATCGGATATGTTGTGTCGAGGAGACACGCTTTTTGGGTCTCCTTTTCGACAAATGTTTGACTTGGGTTCCCCACTTACGTACACTTAACGTTTCTTGCCTCAAGGCTCTTAACCTGTTGAGGGTCCTGGGCCATACATCCTGGGGGGCTGATCGGGCCACTCTTCTCCGCCTATACCATGTTCTTATTAGGTCAAAACTCGACTATGGGTGTGAGGTATACTCTTCTGCCACGTCTCAGAGTTTTAGACCCTGTTCATCATGCTGGAGTACGTCTGGCGACCAGAGCCTTCAGTTCGTTCCCAATCCCCAGTCTCCTGGTGGACGCTAATGAGCCACCTCCTTGATGGTTGATTGTTGGCATTGATTACATCGATTTCCTGACTCACTTCCTTGCTTGGCAGTGTCATCTGATATCATGTCTCAGTACTACCTTTTATATTCTCGTACACCATGGCCCTTTGGCTTACGCAAAGTAAGTTTTTGTTGGGTCCTGGCCCATGTGGGTGTCGATGGGAATTAATTAGCGGGCTGACACCCTGGCTAAGGCTGTGGTCTCCAATTCTCGGCCTCCTGCCAGGCATCATCCCGTTCCTGCAGTGGACCTTTGACCCTACATAGATGCTACCGTTCGTTCCTGCTGACAGGACAGATGGGACGCCGTCGGGGCTAACAAGCTCTGTGACATCCGCCAGCACTTTGGTTTGTGGTGCTACAGTGGCCTGTCCCACCGGTGGGAGACGGCTCTTGTACGATTCCGCATTGGACACACATTATTGACTCATGGCTTTATAATGGAGAGGGCTCCCCCCTTCCTACTGTGATGATTGTTTGGTCCCTCTAACAGTACGGCATCTTATTGTCGAGTGTTACTGCCTTGGGGACCTTCGTCGTAGGCACCTCTCCGTGTACTGGGTGGGTGACGGTTCTTACAGTCTCTCCCAGGTGCTCGGAGAGGAGGCTTGTAGTGTGGGAAGGAACACCCTCTCCTATGTAGAGGAGGCTGGCCTCCTCCACAAATTGTGATTTTATGATATTTATGGTTTTTAGATGGTTTGATATTTTTTAGTTTTGATTCTTTTATATATTTTATTTAAGTTGACGGGTTCTTTTAGTAAAAATGTGCTTCTAAGTTTGTGTCTTTTTAATCATGCTGCCTATCTGTTTCGGGGTAATGAAGCCTATTTAATTTACGTTCATGTTTTATTAATTGTGTAGATGACCATTTTATGTTATGCGGTATATGACCTTAGCTGTTGTGCCACCAGATGCCTAGTTGCATCAAAGAAACAATCTATCAATTATAATCATCCATAAAATGAGCAGTCTAATATATCAATGACACCAAGAGCAACCGCCTACCAGAGAATTGAGGGACCGAGTCCTAGCTGATATTACGGGGAACCTCGTCCCCAGAGTGTAATCCGATGAAGGACACCCTGTGACCGGTGCTGAGACCCCCAGGTATCTCAACCTTACATTATGACTAATAGGAGGTGGGACACCACCAGTCATAGGGGCACGCACGCCCCCCAAACAAGACAAGGTGCCAGCCCTCTCGGTGTATTGGCTGAGGAATTGCAATTGGACAGTTCATACTCAAATTCCATTTCTGAGAAATTTCTGTTAGATTAAATTTCCTCAAAGATTTCATAGTTCAGTGGAATAGCTTCTCCACAATGCGTAATTGAGCGAATGTAATTGAGCAAAATGAGCCCTAGGTTAACTGAGGTGGGACAGCGAGCATGAAGGAAATGAGCGACAGGTGAAGATTTAAAAGGAAGCAGCTCAGGTTCAAAGAGGTGCCAAAATCCCTCAAGTATTGAAAAAAAAAAAAAAAAATTATCGTCAGTCATACCTTCTTGCGGGGGTTTTCAGTAACTATACCTCAGTTAACCTAATAAATGCTTTCAGGGCCCGTGTCGCACTGTTTTTCGGGAATAACTATGTAACTAAAAGTTGGATCAGTATGATGGTTTGCTACGGGATATTTCACACCTTCCGCTAATTTTGGGCACTATAATGGATTACCAAAAGTGATTAATTAAGGCACTTGTCCCAGAGAAATGCGTCATTTTTATGAAATTTAACACTGGGATACGATCATAGTGTGACATATATACCACGTCAGTCCATAGGATCCACCCATCCCCTTCTTTCTCTCCCCCACCCTACTCTCTCTGGTCTCGAAACTTTATTCGAAAATACAACACGGTCACAAGCTTTGTCATATATATATATATATATATTGTTATGCGTTATTGAAGTGATGGCACAGTGGTAGTGAGTTATTGAGTGATTATTGCAAGTGCATTATATTTTCTGGGAACTTTGTCTCACGTTCTGTCATAGTTGGGAATCCTTATTTCATTTACTAATTCTTTCAGTGTTTATTGTTTGTCTTTGTGTTTGTTCTTAGTGTTAAAATATATTATAGAAAATCAGAGTAGTTTCTCTATCATCTTTTATTCATTGTATCCGAACCTGGTTATATGTATGGACGGTCTCTTTCGGTGGTGTTAGCATTCTTTCATATAGGCTGGGTTTGTACTTTTACTTATAATTCATAACTTTAATAGTCAGATACCTGCCACGCAGTGCTATTTTATTCTGTTGATAGCTAACTTTGGGGTAAGTCTAGTCTAGTGACTATTACTGTACCGTATATATATATATATATATATATATATATATATATATATATATATATATATATATATATATATATATATATATATATATATATATATATATATATATATATATATATATATATATGGGGATCAAAGGACGATGATCCGTCAACAATGTGAAGTGTGGTAGGCCTGCAAGGTAAAGCCTACACTTAGACATGGCCCAAACAGCGGCTAGAAGTTCTAGTTCAATCGTGGCGTATCGCGTTTCAGCATCTGTGAGAAACCTGGAGCCACATTGCACGAGACACATCTGTTCCTGACCATGGTCTTGTAGCATGGCATAGCCTAAACCATTGAGCCTCGATGCATCTGTCTGAAGGATGACTGGTAAGGCTGGATCGAAGTGTGACAGCACTGGAGGTTGGAGTAGCCTCGACTTAACCCGTTGAAACGCCTCATTTTGGTCCTCAGTCCAGATGAAGGTGCGCTTCGGACTCATTAGGGGGCGCAGGGGTTGGGCAGCAGCTGCGATATCTGTGGCAAATTCTGTCAGCTGATTCACCAAACCCATGAAGGAGCGGAGATCTGTTATGTTGGTGGGAGTGGGAAACTCCTGTATAGCTCTGACTCTCTCTTTGTCTGCTGTGATACCCGCTGAGGACAGGCTGTATCCACAAAAGTTTACTGATGGTTCAGCAACCTTGAACTTGTCCCTGTTGAGGGTAATACCGTGGTCCCGACATCTCATGAGCATCTGGTACACTCTCTTGAGGTGTCTCTGGTGGTCCTAGTCGTGAAGAAGGATGTTGTCAACCACCTTAATGCAGTTCTCGATGCCCTGGAGAGTCATGTCACCTCTGAGGCAGTATGCGTCACCCGTGGCGGAGAATCCCATGGGGCCTCTGCGGTGCATGAAACGTCTGTATGGCGTAATGAATGTTGTGAGGTGTTGATCCTCCTCTGCTAATTCCAGTTGCCAGTATCCATGCAGCGCGTCTGCTGTACTGAAGTAGCGTGAAGAAGGGCTAACACTACGGACAGCTGCAATTGGAGTTGGTGCAGGGTGGGTTGGTCGGGAAACCTGACAATTCAGTTTTGTCAAATCCACTGTGATCCTCACACCGTTATTCTTAGGAACGATGACCAAAGGATGACACCATTCCGTCGGTTCCTCTCCGGCAGGTTTAATAATCCATTGTTGCACCATACTGTCAAGTTCCTCCTTGACTTGCTGCCGGTATGCCAGGGGAATCTGTCTCGGTGTATCCGCATGGGGGCACCTGACATCGGCTTGAGTGGGGCAGTCTTCAAGTCTTCTTTGGATACCAACACATCCTTAAGTGTACGTAGGAAGTACTTCCTTGCCTCTGAAGGTGATGTGATGTTACAAAGAGGTGTCTCTGTACACCTGTTGATGTGCTGGACCTGCACAATAGGCTTGGGGAACTCCTGTGGTATGATGTTCAACTCCTTGCAGTGACTGTACGATAGCAGAGGGGTTGGGACACCCTTGTGCACCTGTATCCTTGCTGTGCACCACTTTTTCCCAAGTTGTAAGGTCGCCTGGAAGTATCCTAGGGCAGGTGACATTTCCGACCCGTCAGCTGTGAGAACAGTGTTGGAAGGTAGAGGTTTGAGGCTGCTCCTAGATACTTGTAGTGTGGACATGTGCTTATCTCCGATGATCGTGACGTCCGCGCCTGTGTCGGGTAGCATGTGAAGACGTGAAGTAGTCTTGCCGTACGTGACGTGTACACAGACATGAGTAGGAGTGTCGGAAGGAGTCGTGTTGTCTGCACTTATGCAAGCCTGAATCTTGCGTGGTGATGGCTGGTAAGAGTCAGGGGTTGTAACCTGCTCTTTGACTGGCAATACTTGTCGTAGTGACCAATCTTCCTGCAGGAACGACATTGGGCTTCTCTGGCTGGGCACTTCTCTGCTTTGGCCCAGTGACCCTTACGCCTACAGTTGTGGCAGGTTGCTTCAATTGCAGGGCACATGCCTGCACTGTGGCGGCGCCTACAGTACTTGCACTGGTTGACGGGGGCAGAAGTTGGAGACTGGAAACCCGAGTTATGTTTCTGAGGTTGTGTGTGTGTTTTCTCCGGCTTTTTCTGCTTTTTGTATGTAGAGACAGTGCACATCTGGCTGGGTGTTCCATGGATGGCGGATGCTGCGTTGCGGGCGGCCTCAAGAGACCGGCAACAGGTCACAAAGTCTTGCAGGGAGGCCCCCGGGTCGAGAGAGATTAGGCGTTGTACTAAATCTTCGTCTCTGATGCCCATTAACATCACCATTTTGAGCTGAGTCTCTGCACAGGTTACAGGATTACCTGAACAGAGGTCGACTTCTTCAGACAAATTCTTGAGACATACATGGTAGTCCCCAAATGTCTCACCCTGTACCTGCTTACAACAAAGCAATTCCCGAGTTCGTATGGCTTCATTCCGTTGGCCTTTGAAGTATGCGTGTAGGTTGTCCAGTACCTCATCTACTGTGAGTGATGTGTTAGGTGGAATGCCTAAGGTATGTTCAAGAACCCTTTGCACATCCAGTGATATTGACATTCGTAGTTGGATGTGTTGTTTATCTTGAGACATTTTCTGCAGGTCAATCATGGTCGAAAAATCTTGCCACCGACGACGCCACTGTCGAAAAACTTGAAAGGAAGCGTCGGCTTGAAGTGTGGGTGGGCTCTGAGTAACAGGTTTTGCGAGAGGTAATACTGTCCCTGCAGTAGGCCCTGGTGCTGCCTGTTGTGAAGTTGCAGATGTACTGGTCGGGACAGGAGTAAATGTGGGAGCCGTAGGGTTGAGATTCTGTGGGTGTCCTTTATTTGCTCCTACGAAGGGGTAGGTGGCGGTGAGACAGACTGTACATTACTCTGTGGTGTGACATCTGTGTGACGAGTTGACATGGCTGTAAATAGTGTAAGGAGCCGCTCGTTGTCTTCTCTTCTTCTCTCTTGCTCTTCCTTTCTTCTCTCTTGCTCTTCCCTTCTTCTCTCTGCATCTTCCCTTCTTCTCTCAGCCTCTTCCTGCCTCCTCGTATCCTCGAAGTAGCGTAGGAGATGCAAGACTTCGGAGCTAACAGGAGGTCCAGTGTAGTAAGGCGTGAGTTGTGGTGCTGTGTGAGACGGGCCGGGGCGACGGGGCGATGCCCCCATGGGGCTCGGGGCGAAATCGCTGTCTTCCTCCAGAAGTGTGGGTTGTGTAGGCTCGTCGGAATCCACATTTTCGAGTGGAGTTGTCATAGTGGAGGAGTCCGAAGTGTGTTATACCCAGGAATTAATAACACCAAAAGTTTCCCACTAATAACACCGAGTTACTGTACAAACGGTGTGTGTGGGTGTGTGTGTGTGTGTGCGTGTGTCTGGTAACAGTCGTTGTCATGGAGACCGTCAGTGCTCTGTAGTGGTGGTGGTGGCCTGCTGGTCTGAGGTGCCAGTTGCCAATTCTCGCCAGTCACTCTATCTCCTCAGTCACCCGACAGAGATGATGATGGGAGGGTGCGCTGTCTCGCGCTCCCGCTGGTGGTGGTGGGAAGAGGGAACCAGCGCACCATACGTAGGGAGACGCACATAAAACCACCAAATATTGACACTGCACTTCACTGTTACACACGCACTTAACACTTCACTTCACTGGGCACTGAACACTTCACTTGGCTGGGCACTTAACACACGTAAGGAGGAGTTGAAGTAAATCCAGTCGAAGCTGAAGTCGTCTCGTACCCACTCTGGCCTCTCACAATAATGGCGTCCCGTTGGTCCGACCGGCATAACCCTATAGCTGGCTTGAAGGAACTGTCCTTGCGATACCAGCTGCTCACTGCACCATGTTGTTAGGTGATCACTCACTCTAGGTTTAATAATATGTCTGGTTCTTTTCCTGGTATATATTAGGCAAGGTCAAGCACTACAGAATAGGGGACCAGAGAACGTAGACTGTTCTCGTCAGTGGCAGTGTTGCCACTCCACTTTTATAAATAGTACCACATCGGACCAGTGAAAAGTACCACATGAGAACAAAATGTACCAACATATTTAAATGCTATTTTCTTACCTTACAATGCACTGATTATTAAAATTGCAGGTCCTCCTCTTCTCTCGTTTCTGGTGTAGTCTTCGTGGCAGTCATTATTTTCAGTATTTCGGTAGAAGGTTGCCAATCTTTGCACTTCACACTTTGGAGGAGAGCCTTGCTATGGAGTAGACCATTTAATGTAGCAGTTTGGAGTCTTGATCTGTGCTTGGTCTTGATATTGCTCACCATTGAGAATATTCGTTCAGCTGCAGCAGATGAATGAGGCAGGGACATTAAGTTATTCATTAGTTTTGATAGTTTAGGAAATCTTTGTCCATCGCCACACTTTTCCTTTGAAACATTAAACCAAAACTGTTCTGGTTCCATTGATTCACGCAAAGATGGAATTTCAAATAGGGTAAGCTCCCTCCATTCTTTATTAAGTTCTTCATAATCTTGCTCTTTAATTATGTTAGGGAACTTAATTGCTAAAGGAATGACAGACTTCGGCTTTCCTTCACGCACGTTTTCGGGATCTAAGGCTTCCATTAACTGTAATTTGTCATACGTCCCAGAGAAGAAGCGCTGGAACATTTGATTTGACAGGGTAACATAAAAGTTCAGTGTCTTTACCTGGAATTCGTGTAGGTCTTTCTTTGAGATACTTGAGGAATACTCCAAGGCAATACTTTCAACTCTTGCTCCCCGATATATGTCTTCTAACTTAAGATAGTTTGATGGATCTTTAGGGTTTATTTTGCTCAGATCTTTATCCTTCAAGGATTCCCTTTTCATGAAATAACTAAGAATAGCCTTTACACTGCTGTTGATAGAGCTCCAGAGTTTGTGGACTCTAAAGGAAGTTGCTTGAAATTCTACATTCACTTTATTTACAGCAGGTAAAATGAATGTCAAAAAGGCAAAGAACATCTTGGTTATTGGATTGTGTAATTCTTGCAGCACTGATGAAGCAACAGCCATACCATCTTCCAATGCAGCTGATGTAAAATATAGCGTAAGTGATGGCCATTGCTCCATGATTCTTTTCACAACCTCTTCTAACGACAACCAGCGAGTGCAACTTGGGTGCAAAATCCTATGAGGTCGAGTCTCAGTGAACACTTGAAACTCAGTATACTCTGAGAGTCTTTTGGGACTGTTCATTATGTATGAATACACATTCCTAGCTAATTCTTCCACTCGTTGTGGAAGTTCCTTGCAGGCATAAGACGCACACAGGTGCATTGAGTGGCAGACGCAACCTTGAACAAAAAGGGCAGGAACTCTTTCTTTCAGTAATGCTTGTACACCTGCTCTGCCACCCATCATTACACTTGCATTATCACTTGCAAACCCTATTAGGTTTTCTACAGGAATTTCATGCTTATTAAAAAAGTTTACTAGTGAACTGTATAAGCCTCGAGCTGTGCAGTCTTTCACTTCCAATTAACACAAAAAGTTATCCTGAGTCTTGTGAATATCTAAATCATAAAAACGAGCAATGAGAACAAGATGCTTTGTTGTTGACAAATCGGTCGACTCGTCTATGATTAGGGAAAACTTTGTTTTCTTCAAGTGAAATATTAAGTGATTAAAGTAACTAGGGCCCATTACTTGCTTAAAAAGAGACGTTGCCTTCGTTCTCGCACACTTCACTGAACTTGCAATTTTTGAGTCTGGTGCTGCATTTGCCATAAGTCCTGGCAAATGATCCATTACAGCAATAGGCAAGTTGTGTTCTGCAACAAAAGCACATAACTTTAGTTCTGATGCAGCAACCTGTTTCTCAAAACTTGATAACTTTGATGGTTGAAAAAAGGACGTTAGTCTCTTTGATTTATCCCTGGACTCCAAGTTTTTCATGTGCTTTTCAGTCTTACTATGTCTTTCTAGTAGAGTTATGCTCCCTGCTAATTCGCAGTTACACACACTGCAGAAAGCCTTGTCTGAATTTTTACTTTTACTTATCCAGGCTGAAAACCTCCCGTCATGTGCCCACTTGTCTTGATATTAATGCTCATATTTTCTTTTCTTTTTAGGTGTGTCAGCGTCACTGCCTTCATCACTACTACTTTTGGCACTCATATTTGTTTTTTAATTAACTTTTGAGTTAATATAAGTGAACAAAAACAAATCAATGTGGTATCACTCGTGTTTATCCCAGGCCACTTAAGGAAGGACTGACGGGTCACAGTCACTACGACACTACCGTCACTGACCATACACGGTGTACGTGAGAAACGGAACTATACCAAATCGTGTACGGGAACAGAACAGGGGCGCCCGACGCGGTGGTGCCACGTATACAAAAGCCAAAAAGTTCCGTACAGCTTCTATGTAGAGCCTATGTGCTGTCCAAATTCCCCAAATAGCTTGTCTTATCCTTTTTTACCATAGTTTCTCCTTTCCTATGTATTTAGTACCACATTTTGTCATTTTTTGGTAAAGTTGTACCAAACGTACGTAAGACCCCTTAATGTACCAATTTGGTACGTTAGTACCAAAAACGGCAACACTGGGACTCAGTGGTCGCCGGGACTCTCTCGGGGGGACGCGTAGTCTGGCTGCCTGCAGCGATGTTGCCAAATGTGGCGGAGTTATGTGGCGTTGCCAGATCACGTATCCCGTCTGCATATTCCGAAACTGTTGTTAATTTCGGCACTATCTAAATTATCAGCCAATCAGGCACCTTTCTCTTGTCATGACGTCACCTCCGATTGACCAATCACACTCTTCCAAAGGTATGACGTCATAGCGTCGTTCATTCCAACGTATGCGATTACACCAATTATTATTATTGTGTATAATAATACTAATAATGATTATTATAATACGTTATTATTATTATGCATAAATATCAGCCAAAGAAGTGCACTCTCGAGCATAAGGTCTCTGATCTAGTTTTTATGCGTTATTGCCGCCATGACGTATCTGCTGCATGCGCCACAGTCGCCAGAGTTGCCAATTTAGCGCTTTTGGAGCAAGATTCGGCACTTTATAGTACAATATAGCGCTTACAATTTGGCTTTAGTGCCATTTGGCAGCTGCTTTTCTGTTTTTGTTGCGCATTTCTTGGTGGTTTTAATTATTTCAGAGTCCTGACATAATAAAGAGTAATAAATAAATAACAATCAGAAGGTTTTGTGGGACATTTATCAAAAATAGCGCTTTTTTAGCGCTTTTTGGGAGTAAGTTTAGCGCCTTAAGAAATTTCCAGTTGGCAACTCAAGACAGTTTATTTATACTACTATATACTACTATACTATACTATACTACTGTACTACTATACAGGTGTATTATATCAATAAAGTTGGTGTGCATATCACTTTGTAACCTACAACTAAAGTATAGTACCAATTAGAATAATAGCCAGCAGCCTGGTTGACCCTTTACGATATACAAGAATATAAATGGAAAGCTGTTAAGCAATATTTCAGTGCAAATTGCCAGGAGATTGAATAACCCCACAAAGATAAAGGACCTCGATGCTCCATGATGTTGGGTATAATCAAAGGGAGAGAGAACACAAGACAGACCTTAGTTACCATCATTTATTTTCAGTCTTATCTACAATCAAAATCATCCCACCATTATTTCACGAAATAAATGAGGTACAGTAACGAGCACTAATAACTCATTAGGTGTGCTTGGAATACCTAGAGACCGTAAATAAATGCACAATAAGATCTCCATTGGAATTACAGTACTTCGTTGGTGAATTGGACTGTTCAAAGCTTCAACCAAAGCTGTATACCTTAGTGCTCGTGACTGTATAATGGAAAAAATGATAGCTGTCGTAAAGGAGTGCAATGTTTTTATAAATATTTTTTTTTTCCACGACGAGGATAAGGCGAGTCATTAGTTAATCGGAATATGACGTCATGACACAAGAGAAGCTCGTGAGTCGTGAGAGGCTGATATTTCAGATAGTCACTTTTTTCACTTCAACTTAGTTTTTAGTTCATTTTTTATTAGCCTGACACATTTTTTACTATAATGTTTATCCTCTACCATTATTCCGTTTGTATTCAAAGAACCAAGTAAATATTTACTGAAATTAATGAGGTATAAAGAAATAAATGACCACTTCTACCATGAAAAAGTGCAATGTCTTATAATAATAAAAGCAAGCTATGACGTCATACCTTTCGGAGTGTGATTGGTTAATCGGAGGTGACGTCATGACGAGAGAAAGGCGCCTGATTGGCTGATATTTTAGATGGTGCCAAAATTAACAACAGTTTCGGAATATGCCTTACACAGCATCTGACTGTGTGTAAAGCACTTCGTCCATGTGGACCCATTTCACACGAATGAAACACACCACTCCTGAATTCCAACAAAGCATTGCTATCCCGTCTAGCACTAGCGTTATCGTACAGCACTCTACTATATATATATCCTCGCTGTTATGTATCACTATATGATAAAAAGTGATAACAATAACATTAAAACATAATGCCTGCTAGCATTATATACTTACACATATTTTTAGGACTAAAACTTGTGACCGTGTTGTACTTTCGAACAAAGTTTCGAGACCAGAGAGAGAGAGAGAGTAGGGGGGGGGGGGGAGAAAGAAGGGGATGGGTGGAGCCTGTGGACTGACGTGGTATATACGTCACACTATAATTATTCGTATCTCAGTGTTAAATTTCATAAAAATGACGCATTTCTCGGGGACAAGTGCCTTAATTAATCACTTTTGGTAATCCATTATAGTGCCAAAAATTAGCGGTAGGTGTTAAATAACCCGTGGCAAAACATCATACTGATCCAACCTTTAGTTACAGAGTTATTCCCGAAAAACAGTGCGACACGGGCCCTGAAAGCGTTAGTAGGGCGCTGTGAAAAAATATCTGCTATCCATATGTCATATGAAATCTCCGTATCACTGATAACGATAATTGCACTTTATAACTCTTTTACATCCAAAGTGGCTGTATGGTTTTAGTTATCTCTCTCGAAGTAATATAAAAATTATATTTAAATTTTGAATATTAAGTTATATCTTACATTGGTTGGCTTATGGTATTTTACCCTCCACTCGTTCTGTCCCCCTTCCCCCTCTCTCTCCTTCAGCCCACCCTCTCCTCCTCCCGGCTCTCACTCTCTCTCTCTTCCCCGTTTCTGTCCCCCCTCTCCTACCTCCTTCCCGCTCCCCCTTCCTTCTCTCACCTTTCTGTCCCCCCTCTTCCCTCTATCCCGTTTCTGTCCCCCTTTCTCCTCCCCGATCCTTCTCTCTCATCTGCCCCCCCCCCTCTCCCTCCCCCTTTCCTCCCTCTCTCTTCCGCCCCCTGCACCGTCTCACTTCTTCACCCATGAGACTCTTCGAATCCATGATTCGAAAGTCAGTGATGCAAACGTCAGACAACTGGAGTTTGTAGTGGTGACTGTAACAGCCAGAACTGTGGCAGACTGTACATTATCTTGAAGTAGTGTACTGTAAGTCTGGGAGACCTATTCACATGAACCATTGATTCATTTAATTTTCTGTCAAATATACTTTTTTAAAATGCTCTCTGGTATACTGACTATTACTGAGCAGTACTGTTTGTAGCTGCAATGTGTTGTCCAAGGATAATTGTAATTGTATGGTTATCATGGATTGGTACACCAATTTGTGTCTCAGGGGACCAAATAATTATATGAAACACTGATTGTTTTATGTCAAATATTCTTTGTTGAAGCTGTCTCTGATATATTAGGATTACTGATATCTTTACCATGAAAATTCTACTTTTAATTGCCTCATGTATATATATCAATCAATCAATCAATCAATCGTTTCCTGTGGCACCCAAGGGGATGCATAGGGCCTCGATGAACTCACGCCACCACCATCTATCTTGCGCTAATTCCTCCAAGTCACTCCAACATACCACACCAGCCTCTCGCCTCATTGTGCGCACCCACGTTTCACTTGGCCTACCTCTTCCTCTTCTTCCTCTCATTTGCCAGCCTGGTGTTCCCCTCACAATCTTTCCCTCCTTTCTGTAGACGTGCCCTAGCCATTTCCATCGTGACAATCTAATATAGTCATCTATTGGTTGTACCTCTGTTATTTCTCTAAGTCTTTCATTAGAAACCCTATGCCACCACTTTACTCCTAAAATCCTTCGTAGGACTTTGTTTTCAAATACAAGAAATTTCTTATCCGTTGTCACCGTACTATACCATGATTCATGTCCATAGACTAAAATAGGTCTGACCATGGTTTTATAAATTTTGATTTTGGTAAGGATCGAAAAATTATTACTATTCCAAATCGCTTTCAACATTCCCATTGCTTGATTTGCCTTCTTTAATCTTTCTTCAAACTCTTCCCTTAAAGAACCATTGCTAGACAAAACAGTACCAAGATAGTTGAACCTTTCCACTTGCTCCACAACCTTTCCCTCAACCAAGCAATCTCCCGCATTTACAATATTCATATTCATAATTTTAGTCTTAGAACAATTTATTTCCAATCCAACTTTCTTTCCCTCTCTCACTAAGCAATCCAATACTCTCTGTGTCTCATCTACACCCTCATTTATAAGCACAATGTCATCTGCGTAATCCAGATCCACCAGCTTACGCTCGTCCTTCCATACAATCCCAGCGTTTGTTTCCTCGGCTACTTTCCTCATCACATAGTCTATAACCATAATAAACAATAAGGGAGACAAGATTCCACCTTGAATTACACCAGACTTGACTTCAAAGGCATCACTCAAAGACCCATCAACCATAACTTTGCAGAAGGTACCCTCATGCAGGTCTTCCACCAGCTTCACCAACCACTCTGGTACTCCGTAATGCCTCAAGACTTTCTTCATCATCCCTCTAGAGACACTATCAAAAGCCTTTTGAAAATCAACAAAACCCAAACTCAAACTAGCCTTCATCTCATTAGCCTGTTGCATCAAGTGCCTAACAACAAAAATCTGGTCACTGCAACCACGTCCTTTCGTAAACCCTGATTGTTCTTCCCGCAGGAGACCACGTATCACAGGTTCCATTCTATTTAGCAAGACTCTACAAAAGACTTTCAAGGCTATCGGTGACAAAGTGATGCCCCTCCAATTGCCACAATCCCTTAGATCCCCTTTCTTAGGAATCTTAACTATTACACCGTTTTTCCACTCATATGGTAACATTTCACTATCTTTAATTTTATTAAACAGTTTTGCAAACACTGAAGGCAACTCATCTTCATTAATTTAAGCATTTCTGGAAAAACTTCATCCTCCCCTGGTGCTTTGTAATTTTTTAGCCGTTTTATTGTTTTTTTAACTTCGCTCATAGTAATCTCTCCACTCTCTATATCTAGATCTCTCTCTGCTGCTGGTACATCTTCTGCCGGGGGAATCGGCCTATTTAAAATTGTTTCAAAATGTTCTGTCCACCTATTTTTGATGGCACTGTCCTTAGTGAGTAAATTACCGTGTTGATCTTTAACTGGAATCTCTTTGCGCTTATTAACACAACCATTTAATTCTTTGATTGACTTGTACGCAATCCTCTGACTCTGCCCATCATTCTTGTTAATTAGAATCTCAGCTTCTGAAACCTCCTTTATTTGTCTTCTTTTATCTCTTCTTGCCAGACGTCTGACCTCAGAGTGCAGACCCCAGTATTCTGCCCTTGCCAGCTCAACCTCATAATCATCAGCTCTTCCAGCTTCGCTTCTCAATTTCGCCTCCTTTCTTTTTTCAATCACTTCCCATGTTTCCTCAGACATCCACTTCTTTCGTCTAGCTCTACGTCTTCTCCTGATCATGCAATCCGCTGCTTCCTTAAGAGCACCTTTCACATCTGTCCACATATCTTCAACACTTCTCTCTTCTTCTTCCGATGCCTCTAAAACTAAGAACCTATTCCGACATTGGAGTAAACAAGTTGAGTTTGGAAGGTGGTATGACTCTGTTGGTTTCTGGAAGAGAAGATGGAATATATATATATATATATATATATATATATATATATATATATATATATATATATATATATATATATATATATATATATATATATATATATATATTGTTGTGTTGTGCGGTTTTAGACTATATATTTCCATTGCAATGTCTATAAGATTGGATTCAGCAAGGAAATTTCTCGTAGTAATGGTCGTGAAATCATAGTTTCGAATCTTTTGTGTAGCTCCGGACAGATCAAGGGTCCACACTTCGGTGCTACTATAGCGTGAGGTCTACCTCAATATAGCGTGAGCTCTACCCCTCGTTTCGACTATAGCGTGAGGTCTACCGCACCATCGAACTATAATATAATATTGTATGTGTATACATTTTAATTTAAACCTTATAGTATAATTTATATATCTATATATTATTTATATTTATATTAAACATAGAGATTTGATTGATATTAGGTGGCGCAACAGCGAGGTCATATAGCACCAGGGAAAGGTGATAGAGAGGTGTGACAGCAAGCAAGAAGGAAATAGGAAGAAAGGAGGGACAGTTGAAGAAATGTAAGCTAATGGCTGGGGCCGAAGGGGCGCCAAAACCCTTAAAGTATTGCCCACATCATTACAGGCAGTACCCCCCTATGGGTCAAGCACGAGGGATAAAAGGAATACAGGGATAGCTGTCTAACATCCAAAGGATAATATATATCCAGTAGTTTATCCCACTACGATGGTGAACAAAAGACAGTGCCTTTACTTAAAGGATAAAATGTAACAGATATTCTAATTATATTTGTTTGTTATTACTTTTCAACTAATCACCTTCATTTTTCTTACCCTCTTCCCCTCACCCTCGCCTCAAATCATCACATTTCCTCTCTCCTATATCCACCTATGTTAATGCAGTATGCACTTCTTTATACCCGGGTTCTTCAAATTACGGGTCCCGAATTCCTCCAAACTGGGTCGGAGGCTCACAAATATAAATACATGAATAAAATGGAATAATAATGTTCGTTATAATAAAATAAATATGAAGTTCATACATGAATCCACCTAACATATTTTTATAATCGAATATTCATATATTTAATTATCAATAAAACAAAATCATTGCACAAATATTAGCCTTCTTGAGAGAGAATGAGAGAGAGAGAGGGAGGGGTAGGTGAGACAGTGTTTATAATTCTGTTTATAGTTCTAGTTAGAATGCTTTTTTATCATAATTACTGCGTTTCAGTTTTTGGCCTTGTATTTTCTTAGGTTGATACTTCTGGTCATTTGTAAAAGATCTTTCTGTATCGGTCGCGAGAATTATGTCATAGTAAATACTGGGTCACGACTGAAAAAGTTTCAAGAATCCTGCTTTAAACTATTGGTGATTCGATACCGTTCACAGTGTATGCTTCATTCATTCCTCCTGACACACGTCTTCTCTACCTAATCATTCGTTACCCTCCCATATTACCTCCTATATAGCCCCGCCCACATTTCTTTCCTCCTCTCCCACTAACATCCCTCCTCCCTCCACCTGCAACTGTTGGCAGATCCGTCGAGGACCAAACCAAGTCGGTGATGGATGGGGTGTGGACCCTTGATCTGTCAGGAGCTGTACATTAGGAGACAACTAAGAGTTTGTACCTATATCTTGTATCATTAATTCATGTAGCTTCAGTGGTTTACACGCTATTAGCCATCAAATGTGTTGTTTACATTGAGTGCGGGAGGTGGGAAAGAGGCACGGGGGAGAGAGTGGCCAGGCTCTAGAAGGTCCGTGCTTAGATGGTTAAAAAAGTCAACAGAGCACCTCGAGAGGTCATTCATGTCCCTCATTAATAGATCACATATTAAGTTGTTAAGAATGACTCTCTCTATTATGGCACGCAGAAGGAGGTAAAGAAAGCAGATTGTATACTGACGGAGAAGGTAAATGTGAATAGCGACAGCTTGTAATTGGGTGTTAAGGCATACACTCGTAAATGGGACATCCTGACAGAGAAGGATAGCAGCATCCTCACAGCTTTCCTGACCAGGAAGAGGATCAGAATAATAAACCTTGTAACCAGGGATGGGGTCAATTCATTTTTATCAATTCAATTCCAATTCGGTGTCCATTGAGTACTGCTGTTTATCCTCACTTGTAAAGGATGTGGATATGTTCCTCACGGTATTGCTTTTGAATATAATGGTATAGTATATACTATTTCTGCAGCTTCGGGTATTCTGCAATATAGGAAGTTGGGGTTGGCTTACAGCCTTTTAGTTTGGAGAGCTGTTGGACTACTTGCAGCTGGCCAGTCAATGGTGAGTTTCATACGTTTCGAATAGAAAAAAGTTACTTTATAAAGAGTTAGAAATTATGGGTGTAAGAAGATTCTATTTGAGGGTAAATGTCATATGTAGTAATATTTAAGATATATCAATTTGGTTTATTTTATAGTATTGTTCAGTTTGTTTAAGCTAATATGTTACCTTCTACACTTATATTAAGTTTGTATATTTATAGTATGCATTCTAGATGTTCAAATTATGATATTGTTTGAATGATGGAATTTTTGTTTCTCCTTTTTACTGACATCATGAATGCTTTCAGGTCGGATCGAATTAATAAACTGTGATTTGACGCATGAATAATAACAGTGCCATTTTCAGAGGTATGCGGGGCGATTCTGGGTTGTCGTCTCAGGAACTACATTAAGAATGAGATGGAATGGACCTTTGACTCGGTAACCCATATCATACACTCGGAAATTGTAACATCTCGCATTAAAAAAAATTCGTTCAGATTCAACACGTATGTGGTAAGGCTGACAGGTTCTAATTTTCTATATACTCCTACGGAATATTGACCAATTAATCATAGCTGAGCTGCAGTGTGAAATTACCGGATGTACTGTATGTCAAACAAGCAGAGAATTTGTGTGCTATTGCAGGCGATGACTGTGTCATAGATAACAGTCGATTTGGTAGCAATAATTGGTTAATGAATGTGACTGCTATGATTTTAAGGATTTTCAATTCCAAATCACTCTTGAGCTTGGGTCAGGAGCCAAAAGCAAAGGACATTCATAATGCAGAAGTATTTTGGATCAAATTGGTAGAATGGAGTAATGGCAAAGATTGGCGAGTAAGATATCGAAGGCTAGGCCCAAAAATGAATGACGAGGGTATCATTTCCGTTGGCATGATAATAGGTAAATGATTAAAGGTAAATTGGAATAGAGAAGAATTCATTCTCCTATTGCCTGGTCATCCATTTACTAGACTGTTGATAATAAACTTAAGCTACAGTGATCATTCCGGTGTTGAGTTTACATTGGCGAAGTTGCAAAGTAAATATTGGGTGCCAGATGCTAGAAGAATGATGAAATGTATTTAATCTAAATATGTCAAGTGCCGAGGAAGAGACAAAGTTTGTGAAACTGAAGTCATGAAACTACTTCCTGAGGAAAGACGTCCTGCCCCTCCTTTCTACCACTTCTCTTGACCTGTTTGGACCTTTGTTGGTAAAGGACCCTGTGAAAAAGAGGACCACGATGAAAGGGTTCGGGGTAATTTTTTCATGTGTTTTGTGTAGAGGTGTTTACCTCGACGTTGCAGAAGGGTAGGATGCCAACAGCTTCCTTATTTCGGAGGTTCATCAGTCTAAGAGTTTCCAAAAACCAATCCACTCTGATCGTGTTTCACAGCTGGTGAGAGCAAACAAATAACAAGCGAAAATAGCTGACAATGTAAGCTTTCTCAAGGGGACTAACTATGGTAGAAGGGAGGGAATGACTTTGAGTTTTACCAAGGCTGCTCCCTGCCAGAATGCATGTTCCGAGTCCCTCATCCGTTCTGTTAAAAGGGTTATTGCTGTGTCAATAAGTGTTAGCACATTACAGTTTGGAGAGTTGTTGTTGTTGTTGTTGTTGTAGTTCCCAAGACCGTCTGGCCCAGCAATCCCGAGTCTGGTTGACCGAAGCCGCGCTGATGCTCGGTCACCCAAATAGGAGCCAGAGTGATGGTAAGTTCTGTTCCTTCGAAGGCAACAGAAGAGGGGACTGCTGGCTCACGGGCATGTATCCCAGAGCCAACAAACCAACTGTCTGTAGTCATCCTTTTAGTGACACCCAATCGGGCGATCCTAGATCGGATCTTGTCAACTACCCAGAAGGAATGAGAAATCGTAAGAGAAACAGACAGAACAGGCCAGGGTGTGGTAGAGTATGTCAAATTCCTCGTTTCTGGATAGAACCAGCCCTCACCGGTGTTTGGAGAGTTGCAAATTGTACTATATGAGATAGTAAATCTGTTGAATCAAAGGACTAATGGGATAAATACTGGCTTGAGTTCATATCTTACACCAAAAGACCTTTGCTGGTACGTACAGTTGGTAATAAAGTATCTGAACACTGTTGACGGCTTCCGGTAACAACCCCAGGAGTAAACACATCTGTTTGAGAAGATATGTATGAGTTAAAATGTAACTTTTGTTTTACAGTCTGTGGTTGGTCGACCCTCTCCTTGTATCAGTTACAGCGTGACTAGTTGATAATTTTAACTCGAGATTTAGAAAAAAAAAAAAAAAAAAAAAAAAAACAGTGGTGTGGCGCCATAACATTAATCACCCGTTCACCAGTATCACCACCCGTCAAGGAACTTAAAAGCTGGACATATCGCTTTGCGTGAGTTTTGTGGCCTGCCCTGGGCCAAGATCAAGAGCGCACTTGATCTTGCCCTGGGCGTCCTCCCCTCCCCTTGTGTAGTATGAGCGACGGCTGCCCAAAGTTTAGCAGCTGTAGCTAGGAGCATAAAATTTTAATCGCTTACGCATTACCACAACGTATAACATGTCGGAAAGTGAAAAGCACAAAAGAAAAGATCCAGAAGAAAAGACCCGCAGTGATCATTTATCGAAGAAAAATAAAAAAAAGATATGTGAGCAAAAGTACAGCTCCGGACAGATCAAGGGTCCACACCTCATCCATCAGCGACTTGGTTTGGGCCTCGTCGGATCTGACAACAGTTGCAGGTGGAGGGACGGGGGATGTTAGTGGGAGAGGAGGAGAGAAGTATGGGCGGGGCTATATAGTAGGTAATATGGGAGGGTAACGAATGATCAGGTAGAGAAGATGTGTGTCAGGAGGAATGAATGAAACATACACTGTGAACAATGTCGAATCACTAATAGTTTAAAGCAAGGTTCTTGAAACTTTTTCAGTCGTGACCCAGTTTTTACTATGACATCATTCTCGCAACCCATACAGAAAGATCTTTTACAAATGACCAGAATTATCAACCTAAGAAAATACAAGGGCAGAAAATGAAACTTAATATTTATAATTAAAAGGCATTCTAACCAGATTGAAAACAGAATTATAAACACTGCCTCACCTACCCCTCCCTCTCTCTTTCTCATTCTCTCTCAAGAAGGCTAATATTTGTGCAAAGATTTTGTTTTATTGATAATTAAATACATGAATATTCGATTATATAAATATGTTAGGTGGATTCATGTATGAACTTCATATTTATTTTATTGTCACGAACATTATTATTCTATTTTATTCATCTATTTATTTTTGTGAGCCTCCGACCCAGTTTGGAGGAATTCGGGACCCGTAGTTTGAAAAACCCGGGTTTAAAGAAGTGCATACTGCATTAACGTAGGTGGATATAGGAGAGAAGAAATGTGATGATTTGAGGCGAGGGTGAGAGGGAAGAAAGTAAGACAAATGAAGGTGATTATTTGAAAAGTAATAACAAACAAATATAATTAGAATATCTGTTACATTATATCCTTTAAATAAAGGCACTGTCTTTTGTTCACCATCTTAGTGGGATAGACTACTTCATATATATTATCCTTTGGATATTAGACAGCTCTCCCTGTATTCCTTTTATCCCTCGTGCTTGCCCCGTAGGGGGGGATTGCCTGTAATGATGTGGGCAATACTTTAAAGGTGTTGGCGCCCATTCGGCCCCAGCCTCTACATATTGAGAACCAAAATGCGATCAACAACATAATCTCAGCCATAATTTTTTTAATCATATAATTGGACTATAAGTGATAAGGGAGAGAGAAAGGACTATGTCATTAAAACTTTTTAAGAACGAATGAGAAGGTTAAAAATATGAGAAAGAATAGATAAACGGCAAGAAAGGAGGGAAGGGCAAGCGAGAGAGGGATAAGACAGTAGGGAGGATGTGTAAGGTTGCCAGTTACTTGAGAGATACTGTAATATATATAGCCTATGCATAAAATTAGACCAAGTTTATTGAAAACGCCATATACCGGCGCCTATTCAAGTTTAACATCGATTATTTTTAAGGAAATGCATATATAGAAGGAAAATTCCTGGTAAATAGCTTAATGAATTTGTTGACAAATATGATTATTAAAAAAGTTAGAAAATTAAACCGTCTTCTGCCGAAAAAAAAAACAGCTGGGCTTGGGAGAAGGTCATAAATAGGGTGGACTAAAAGCACGAGGGATTTGATTGATATTAGGTGGCGCAACAGCGAGGTCAAATAGCACCAGGAAAAGGTGATAGAGAGGTGTGACAGCAAGCAAGAAGGAAATAGGAAGAAAGGCGGGACCGTTGAAGAAATGTAAGCTAGTAGCTGCGGCCGAATGGGCACCAAAACCTTTAAAGTATTGCCCACATCATTACAGGCAAACCCCCCCTACGGGGCAAGCACGAGGAATAAAAGGAATACAGGTAGAATTGTCTAATATCAAAAAGATAATATATATTCAGCAGTCTATCCCACTACGATGGTGAACTAAAGACAGTGCCTTTATTTAAAGGGTATAATGTAACAGATATTCTAATTATATTTGTTTGTTATTACTTTTCAACTAATTACCTTCATTTTTCTTACCCTCTTCCCCCTTACCCTTGCCTCAAATCATCACATTTTTTCTCTCTTATATCCACCTACGTTAATGCAGTATACACTTCTTTACACACGGGTTCTTTAATCTACAGGTCCCGAATTCCTCCAAACTGGGTCGCAGGCTCACAAAAATAAATAGATGAATAAAATATAATAATAATGTTCGTGACAATAAAATAAATATGAATTTCATACATGAATCCACCTAACATATTTTTATAATCGAATATTGATATATTTAATTATCAATAAAACAAAATCATTGCACAAATATTAGCCTTCTTGAGAGAGAATGAGTGAGAGAGAGAGGGAGGGGTAGGTGAGGCAGTGTTTATAATTCTGGTTAGTATGCCTTTTAATCATAAATATTACGTTTCAGTTTCTGGCCTTGTATTTTCTTAGGTTGATAATTCTGGTCATTTGTAAAAGATCTTTCTGTATGGGTCGCGAGAATGATGTCATAGTAAAAACTGGGTAACGACTAAAAAAGTTTGAAGAACCCTGCTTTATACTATTGGTGATTCGATACCGTTCACAGTGAATGCTTCATTCATTCCTCCTGACACACGTCTTCTCTACCTGATCATTCGGTACCCTCCCATATTACCTCCTATATAGCCCCGTCCACATTTCTCTCCTCTCCCACTAACATCCCCCCTCCCTCCACCTGCAACTGTTGCCAGATCCGACGAGGCCCAAACCAAGTCGCTGGTGGAAGAAGTGTGGACCCTTGATCTGTCCGGAGCTGTACAGTGTGGGAAAAAACATTTCCGTGGTTGCAGCCTTCAAAGAAAAGTGCCTTTAAGGTACTGTGTCGTGTGTGTGGAGTGGAAATTTCAGCTTATATAACACAAATTAAACTCCATGATAAAAGTGAAAAACACAAAAAAACTTTCAACACCTTCTGCATCAAAATAGATATCCGAGGCATTTGCAAGTGGTGAAGTTAAGAACAGTAGAGCTGATGGGTCTGCAGAGATAAAATTAACTGCTTTCATGGTATTTTTACACTACGATTATTTGATTTTACAATGAAATACGATTATTCAAGCCAAAATACGATAATTTTTACTAAGGCTTTACGATATTACAGTCGCTGGCATCTGGTCACGCTGATCAGTTATCGTTATGCAGTAATCACTTAATTTTTTCTATTACTAACGTGTTTACTCCTGATGATGTTACTAGAAGCTGCCAACGGTGTTCAGAGGTTTTGTACCTAAATGTACATATCAGCAATTGGAAATTGGCAAACAGGCCTTTGGTTTGGAGATCTGAGGGGCTAATTGCTGCTGGCCAGTTAATTAACGTCGGGAGTTTCATACGTTTCAAATACATATAAGTTACTTTCTAAAGAGTTAGGAATTATTGGTATAAAATGATTTTTTCTGAGGATAAACGTCAAAAGTAGAAATATTAAAGATATAAAATTTGGTTTAATATATAGAATGGTTCAGTTTTATCAAACTATTATGTGACATGCTACACGTACATTAATTTATTTATCTTATTGATTGTATGCATTCTCAATTTACAAATTATGATGGCGGTTGAGTGATGAAAATTTTAATTCCCATTTTCTCCAGACTTCATGAATGCTTTCGGGTCGGATCGAATTAATAATCCGTAATGAAACACAACACGAATACCAAAATAATTTAATGTCACTTACTTTCCAGAGTCATTGTCTGCATTACCCATAATACAGAGTGGCTCACAATCATCCTGGGAATGTGACCAAAGACATAGCCCTCTCCTCTCATCAGGACCACCATAGCGATCATCATACTCACAAATGACACAAGAACCAGGAGCCAGACCTAGGAACATGACATTGATAATGATTATTCCCATGATGAGTTCTGAGAAGAAAAACTACAATACGGGGACTGCATTACGATGTAAAGAGAAGCCCTGTATTACACAGGGTTCTGAATAAAGTACATATATCATCATCGTCATCATCATCAGAATAAAGGCCTCTCCAAATCTTCTCCATGAGTTCCTAGACTAGGACAGTCGATGCAAGGTACGAGTATTGCCTGCAAGCATTTTGATTTCGCCTCTCTACCATATATCAGGTTTTCTTCTGATTCTCTGCCATTCTCTTAGAGTCCAGTTCGTGAACCTTATACTCCATTTGTTATTACTATTATTATTTTTATTATTATTATTATTATTATTATTATTATTATTATTAAAAAGACTAGAGACACAAATCTTTTTATCAATCTGAAGACCGCAGCCTCATGAAACCAATCTAAAGAAAGAAAGAAAAATTAGTATTTATATCTCTATAAAAGCATATTAGCCCTACTCTTGAAACCAGCCAGTCCCATACCATCAAAGACAGATTCACCAAGGCCATTCCACAATGACACAGATCATGGGACAAAGGATTGACTGTACTGACAAGATGTACAGCGTGGCGATACGTAAGCAAATACGCACCACGAGTGACAAGAGCTGGAACATACAGAGGTGGCAGAGACGAGTTAAGAGGATGCAGCATATTACTTCTGATCTTGAAGTACATGCACAATGATGCAACAGAACGAAGGTGACTCAAATTATTATCAAGTGAACCGCTGACAAGAAAATTGGCACTAGAAACAACCCTATCTAGCAACTTGATATGGCTGTCAGCTGCTGAACTCCATATCGTAGAACAGTATTCCATTACAGCCAAAACAAAGAAGTTAAAACACCGCAGTGATTGATCTCCGAACATACGCCAAGCTCTACGCATATACCCAATTCTTGGGAGACAGACTTTGATATTGACCGAACATGCTTCTCAAACGTCAGCTTAACATCAATTGTAATTCCCAGAATAGCACATAACAGGAGTGATGGAAATCGGCTCTATCGCCAACTGAAGGAGGACTCTTGGGAATTGGGGTATCATTAGCAGACCTCCAACATTTCTTTTTACATATTCTGTTCACATACATTTCTGTTCCTTAAGATGGCAGTACAGTGTTGGTAAATCTGAAGCAAATTATTTCTGCAAACATTTCTAATTAATAAGCGATCTTTATTTGTGTTAATCTGATCCTGATTCCTGACATACGTTGGAGAAATCAGTTGGTCCTGATTTACCAGCAATCTACTACCCCTTTAATGACTTCAATTATGTAATTGTCTTTAGTCTGTCCTCTCACCCATGTTGATCACTTTCTATCTCTCAAAGATATTCCTAACATTAATCTTTTTTGAGGGGGAAGGGGATTTCCCTTGCAAGCAAGATGGCCAATGAGGGACCAGACTAAATGGTTCCCACTTACCAGAGGGATAACCTTCATGACTTAGTTGGATGATTGGGTGTCTCGGCGGCGATGTATTGTGGTAGAGGGTATTAGCTCCATCGTGGGCAAACCATCGAATCATGATGACTGCTCTTTGAAACAAGTGGTCACATGTTGACGAGGGAACCCGCACACATTGGCTAGCGCTCGGCCCCCTCATACTATCAGAAAGGGAAAGCTTGTGCCTCCCAAAGGAAAATTCCACAAACCTACTCTTAAAAATGGGGAGAAAACAAATAATAACCGGTCTCTAGTGGCTGTAGCTCAGGCAGGCTGTCGAGGTTAAAGGTTAATGGTCCGCCAATGAGTGGCAGTCAATGGGACAGAGTGTATCACACACTATGTGTATGAAACACAACTATAGCACGCATCACAAGGATGATGAGTGGCCCAAAGACCTCTCCACCCACGTGAGACCCGAGTCAGCTTCAGCTATGGCTGCGTAAGCAGGAAGACCTCAGACAGCTGACTCAAACCCCCCACCCCCTGCTCACAGGGGTGGTAACCTCTGGCATCAGTGAAAGATTTTTATCGTGTCCCGAGCAAGGATCGAACGCTGGGCCGCAGGATTGCAGCCGCAGACTCTAGCACTGTGCTAGCTTTGGCTTTCAAGCTGATCCATTATAGAAGCAGGCTGATACCGTAACCCCACCTGCAACTCAAACAACTTATATTGACTAGGGAAATATTCAGGTATCCTCTTCAAATAACCATGACACGCTAATGATGTTAAATATACCACAAACCTTGATATGTTCTGCCCTTCACACTATGCCCCCCCAGAGGGAGCCCCCTTGTCGTGGTGGGGGGGCTTGCATGTCCATGAGACCTGGTGAGCTAGACTAAAGGTGGCATTGGCCCATGCTTTGCCCCGATTTCGGGGAGAGAGGGCTTCCCATGCTAGTAAGGTCACCAGTGAGAGACCAAAACTATATGGTTCCCATGCAATAGGCTGCCAGTACGAGCCAACAGTGCTGCCCTCCAAAGGGACCAGCCGCTAGGGGCTGTCCTGAGTAGGATGGTTGGGTGTCTAGACCGGGAGATGTTGGAGAAGCGGGTCTCAGCACCGTCGGGGCCAAACTTCGAGCCATTGGGGCTGCCTTTTAAATCGAGTGGCCTTGTGGGGGATGAGGTACCCCGCCCACGGCGACCAGAGCTCGGTCCCCTCATCTGCCATGTTGGTAGTAGCTCTCTGCTCCAGGGGCCATTCTAACAATAAATAAAATATATGGATATCCTTAAGCCTCCTTCTTTTCCTTGAGCAGAGGTCGACCAGGCCCTCGAGATGCCACTCACTGGTCATGGTGGATTGCAGAAAGCTGCAATTTCTGGTAACAAAAGAAGGCCCAGCAGGTGAGGGTTTGGGTCGATAAAGCCTGCTAGCGATATGGACACTGTGGTGTTGACCAATGAATTTGCAAGTCTTTCCATTTTTAAGTGTTTTGGAGTGGTTCTCCTTATCTGTCTCACTTATGACAGTGATAGCCGATCTAATTAGTGCTATATTACTTTTAATACAAATGCTACTGCAAAAGCAGCATTTGAGGCTAGTGATTCTCTGTCTGTGGGGGATACTCACTGTACGCTTTAGATGATGCGGTCAACGAATGTAGTTGACAGAGGCAATGACTACTGATCAAACATCTTTGATGACTCTTTAGAGCATGTCCCTAAGGAATGCTGCGTTCCTACACTCTTTTGGTTTGTGGCTTACTTCAGGGAGGGGCATTGTAACCTCATCCATGCTTCTATGTATCGATAAAAAGAAATTGAATCACTACCGATGGGCCACATAAAAAATTATGGTAAGGGTGTTTTAATCAGATCCAAAGATCTTAAGTAATAAAACCCACACTTGTAGACGAAATATTTTTATTCCAAAAGTTAGTAGGTTTTGTTGTGGATTCCTTATTTATAAAAGTTCCCATTGATGATGTGTTAAGATTTTTAGCAGAGAAATTGCCTGACTATAACATTTACTTAGGAATGCCACAAGATGTGTTTCTCCAACTAATTAGCCTGTGTGTAGATTGTAATGTATTCTCCTTTGGTATACCCAGTTTTATCAACAAAAGTTTGGCATGGGGATGGGCTCTCCTTTATCTCCAATTCTGAGTAACCTGTATATGGAATATTTTGAAACTTCCCTCCTTACAACCATTTCTCACCCAGATCTTATTTGGTTCAGATACGTTGATGACATTTTTTCCTTTTGGCCAAACTCCCTCAACAATTTTGAGATTTTTTTTCTCAAATCTCAATGTATTCGTTTCCTCCATTAAATTCAAAGTAGAGTGGGAAACAAATTATTTCATCCCATAATATTATCTAGATGTACTGGTACAAAAAGATGCTAACTCTCAGTTTTTCAGTCTATAGAAAACCTACTCAATGTAATATGTATATACATTTTTTCTCATACCACCATATTTCAACCAAAATGTCAGTGGTTTCTTCTATGTGTCTCAGAGCACTGAGAATTTCTAGACCCGATCACCTAGATCCGGAAAATGCAAAAATCTGGTAAATATTCTTGGACTTGAAATACCCCAAATGGTGCATAAGGAAAGCTTACTTCAAAGCTAGAGAATAATTTTTCGTGCCAAAATCCCCTGTCAAACAGAAACCATACATAACATTGCGCTATGTGTCAAGCCTTGATGTTGTCAAAGCTGTGAGTCAGGATTTCGATGTAAACATATCATTTAGGTATAATTCAACTATAAAATCTTTGTTAGTTAAGAATAATCCCAAGAGCGAAGTCACTGCCGTTGTGTATAAAATCCCATGCCAAGATTGTGATTTAATTTATGTGGGTGAAACTGGCACGGTTTTCAACACCCGTATAAAGGAACATAAGTATGCCTGCAAAGTAGGAAACAACAACAATGCAACCTTTGTTCATTCATATGAAAAGAACCACAGAATAGATTGGAATGCGTGCCAAATGTTGTTATAAGAAACGCAGGATCGTTGAATCAGTATGTATTAACAAGTACAATCATTTTAACCTTAATGAGGGTGTGTTTAAGTTAGACCCAGTCATGAAAGTGTTAGTCAGTAAGTCTTTGCCGCCAAAAGTACTCCCACCACCCATCAGTGAAGCGCCGCGGGCAACAGGCACGACGGATTAGGCATAGGTGAGGTGAGGTGAGGTGGTGGGCGGGTCACAACGTAGCGTATAGAAACTCACTGCCGCGTGGACAGGGGCTCACATATATTACGAGATGTAGCACTACTGTGATTATTTAGCTCGAAACAATCCACGTGTGTGAGATGGAGTATCCTCGATACACTAGCACATGAAGTGAACTTTGTTGCTTAATTAAGGAACTGAATCACTTAAATCTCTTAAACATGTGAGCCCCTGTACCACGCGGCAGTGCTGGCGACTGTAGCACTCTTAACCTGTATTTACACTGAAGAGGGCAACAGATGTCACCGAAATGATTGGAATAAAAATATTTCGTCTACCAATGTAGGTTTTATTACTTACATTCATGATCACGTCAGTGTGATTTTGTACCAAAGATTTTACACAGGCCACAATGCTCCTCAATCTCCCCTGCCATTTTGATGGCATGTTTGAATCCATCAAACCTCATCGAACATTTAATTCTAGCAAAGGTGTATATACAATCGGTACCTGAATGAAATCTCAGAAGAAGACATTCTTGCTATATGCCAAGATAGTGTCCAACGAGTAACAAAGATGAAAAGCAGTAAAAATTTGATCATTCTCACTTTCTATGGCTCGCACATCCCAGATCGCATTAAGATCAACCCCACCTCTTTTGAGGGTGAAGCCTTTTGTTGAGCATCCTTTACAGTGTTTTTTACTGTTATGAGTTTGGTCATGGGAGGAGGAACTGCACAAACCGTTCCCTGTGAGGTAATAGTTCTGCTCTTGACTCACATCTTACTTCTGAGTGTCAGTCAGAGAGTTACTGCTTTTACTGCAGGGACCCTCACCCCCTACGTTCTCGCCAATGTACCTCCTCGAGCATGATACCTCCAAATTCATCAGCATTGGTAGTGCAAGACGGCAACTCAACTTCAGGCAACAGAAGAATGGTGGTGTTAGGACTTACGCCTCCTCACTCCGCCCTCATCATTCCAAGTATACAATATCTAAATCGGTTGCAGCACCCTCTCAAATCTCTCAAGAAGCAGCTGCTTCTTACTCTAGTGAGATGGTTTCGACGGTTTCACTACATAATAGTTTATCTGTCTTAGAAACTGTATCAGACACTCATTCTGGTGACCCTTCAACTGATGACAATTCTCAGGCTTTAACTAAAGGTGTCCGCATTGTAGAGGTTCTCTCTGCCACACGCTCTCCAAAAAGGAAACCCAAGTCAAATAATTTGCAACAGAGACTTCTTTGTGGTTCCTCAGAGACACTTGACACTCCATGCACGTTCCTCCTTGCAAAGTAACCGTCTCTGTAGACTCATTCATATTATTCTCTCAATTTCACTAGAAGCGTTCTCGTGGCTCTGATAAATCTCTTGATTCAACAGATGTGCCCCCTCGAAAGAGGGAATGCGTGACAGTATGTATTAATAAGTACAATAATTTTAACCTTAATGAGGGTATGCTTAAGTTAGACCCAGTCATGAAAGGGTTAGTCAGTAAGTCTTTGCCGCCAAAAGTACTCCCACCACCCATCAGTGAAGCGCCGCGGGCAGCAGGCACGCATTCCTTTGGGAACATCGGAAGGGCATGATGTGAATGTGGATGCTACGGATATTGTGACGTCAAAATATACAGTTTCTCTTCCGCTTGAGCAGCGGAGAGATTCTTCCACCTTTATTATGGATGTTGATGTATCTACCTGTGTCAGTGGTACTACTGCTGTAAAAGACAATACCAATGTGGTTGTTTCAAAGAATATCCCTGCTCATCTACCTTCACCTTCTTCTAACATATCAGATGCTTCAGGCAATTACTGCCCCAAGTACTACTCCACCAGTTCGCTCTTCTTCTTGTTGCCCAATATTAGACAAATCTTATCTTTTGAGTAAAACCTCAGGTCAAGGTGGTAGTGGGAAGTCCCTCCATGAGAATTCCCAAAAATTAGTACTAAAGTAACATTGTTCAAGGTCCTTCAGTGGAATTGCCGTGGCTTGCGTGCCTCTTGGGAGGAAATGAGCGTGCTTCACTCTCATTCCTGCCAGTCCTCCAATTCATTTGAAGGGCAGGGTCACCATGGTGGCTCTGCCATCCTAGTTCGGCGCGATGTTCCAAACACGTGCCTGTAGCTTGACACTACGCTCCTGGATGTTGCACTTAAGGTTTTTAAAGACCGCCCCTACACTGTGTGCAGTCTATACCTTCCTCCCTTTGTTACAGTTAAGAGGGGCAATCTCAACCGTCTTGTACGGGGCCTTCCCTCTCCCTTAATTTTATTGGGTGATTTTAATGGTCGTCATCCTCTGAGGGATGACAGTTTAGTCACTCCCAGGGGTGTTTTGTTGGCTTCTTTTATTGATGATGAGGGATTAGGGGTTTTAAATACGGGAGATGTGACACATTTTAATAGATTAGAGAAGACTAACAGGCAGTTTCTTAGAGTGCTAACATCTTCGGTCTCTTCTGTAGCAGATTTTGGTAGCTCTGACGAGGCTGTAACATATTTCACTGATATGCTCCACTCTGCTGCTCTTATCTATATCCCTAAAATTTTTGGCCACTTTTCCAAACGTCGTGTCCCTTAGTGGTCACCAGTCTGCACTAGTGTTCTGCGGGAGAAGCGAGCTGTTTTCTCTCGCCTTCCTCGCAATCGTGGGGACCCAAGTCTTTTAAAGGACTTCCGAAAGGCCAAGGGCTCGGGTTAGTCGAGTTTTAAAAGAGGCACGACGTGTATCTTGGAAGGCCTAGGTGTCTTCAATTAATACTAAAACCCCACTCACTCAAGTGTTCAGGAGAGTTCGTAAGATAGCAGGGAAGTTTTCTCCTAGTCCTCCTCCTGTTCTTAAGGTCAATGGAATTAAGATCATGGATGGTTTAACAGTGGCCAACACCATGGCAGAGTCATTTGCAAGAGTTTCTAGCCGTGACTCTCGATATCTGGCTGTCAGTCATGAGTTGGGAGCCCAGGAGCGCACTGTCCTGGATTTCTCAGGGAACGAGAATGAAAGTTATAATTATATTCACCCAGAGAGACCTGCACTCTGCTCTCTCTCAATGCGGTGACACCTCCTGGGCCAGACAACATCCCATACACAATGTTGCGATAATTGGGTGAGGAGGCAATCTCATTTCTTTTAGCTTGATATAACAGAATCTGGGTGGAGGGTGGAGGGTTGCTACCATCTTTCCTTTACCCAAGCCGGGTAAGGACTATAGAGGTGCCCTCAATTACTGACCTATCGCCTTGAACTCCTGTCTCTGTAAACTAATTGAGAAGATGGTGAATGTCAGACTGGTATACTTCCTGGAACTGGGCTTTCGTAAACACCATTCCACTACAGACGCTCTGTCGAGTTGGAAGCTGCTGCATGTGAGGCTTATGCACAACATCAACACTACATGGCAATATGGCATCCTGCAGCAACTCCATGCATATGGGTCGCGTTCCGCTCTTTCTTAAGGAGTTTCTCAGTGGTCACAGTTTTTGTGTGAGGGTTAGTACACTCGCGCACCACAATCTCTAGCCCACATGAGTTTGGGGCGGCGATATGGCTCAGATTTTTTCTGGACGACAGCCCACTTAAACTATCACAAGGTCAGACCCGTACCAACAGTAATGCTTCGAAAAATTGAAAAAGGGTCTGACTCACTGTGTCATGTAAACCTCATAACAACTATTTATGTGGTTATACTATACAATAGTATTTTGGCTGCAAAAATCGATATATTTCTTTACTGCATTTTAATTCCTCAAATATTTGCATGAAAGAGGGACACAAAAGAATATACTAATAAGCTTTTAAGACTTAAAATTAAAACGAAACACTTCCATACCACCCAGTGAACACACAGGTATTCAGTGTGTGTGTGTGTGTGTGTGTGTAGCCTACTGTAACATCAAAATTCTTCCTCAGAAATTGTTTTCTTAACGTGATTAATCTTATGTATTTTGTATAATTATCTAGAACGATTTTTTTTTTTTTTTTTTTTTGTGAAAGTTCATTTTGATGATAGTGACTCGCCCTGAAGCTCAGTGTTTTCCTCACACTTATGGTTCATTCTTTCAGTCATTCTGCCGTGTGTGATCTGATAAAAATGGCGTTGCTTTTCAGATATAATTTATTACTTCACATTAAATGAAATATTTTTATCAATATGCAGTAATTACAATCCCCTATGTATCCATGCTTTGTCTGATTAACATTAACAAAAGTAAGGTGAGATTAACATGAAAATGAACATGAAGAATATTGCGTGTGTGACCCCGAAACACCAGCAGTGTGTCTCCTTTCCGTATGAAAAGATGGAATTATTGTAAGTTAATACTGAGAACGTATAAAATGTCAGTATATTAATGTGTAGGAGATTGTTGTTTGTTATAGCCCTATACTGTATATGTTTTAAATTGTGTTTGGTCATCCTTACATTATTGGTCACTATGTTGCGGTGGAACCATAATTATTTTTAGCCACTGTGCTTAGACGGCCACATAGGTGAAAAGATATTGTCTGATGATTATCTCTCTCTCTCTCTCTCTCAATATAGACACACGCTCGCGTGCGCCGAATAAACCTCTGAGTTCACTTGCTGATTTGAAGTGTGTTGTTTAGTTAGTGATTTCATTAATCCTCTGGTAATATTCTTTCGTGTGCTAGTTCATTATAAATTATGGGGATAGTATATTGCAATAATTATATACATAAATGTCATTCACACAGCCAAAATATGATTGTGTAGCCTTAAAAAACAATTAATTATACATGTCAAACAGGGAGTCAAGCTTGTATCGGTTCGAAACGTATGTTCGTGCTTGGCATCTTAATCGTTTGAGTGGGCTGTCTTCCAGAAAGGATCCCAGCCATATCTCCGGCCCAAACTCAGGTGGGCTAGAGACTGTGGTGCGCGAGTGTACAGCCTTCTCTCCACCCGTAGCACAGGAGGAGAGCGTCCCCCATGCAAGTTTCCACAGTGTCACGTTGTTTGAAGTTTCAATTAACGCCATTGTCTCATCTCTTCCTGATGGTATAGCACTGGCTAAGGCTGTAGCTTCTAGTGCTCGGCCTTCAGCCAGGCATCATCCCGTACCTGCTTCAGACCTTCTACCCTACATAGATGCTGTCGTTTGTTCCTCCTGGTAGGACAGATTGAGATTGGTCGCCGTCTGTAATAACAAGCTCCACGGCATCCACTAGCGCCTGGGTTTGTGGAGCTACAGCGTCCTGTCCCGCCGGCATATTATCCAAGTCTGGAAGGGTATATGTCAATGCTTGATTTGGTTAGGTTAAGGTTAGGTCCAGTTTAGGTTAGGTTAGGTTAGGTCAGGTTATGTTATGTTCATATTAGGTAAAATAAGCTGGGAAAGAGAATGAAATTATTTCAAAGATTATCCCATGGTTGGTTTTATCGTTATAACCCAAACGTTATTCTCCTTCCAACCGCCTTGATTTTGGCCCAGCAGTAAGCAGTAGCCCGCCAAACTTGGATAATATGCGTCCCGCCGGTGGGAGACAGCTCTTGCCCTTCTCCTCATTGGCCACTCACGTTTGACTCATAGATTTTTAATGGAGAGGGCTCCCCCTCCCTACTGTGATGATTGTCTAGTCCCTTTAACAGTGCGGAATATTCTTGTGGAGTGTCCCAGTCATGGGGACGTTTGAAGTTGGCACCTTTCCGATTACCAGTTGGGGGACGGTTCTAACAGTCTCTCCCATGTGCTCGCGGAGGAGGCTTGTAGTGTGGGAGGGAGCACCCTCTCCTTGGATTGTTTCTTTTCGGTCGTCATATTGAATTTATATTTACGATTATTCTTGCCATTCTGTTTGATAGGTGTAGTGATAGCATCAGAGTATAGCTGAGAAGAAATTTCTGGGGTTAAAGACCTAGATGAAGAGCGACGTGAAACTTGTTGAGTGGAAGGTGAATTTGAAGTTGAAAAGGTAGAATCCTGTGTCTTAGGGTAAATCGCAGGAAGCGACGGTAGTCTAGGAACAGGTTCAGTCTGCATACAGATAGTCTTCAACACTGGTCAGGCCTTAACAACTGAAGCATAGGAAGTGATAGGGCTCGGTGTCGCACGCGACGCCATAACGGTCTTCCTTGCCTCGAAATACGAGACACCAAAAGTAGCCTTCACCGCGCAGAGCTCCCTCTGCACCTCCCACACGGGACATGCCTGAGAGGAAGAAGGATGGGTACCCTTGCAGTTCACGCACTTCTAAGCCTCTGATTTACAAGCTTTATCAGAATGATCCTAACCTGAACACTTCCCACTTACTGACATAACTGAGCGGCAAGAATTCATACCATGGCCGAATTTCTGGCACTTGAAGCATCTCAAGGGGTTCGGAATGTACTGTCTGACGTTACAAATTTCATATCTAACTCGAATTGATTCGGGTAGTGAAGCCTTTCCAAACGTCAAAATTACAGAAGCAGTCCTATCTCTTTCGCCATGTTCCAAACGTGAAATGCGAAGAGCAGCAAAGATATCCTATCCTTCATGATGAAAGGGTTGAAGATTGTCATGGGAGTTGTCCTTGATGTGCGAATCGTAACAAACCGAGCGTTTTCAGGCAGTATCGAGGGCTGAGCCGGATCAGGACCCATACGGGGAATGTGAGTGTTCGTCACGCCGGGAAAACAAGGGAAAGAAATGCTACCCCAGGAGGAAATCTATTTTCACAACAACCCGAGAGCGATCAGTGGGGGAGGGGGGGGAATCACCTCGAGCATACAAGCAAAGATGTTGCGAATCAATAGGCACAGAAACCGAATTTGTCTAACTAAGGACAGGGACTAAAATGACAACTAACTCTTGCCAAACGGCCATCCATGACCTTGCGATCCCAGGATAATATATATGAACAATGTGAACAATGTAGGACACATCAGTATGCGAGAATATATATATATATATATATATATATATATATATATATATATATATATATATATATATATATATATATATATATATATATATATATATATATATATATATATATATATATATATATTGGATGGCATATAAAATGGCACTTGGATGGCATATAAAATGGCCGACAGCTTAGCAGTAAAGATGGATATGACAGAAGAGAGCCTGCCATCACGACAAAAGTAAGGAAAGACAGCCCCAAAACCAACTACAGCATTAGACTTTGATACATCAATGTACACAGGGAGAGACTTCCTGTGAGAGGAGGCAGGTGCAGGTGTAATCTTCTGTAAGAAACCAAGGAGCCACCCTGGGGACCCACACAGGACAAATCTGGAAGTCATCAATGCCCATCTCCTCCATAGCCTTCCTGACCTGGAAGCCATAGGTCCATGGTGTGCGAGGATGTGAAAGGTAGTACTAAGATATGATATTAGATGACACCGCCAAGCAGAGAAGGGAGTCAGGACGTCAATGTAATTGATACCAACAACGGACCATCAAGGACTGGCGATGGAGATCAAGAGGTGCTTCATCAGTGTCCACCAGGAGACTGTGGATTGGGGACGACCTGAAGGCTCTGGTCGCCAGACGTACCCCAGCATGATGAATAGGCTCTAAGACTCTGAGATGGGCATCAGTGGCAGAAGAGTACACCTCACACCTAATAAGAGCATGGTTTAGGCAGAGGAGGGTCGCCCAATCAGCCCCCCAGGCCGTATGGCTCAGGACCCTCAACATACGGGAAGCAGCAAATCTGACCGCCAGGTCATCAACGTACATCGAGTTGGCTATACCAATTGGAAGGGATGAGGCAATGACATTAATTGCTACTGCAAACAACGTGGCACTGAGGACGCTTCCCTGGGGGACGGATGCTGAGAGGGCTGTACCAACTCCCACAGAAAAATTGCGACCACTGAGAAACTCCTCAAGACAGCGTGGAAGGCGACCATGCAGGCCATATGCATGGACCAGGTGTTGATGTCGTGCAAAAGCCTCACATGCAGCAGCTTTCAACCTGACCAGAGTGTCTGTAGTGGAATGGTGTTTACTAAAGAAAATAATTATATTTACAAACTCAAAGTAATCAAAATTCTCCAGTTCGATAACCTCTAAAGCAAACACACCATTTAGATACACTATCAAATGTTGTGACATAAATTTATTTATACACTGGAATTAGTCCTATCACACACACACAAGCTACGAAAATATACAAATTTTATCTCACCCAATACCAGGGTAGTATTACACCTTGGAGAGTCAGCAGGCTGCTTTCTCGAATTCAAGTTTTCAAGTTATAGGTCCCGCAGAGGGCCGCTCATGGGCAGCATAATATGCGGGGGATTTAGGGATCCAGGGGAGGATTAGGAAGGGGCTTAGGATGAAGGTGGATTGGGTCAGGGGCTGTGGGTTGAGGATTAGGATTGGGGAGGTAATGATTGGTGATCCTATTTCTAAACGTGTTAAGATTGGGGCTATTAACTACGTGAGATGGGAGATGATTCCACTCTTGGATGCTGCGGGGAAAGAATAAGTGCCTAAATATATCAGTGCTTGTCTGGTATGTATGGTATTTTAAGTTATGGCTGCCTCAAGTGGATCGTATACTTGTAGGGTGTAGATATGTGTCTTTGTCTATGTCAACTAACTTTGTGTCTTGTTTGAGCAAAGTGACTGATGTAGTGTGTCCGTAATCACGTCTGGCCCATCTTGCAGTTTTGTTTTGTATGGACTCTAATTTATTGATATTATTGTAAGTGTGTGGGTCCCAGACGGTGTCGCAGTACTCTAAGTGTGGCCGAACGAAAGTGTTATAAGCAATAATTTTGATGTCTGTGTTACACCTGCTGAGATTCCTGCGCAAGAACCCCAGGACCCTACTAGCTTTGGCCCTGATGTACCTATGTGTGTGTTCCACCTAATGTCCGCTGAGATGTGGACGCCCACGTATTTGTGTGAAGTGACTGTGTTGAGGTTGGTGTTGTTTAGTTGGTATGTATATGGAATGGGAATATGGGATCGGGTAAAACGAATGTGATGGCATTTGTCTGGTCTAAATGTCATCTGCCACTTGGCTTCCCAGTCTTCAAGTGCAGTTAGGTCGTCCTGTAGTTGAAGGCAGTCATTCCTATCATAAATTGGTCTGTAAACTAAGCTATCGTCTGCAAAGAGTCTAGTGGTAGAGGAAAGTGAGAGTGGGAGGTCATTTATGTATGAAAGGAAGAGAAGGGGGCTCAGAACAGTGCCCTGGGATACCCCAGAGGTCACAGGAACAGATGGAGACTGACTACCATCAAGAACTACGCGTTGATTTCTGGTAGTCAAGTACGTTCTAATCCAGTGAAGAAGTTGTCCCTGTATGCCATAGAATTATAACTTGTGTAGTAGCCTTTGGTGAGGGACTTTGTCGAAGGCTTTGGCAAAGTCTAATACTATGGCGTCAACTTGTCTAATTTTTGTATCATTGAGGAACTGTAAGATGTCATGAATAGTTACCAGTAGCTGCGTCTCACACGAGCGTTTAGGCCGAAAACTTTGTTGATTGTCAGTCAGTATATTTTGCCTATCAAAATGATTCATTATATGTCTATGAATTATGTGTTCTAAAATTTTGCAGGAGACGGAGGTAAGTGAAATTGGTCTATAATTAATGGGAAGGGTTCTGTCTCCAGATTTAAAAATTGGGGTGTCACATTTGCCAAAAGCCTGTCTTGAGGGAGTTCACCGGTCTGTAAAGTCTGTGAGAATATAACCTGCATGATAGGGGCAAGAACGTTGGCGTTAGCTTTCGATATCCTGCAGGGTATATTGTCTGGTCCAGTCGCTTTGTGTATGTCTACCTCAGATAAAAGTTTCTCAATACCTTGGGTGTTTATATGAATGGGAGGGATAGGTGGGTGTGATTGTGTTGGCATGTCTGGTAAGTGTTCATGTTCATGGGTAAAAACGGACTGGAATTGTGTGTTAAGGGCGTTGGCTTTGTCTTGTGGGTGTGTAACCAAGGAATTGTTGTGTAGTAATGTTGTAATACCGGTCGAGTCTTGTTTGCCTGCTTTAAAAAAGCCGAAGAATTTTTTTGTAGTTTTGTGTGTTGTCTGCGAGGAAAGAGGATGTGTATTTAGTTTCTGCTTGTTTAGTTTCTTTCTGTAGTGTTTTCTGTATATTTTTGTATTCTAACCAGTGTTCTGTATCGTTGTATCGTTTTGCTCTGTTGTATGCCTTTAACTTGTTTCTGTGTAGTCTTTTTAATAGTCTATTGTACCATGGTAATGACCGGTTATGTGTGATAGTTTTTGTGGGTATGTGCTTGTCCATTGTGTCACGTATAAAGTCACGAAGTCTGGTCCAGTTTGTTTCCACAGAACTGGCCATTGGGTCTGAGTCAAGGAACGAGTCACGAAATTCAACTAAGTCTTGGATAATGCCACCGACGTCGGTTCTGTTGTACATGTAAATTGTCCTGGATAATTGTTTTTGTGTTGTTGGCTTGATGTTTGCGTCAATGAGTATCATATCATGGTTGCTAAGACCAGGTAGTACTCGTGTTCATGTAATTAAGGAAATGTTGTTTGTGAGAAATAAGTCTAGTATGTTGGATATGACCCCGTGTCTTATGTTAGGGTTATGTCTTTCTAAACTGACTGTGTGCGTGTTGGTTCGAGTACTAATACAACTACAATATAAATGCAAGGTAGCTCTAACAGGGTTCTAGTACACAAGTCTTACTAGAACACACGAGAAGGTGAGGTCCGAAAGGAATCTGTCTGGAATTGACTTTACTGCTAGCGTGGCAGCTCTTTTATACAACCAGTGACGCTTCAAGAGCGCTCCAAAACATTCTCGAACTCTCAACACGTTTCTGCCCCTTTCTCGGGAAAACAGGAAACATCTAGTGGCTGTTTATCATGTTAATTGTTGTTTCTAGGAGTTTCTACACATTCTAATCAGAGATACATATGAGAATTCTTAAGCTCAAAATCACTCACTCTACACTGCGTAACTCCCATTATCCACAAAATACAGTATTATTTATTCTTGCATCACATAACTCCTCCCCCCTAAAAAAACGACATTTACCGGGAGAAATTCCGGCCTTTTTACAATCTCGAGAGGAAATCGGCAATTACATTATCCTTACCCTTTATGTGTCTTATATCTAAAAAATATTCCAGTAGAAGTAAGCTCCATCTCGTTAATCTTTGATTTTTGTCTCTAAACTTACTAAGATATCTCATGGGATTATGATCAGAATAGATGACAATAGGACCATTGTTAGAACAAACATAGAATGAAATGTTGCAATCCTAAAATTATAGCTAAGAGTTCCTTTTCAATAGTGGAGTAGTTCTTTTGGGATGGAGAAAACTTCTTACTATGATAAGATACAAGATGTTCCACACCAAGCTCATCTTCTTGTAGCAAAACTGCACCGGCCCCTGTGTCAAAAGCATCAACTGCCATTTTGTAAGGTAAATCAAAATTAGGTGCAACGAGCACTGGCTGACTAAGCAAAATGGACCGTAGTTTGCTGAAAGATGATTCACACTCCTCACATATTTTACATTTTTCCTCAACAGATCAGTAAGTGGGGTAATCAACACTGAAAAATTTACAACAAATCGTCGGTAATAACCAACCATCCCCAGGAACCCTTGTAATTTTTTCCATGTAGTGGGCCTGGGAACATCACTAATTGCTCTCACTTTAGCCAATGGAGGAACAAATTGACTATTACCAAGATAAAACCAAGATATTTGACCTGAGTTTTACCAAACTCGCATTTTGCGAGATTAGCTACTAAGTTGGCTTTAAGTAAACAGTCTAGAAATCCTCTTACTTGTTTTAAATGATCTTCCCAAGTGTCACTAAATATTAGAACATCATCGAGATACACAAAACACCCCTTTAATCCCTCAGTAATTTGATTCATGAGTTTCTGAAAGGTGGCAGGTGCGTTTTTCATACCAAAGGGCATATCTTTACACCTGTATGTTCTGCCTAACGTTCTATCAGTGGTACTTGCCAGTATCCTTTTAATAAATCAAATTGAGTGATGTACTTGGCCATCCCAATCTTGTCTAGACAATCTTCCATACGAGGAATTGGGTAAGCATCTGTCTTTGTGAAATGATTCAGTTTACGATAATCAAGACAGAGGCGTTGAGATCCATCTTGTTTAGGCACTAACGTAACGGGTGAACTCCACTCGGTTTGGCACGGCTCGATCATGTCATGTTCTAGAAGATAATCAATTTCTTTCTGCACAATGGGTACCTTATGGGGATTTATGTGGTATGGTGATTGCTTGATCGTCTTGGCATCCCCTACGACCTACGTCCACATCAGTTCTGCCAGGGTGTTCCGAAACACAGGCTGAAATTCTTTAATAAGTGCTGCCAATTCTTTCCTTTCCTCCGGAGGCAGATGAGACAACTTGGCCTCGAGGTCATTCATCAGCGCTTGATTTTGCTGAAGTGAGTCACCTGAATTCAAGCTGCAGGGTAGTATGATGTTATCGGGGACAGCTGCAGGACTAGGATGGACGTCAGAGTCAGGAGTAATGGCAGGATCTGGTGATGTGACGACTGCACCCACAGCGGCACTCTGCTCTCTTTCGTGGTGTTGTTTTAGCATAGTTATGTGTCACAGCCGTTTTTTCCGTCGACGATCAGGCGTGGCAATTATGTAGTTAACGTCGTTGACTTTCTCCTTTACTTCATAAGGTCCACTGAACTTTGCTTGAAGAGGCTGCCCTTGGACGGATAGCAAGACCAAGACTTTATCTCCGGGCTTGAAATGACGTTCTCTCGCCTTCTTATCATACCACGTCTTCATTTTGTCTTGAGAAATTCCTAAGTTGTCTTTGGCCAACTGTAAGGCGTCAGGCAGTCGATCCTTGAAGTTCGTCACATACTCCAGCAAGTTGATATCTGAAGTTTCCGATAGCCAATACTCCTTCAGTAGCTTTAACGATCCTCGCACTTCATGCCCAAACAACAGTTCGAAAGGAGAGAATCCTAGTGACTCATTTGGAGACTCTCTCGTCGCAAACAAGACAAATGGAAGACCCTTATCCCAGTTCTTCTCATGTTCGACGCAGTATTTCTTCAGCATTATCTTCAGAGTTTGATGATACCCCTCCAGAGCTCCTTGGGATTGTGGATGATAAGCGCTGGACATGATTTGAGTGATGCTCAGTTGTTGCAAGGTATGTTTGAAGATCTTTGACATGAAGTTACTACCTTGGTCGGACTGCCCCTCCTTGGGCAATCCAAATTTCGTGAAGAACCGAAGCATTTCCCTCACCACGTTCTTTGCAGAGATGTTCCTGCACGGAACTGCTTCTGGATACCGCCGAGTCGCCATGTCGATCATCGTCAGCAGATAGGAAAATCCTGATGAAGTTTTCGGCATGAGTCCAACGATGTCCACCAACACACGGGAGAACGGTAACTCGAAAGCAGGAATTGGAATAAGTGGTGCCAGTTTCTCTGCTTGGTTGGGTTTCCCCACAAGTTGGCAGGTGTGACAAGATCTGCAATACCAGGCAACATCTCTATTTATGCCTGGCCAAGAGAAATGTTTGAGAATACGGGCAACAGTTTTCCTTATGCCAAGATGTCCAGCCATACTGGAGTTATGAACCACCTGAAGGATGTCTTTCCTGCACACCTTAGGGATGACAATCTGATGGACACTTCCCCAATCGGAATCGGCTGAAACGTGTGGTGGTCTCCACTTCCTCATCAGCACACCAGACTTGAAATAGTAGCAGGAGGATTTTGAAACTGACTCATCTTCACTGCAAGCAGACCCAGCCTAACTCATAAGCTCTGGGTCAGCCTTCTGCAACTGGGTCAGCTCACTGGGTGACAACTTGTCCACACTACAACTGGCTTCTTCCCCGAGATCATTCACTATTGCAAGGTCCGTGACAGCAAGATGAACTTCGTCCTGATCATTGTCGTTATTAGATTCCCGCTTCCTCTGAGCACGGGTAACAGCACAAGCTGGGTAGATACTTTGGGCATTCTCCATTTCAGACACTGGAAACTCAGGGACAGGTTTACTGGTCACATGGGGACTAGGAAACACTTTTCCCCCACAAAAATCATTACCCAGAAGTAAATCCACACCCTGATATGGCATTTTATCCCACACTGCAATTTTTACTGGCCCAGATCGGATGTCAGATTCCACATTAATTTTAGCTAGTGGCACAACAGCCCGATCACACCTAACATTTTCAAGAAATACTGATTTATCAGAAGGCAAAAAACCAAACACACCAGACAGCATGATCGTTTGGTCACTACCTGTATCTCTAAGAACTTTAACTGGCCGTCTGTCAGTACCCACAGAAGCAAAACCTTCAGAAATAAAATTCCTTAGTGTACCTACGGGTGTATAATCTTCATTGATTACAGAAGGAACTGGTACGCCGCTGACAGAACCACTGCATAAACCTTCATTATTAGAAACAGAAGAATTTTCACCCTCAGTATTACCTAAGACAGACACTAAACATACTGATTGCACATTATTAGACTCCCTTCTATTCTCATCTCGTTGTTTCTTAAAACATCTATCAACAGTGTGCCCTAGTTTTGAACAATAAGAACATTTCTTCTTAAACTGAGAATTATCACTGTGAGCAACACTTTTATTATTTTTACTCAGATCAGAGACGTGTGTATTAGACCCTTTCACATTGTTAGACTTAGCCTTAAAATGAGGAAAAAATTAATGTGTAAGAGCATATTCATCAGCCAGGACTGCTCCCTCAGCTAGTGTTTCTATTTTTCTCTCATCAAGGTGTACACTGATATCTTTACGAATGCATCTTTTGAAATCTTCTAACAAAATTACTTGTTTAAATTTCTCAAAGTCACCACCAATGTTTTTAAATTGTACCCAAAGGTCAAGTTGGTCCTCCTTAGTTTTTGCATACTCAACATGGGACTTTTTCTCTTGCTTATATGTGGTTCTAAATTTCACTCTATAGGCTTCAGGTACAAGTTCATAGGCTTTTAAAATCAAATCCTTAACAACATCATAATCTTTAGACTGATCAGGAGATGGTCCAGTATTCTCTTGGCCACTTAAATCCATCAGACACCTTCTCAAATAACTGGAAATATTTCTTAACATCAGATTCATTAAAAGATGGGACAAGTCTAACCTTTTTCCCCACGTCAAAAGTGTTATTATTATTACTGGGTCTAGCAGTATCTCCCATGCGGAACTCATGGTCCAACTCAGCCTAACAGCTGACGAATCTTTACTTGTGCCTGTGACTGTGCTTGTGCCTCAACCTCAGATTTACATACATCAATCTCAACTCTGGCTTTTGCTTCAGCTTCAATTTTAGCCAATTCAATTTGTAAATAATATTTGTGATTATGTTTTTGGAACTCCGGGGAGGGGAGTGGCAAACAGCTTGTTATTGACACTAACTGGTCTTTGGTGGTACAGTCATGGTCAATAGTCCTGCAACACCTTCCAATGAGATGGCTTTGAATAATGACCCGAAACTATAGCTGTTGGTCTCTGCAATATTGGTTCAAAAGATTAACTCAAATGGCTTGCTTTTATTCACCAGGTTGAAGGACTTTTGACCATGACTGTGCTAGCCATGACAGTAATATTTAACCGCTGAGCAATAAAAACAAGTTCTCTCTTATTCTTGTCTAGTACATCATCCATAGTAATCGATCCATTATCTATAAACTCCTGTGCTTCTTCCAATGTAGAAATGCTCTCCATTTTGGTTACAGTAAATTATTATTTCACAGAAATAGTGTATTTAGATTTGCTTCAGAGGCTTCATCCTGGCGATATCCGCCGATATTCTGTTACGGAACAGGTATAATGACCAGAACTGGCAAACGGGAGAAAATCTAACGTTGACTGTGCAGTACTTAGACTGTGATAAAGCAGGTCTAAAAGCCTTTTATTACTCAATAACTCGATGGAGATTAAACACCGTTCAGTAACAGAGATAAAGGGAAAGGGAGCTAGTCCCAAACTAGCACTTCTGAAAGTGATGGTCAAAGAAAATCCGGTTAGATAACCTTACTTTACTAAAGAAAACAATTATTTTTACAAACTTAAAGTAATCAAAATTCTCCAGTTCGATAACCTCTAAAGCAAACACACCATTTAGATACACTATCAAATGTTGTGACAGAAATTAATTTATACACTGGAATTAGTCCTATCACACACACAAGCTACGAAAATATACAAATTATATCTCACCCAATACCAGGGTAGTATTACACCTTGGAATGTCAGCTGGCTGTTTCCTCGAATTCACTAATACAAGTACAATATAAATGCAAGGTAGCACTAACAGGGTTCTAATACACAAGTCTTACTAGAACACACGAGAAGGTGAGGTCTGAAAGGAATCTGTCTGGAATTGACTTTACTGCTAGCGTGGCAGCTCTTTATACAACCAGTGACGTTTCATGAGCGCTCCAAAACATTCTCGAACTCTCAACACGTTTCTGCCCCTTTTGTCGAACAACAGGAAACATCTAGTGGATATATATATATATATATATATATATATATATATATATATATATATATATATATATATATATATATATATATATATATATATATATATATATATATATATATATATGCGTAAATCCACAAGGATGGTAAAGTAAACACGGAGTCCCAAGCGCTTTCGTGTATTCACATCTTCAGGGGAAATACAGAGTGTAGAAGAATGGTTGCCGAGAGACACCTTATATACTGATACAATTAATAACTAACTGGCAACCTGAAGGTGTTGCCACTACGAGTTCAAAGCAATACACACCCATATGGTGCATACAAGGATATACTACCTGACCAAACTCTCATCAAACCTGACATGACCTCTAAACCTATGATTATCCTCAGTCATTAAGGAATAGCAGTTGGATTTATCTTATTAACAATCTTGTCTATGATGAAACTATCCAACTTGTAGATACCATTGTTTAAGTTCATATTAATATTTTCTGTGTGTTTAATCAAACTTGACTCTATGATGTTTCTATTTACGGATGAATTACAAGGCATGATTGACGAAGCATTATCCCAGTCAATACAATGATTATTGTCTCTCATATGAATAAATAAAGCATTAGATTCTTGTCCGGTCCTAACATTATATTTATGCTGTTTGACCCTGGTTGAAAGGTCTTTTCCAGTTCGTCCTATATAGAACATATTGCATTCTTTACAAGGTACTTTGTACTTTGTAGATACTCCTTCCCTGCCCTACATGTATGGACTCATTAAAACTCACAAGCCCAATAATCCAGCCAGACCCATTATTAGTTCTGTGGGATCCATCACCTATAAATTATTAAAGTGGTTAACTTCCTTGCTGAGCCCTTTAGTTGGCACAATTTCGGACTCCAACATAAAAAATAATGTTGACTTAGTAGAAACACTTAACAGTTTACAGGTAACTGGTGCATTTATGCTTGTGAGTTTTGATGTTAAATCTCTATTTACCAAAGTTCCTGTTGACGACCTTTTGGATTATCTTGATGAAATACTGGATAACATCCCTCTCCCTATCACCAAAAATGCTATCTTAAAATTGATTAAGCTATGCATTAAAGACTGCAAATTTGTTTTTCAAGATGAATATTTTGAGCAAAAATTTGGTATTGCAATGGGCAATCCACTCTCCCCAGTTTTGAGCAATTTGTACATGGAGTTTTTTTTAGAAGAAACTGCTTAATAACATTTTACCCAGTAATGCTGTATGGTACAGGTACGTAGATGACGTACTTTGCCTTTGCCATGTATTGAAAATCTAGATAACTTTCTGCCATTGCTTAACAACTTAGCCCCTTCCATTAATTTTACCACTGAAATTGAGGAGGATGGAAAATTGCCATTTTTCGATTGCCTGATTCACAGGGTAGGCAACTAGTTGCACCTTTAAGTTTAGCATATACAGGAAACCAACCAATGTTTTGTCATATATTAATTTTTACTCTGCACACCACGATAAAGTCAAACTGTCTGTTTTCTCTTTCATGTACTTACGTGATCTACGTGTATGTAGTCCTGAATTAATGGATGAAGAATTTGGATTTATCTCTGACTTTGGAAAAAAAATAAAATACCCCAAACCATTTCTGGATACAGCCTTAAAATTGGCAAGAACATCATTTTATAGGGTTGAACCTCCCCTACCCCGTGACAATAAATAATTACTGATATTACCCTACAGTGATAAATTTGCCTTAATCCCTCATCTTCTAAAAACATGGAATGTTAATGTTGCCTTCTGCAATGATAACACAGTCAAGAAAATTTTGATCAAAAATTCACCCAATTCCTCATGTGGGTGTATCTACAAAGTACCTTGTAAAGAATGCAATATGTTCTATATAGGACAAACTGGAAAAGACCTTTCAACCAGGGTCAAACACCATAAATATAGTGTTAGGACCGGACAAGAATCTAATGCTTTATTTATTCATATGAGACAATAATCATTGTATTGACTGGGATAATGCTTCGTCAATCATGTCTTGTAATTCATCCGTAAATAGAAACATCATAGAGTCAAGTTTGATTAAACACACAGAAAATATTAATATGAACTTAAACAATGGTATGTACAAGTTGGATAGTTTCATCATAGACAAGATTGTTAATAAGATAAATCCAACTGCTATTCCTTAATGACTGAGGATAATCTTAGGTTTAGAGGTCATGTCAGATTTGATGAGAGTTTGGTCAGGTAGTATATCCTTGTATGCACCATATGGGTGTGTATTGCTTTGAACTCGTAGTGGCAACACCTTCAGGTTGCCAGTTAGTTATTAATTGTATCGGTATATATGGTGTCTTTCGGCAACCATTCTTCTACACTCTGTATTTCCCCTGAAGATGTGAATACATGAAAGCGCTTGGGACTCCGTGTTTATTTTTCCTTCCTTGTGGATTTACGCATATTCTTGGATCACGTGCCCCAAGTGATATATATATATATATATATATATATATATATATATATATATATATATATATATATATATATATATATATATATATATATATATATATATATATATATATATATATATATATATATATATATATATATATATATATATCCTTACAGTGCCTGCATATGTGTATCTTACCTTAAAAGATACAACAGATTATCTCCATCTTATTTGAAGTCTAGCTATCCTTGGCCTTGTATCCTTATGTTGTGGAACGGAACAATAATTACTCAATTTGCCTACCTGGTAATGGAAGGGTTTAATAAAACCCAAGACATCACTATGAAGCTTAGGCCTTGGTGTATTAAGCACAACTCTCTCTGCATATAGGGCCCTGGAGAAATTTGATACCTCGGCTCTCAAAGATGAATGCATGAAGGGGCCCAAAGCAAACTCCACCTCCTGTATGAGAGTAAATATGTGTTATCATTATGCTGGCTTCAGACCATTAATATCCCAATTATAATTGAAGGTGACAAGTTTCGACCAGCTGATAGACTAGTACAAGTATGTGTTAACCCTGAATGGGATACTGTGCTCCTACTGACAGGGGGAGCGGTTCAAATCTGTAGAAAATATAGCTTTTTATGTTATTTTGAGGAGTGTGAGTACGAAAGACACACAGTTTGCTGACATTTATAACCTGTAATTGATAATAAAAAAGAGAGGTAGAAAATATTTTTAAATGTAGCTTAACAGAATATCCATTTGAATAGGTCTGGGATAAGATGGATGATGATGATGATGATGATGATGATGATGATGGGTATTATAATGTTGTAAAAGCATCAGAAAGAAAAGAGTGATGCAAGTTTGCAGCGAAGAGAAAGAAGTCGTAGTAAATCATTAAATCTAGGGAGGGGGGGGGGTGATGAGACATGAGGCATTTGTCTTTACCCTGTGAAGAAGTGTTGTGCATGTTTAGCCATTCCATTCGTGATAGCCGTTCTCCACATGTCGCACAATGAGAAATAAGAATGGAATCTACACAGCTTCCCACACTTCGTTTAGGCAACTTTTGCTGAAATGGCAATCTAATCTCTCCACAATAAATTGTGTGAGGAAGATACACCGGAAAATTTAAGAGAAGAAAACTGTATTACTTGTTTGGAATTAAAGAAAAGGGAAAAGTTATTTGGAAGGACCAATTTGAGATATGGGGAAACTGCTATTGGAGCCACTATTTATTTCAGCCGCTTATTATTCAGTGGTCCCCACCGCACCACATGTTACTTCCACTAGTTCTTCTCCTAGTTCAGGACAATGTTCCATGCACAGGCCAGGTCCTTGACATTCCGCTCCAGGCTGTTGCAGTTAAGGTTTTTATGGACTGTCCCTACACTGTGTGCAGTTTATACCTTTCTCCCAGTGTTACAGTTGTGAGGGGTGATCTCAACCATCTTGTATGGGACCTTCCCTCTCCCTTTATTTTATTGGGTGATTTTAATGGTCGTCATCCTCTGTGGGGTGACAGTTCGGTCAATCCCAGGGGAGTTTTATTGGCTTTTTTTATTGAGAATGAGGAATTAGGGGTTTTAAATACGGGAGATGTGACGCATTTAATAGCCCTACTGGGACTTTTACCTCCATTGACATTTCCCTCTGCTCACCCAATGCTCTGTTGGATTTTACTTGGAGTGTGTTGCCCGATTTATCTGGTAGTGACCACTTCCCTATACTTTTAGAAAATAACAGGTACAAACCGCAGTCTCGTTTTCCTAGGTGAAGATTAGAGAAGGCTGACTGGCAGTATTTTAGAGAGCTAACTTCGTCGATCTCTTCTGTAGCCGATTTTGGTAGCTCTGACGAGACTGTAACATATTTTACTGATATGCTCCTCTCTGCCGCTCTCAACTCCATCCCTAAAACTTATGGCTACTTTCCCAAACATCCTGTCTCTTGGTGGTCACAAGTCTGCACCACTGCTGTGCAGGAGAAGCGCGCTGCTTTCTCTCGCCTTCGTCGCAATCGTGGGGACCCAACTCTTTTAGAGGACTTCCGACGGGCAAGGGCTTGGGCTAGACGAGTCTTAAAAGATGCCCGACGTGCATCTTGGAAGGCCTATGTGTCTTCAATTAATACTAAAACTCCACTCACCCAAGTGTTCAGGAGAGTCCGTAAAATGGCGGGGAAGTTTTCTCCTAGTTCTCCACCTGTACTTAAGGTCAATGGAATCAAGATCATGGATGGTTTGACAGTGGCCAATACCATGGTGGAGGATTTTGCAAGAGTCTCCAGCCGTGACTCTCCACCTCTGGCTGTCAGGCATGAGTTAAGAGCCAAGGAACGCACTGTCCTGGATTTCTCAGGGAACGAGAATGAAAGTTATAACCATATATTCACCCTGAGAGACCTGCATTCTGCTCACTCTCTCTGCAGCGACACTTCTCCTGGGCCAGACAACATCCCATATGAAATGTTGCAACACTTGGGTGAGGAGGCGATCTCATTTCTTTTAGCTTTATATAACAGAATCTTGCTTGAGGGTGTCTTCCCTTCTGGGTGGAGGGTTGCTAAAATCCTTCCTTTCCTCAAGCCAGGCAAGGACTCTGGTGTTGCCCTCAATTACCGACCAATTGCCTTGACCTCCTGCCTCTGTAAACTATTTGAAAAGATGGTGAATGTCAAACTAGTATACTTCTTGGAACGGGGTGATCTTCTGTCTCCGTCGCAGTCTGGCTTTCGTAAACACCGTTCCACTACAGATGCTCTGGTCAGGTTGAAACTGCTGCATGTGAGGCCTTTGCACGACATCAACATCTTTTCTGTGTATTCTTTGATTTAGAGAAAGTGTATGACACTACATGGCAATATGGCATCTTGCAGCAACTCCATTTATATGGCTTGCGGGGTCGCCTTCCACGCTTTCTTAAGGAGCTTCTCAGTGGTCGCAGTTTTTCTGTGAGGGTTGGTACAACCCACTCAGCATCTGTTGCAGAGGAGGAGGGCGTCCACCAGGGAAGCGTTCTCAGTGTCACATTGTTTGCAGTAGCAATTAATGCCATCGCCTCATCCCTTCCATATGGAATAGCTAACTCGATGTACGTTGACGACCTAGCAGTCTGGTTTGCTTCTTCCCGTATATCAGTGGAGGAGCGGCGCATGCAGCTTGCCCTTGACATGGTGTCACGTTTGACTGGTTCTCATGGGTTTCGATTTTCTCCTTCCAAAACAGTTGCTATGCACTTCTGCCACATCCTAGGCTTCCACCCCGATCCGGACTTATTCATGTATGGTCATCGGATATGTTGTGTCGAGGAGACTCGCTTTTTGGGTCTCCTTTTTGACAAACGTTTGACTTGGGTTCCCCACTTACGTACATTTAAGGTCTCTTGTCTCAAGGCTCTTAACCTGTTGAGGGTCCTGGGCCATACGTTCTGGGGGGCTGATCAGGCAACTCTCCTCCGCCTATACCATGTTCTTATTAGGTCAAAACTCGACTATGGGTGTGAGGTGTACTCCTCTGCCACGGATGCCCGTCTCTGAATCTTAGGCCCTGTTCATCATGCTGGCGTATGTCTGGCGACCGGAGCTTTCAGGTCGTCCCCAATCCCCAGTCTCCTGGTGGACGCTGATGAGCCACCTCTTGATCTCCGTCGCCAGTCCTTGATGGTTCGTTGTTGTCATCAATTACATCGACTTTCTGACTCTCTTCCCTGCTTGGCAGTGTCATCTGATATCATGTCTCAGTACTACCTTTCACATTCTCGCACACCATGGCCTTTTGGCTTTCAGGTCAGGAAGGCTATGGAGGAGATGGGCATTGATGGCTTCCCGATTTGTCCTGTGAGGGTCCCAGGGTGGCTCCATGTCTTCTTCCATAAGTTTTCCCCTGCACCTGCTTTTTAGACAAGAAGGAATCTCTTCCTTCTCCAGTGGCTCGTTCCCTCTTTTTAGAACATACCTTCACTCAGAGGGAGTCCCTTCCTGTGTACACTGATGGGTCAAAGTCTGATGCTGGAGTTGGTTTTGGAGTTGTCTTTCCTGACTTTTGTCGTGGCGGCAGGCTCCCTTCTGTCATATAAATTTTTACTGTTGAGCTCTCGGCCATTTTATATACCCTCCAAATGATTTTTACTCTCCCTCAGCCTTCTTTTACTATTTTTAGAGATTCCTGTAGTGCCTTGCAGGCCTTGTGCAATTTTAACTCTTCCCATCCCCTGGTGTTGGCCATTCTCGAGTGGCTTGTCCTCCTGGGTCGTCGTGGCCGCAGAGTTACATTTTTTTGGGTCCGGGCTCATGTGGGTGTGAATTTTACTATATTTATGGCTTTTTAGATAGTTCAATGTTTTTTTTTAATTTGATCTTTTTTATATTTTACTTGAGTTAATCAGGTTCTTTTAGTGTAAATATGCTTTTTAGTTTATATGTTCTTTTAAAAATGCTGCCTATCCCTTTCGGGGAGGTGGAGCCTGTTTGGTGTGTTTAAGTATTTTATTAATGAAGTAGATAACCATTTTATGTTGGGCGGTATATGACCCTAGCTGTTGCGCCGCCAGATGCCTAATGGCATTAATGAATCAATCAATCAATCCCACCTTCCCTCCACCAGGTTGCTGGTAACTGCTGGACAACATACTGGGTAGAAAACTAATCTATTTTATCCTTGACATATTAATTTTGTATTATTTCTTTCACTACCCTTCCCCTCTACAATCCTCCCCCCCCCCTATACTCTGCCTCCCTATACCACCTCACCTCTCCCATTCCCCACCCTATTCATACTAGCAAGTGTTTAAGGTAAGAGTGTCGAAACTGGCGGTTCACACCTTGTGGAGTACACACATTGACAACTCTGAGTGATGAACGCAGCAATGGAGGAGACTTGTGTACTTGTAAAGACTAAATGGACATCTGTAAGATAGGTAGCCAGCTCAGATTGACATTAACTCAAAGTACAGTTTTACACTTTCTTGACAATTCTAAGGACGTTTTCACATTTTAATTTTGTTATAAAACATGTCAGAATCGCATTTTTCAACACAACAATATGATATATAATGTAACTGTCGTCCTTACGTACATATATGGTAATTACAGGAAAAGAGGAGTGATGAAAATATGTCCGTCCACCCTCACTGTTCGAGTAGGACAGACTGGTGGTAGCTGGCTGGGCTAGGAGGGAGTCCCAACAATCCCACAATCAGTATTGCCACCCAAGACACCAATGTTATGGGGCACACAATTTTAAAAACTAATTTAACAAGAATTCTCATCACCCGCAGTCCTCCACACTTGTTGCTGGTGACAATAATTCTCGTCCTGAAAAATCCAGAGCACTGCGCTCCTGTTCTCCCAACTCAAGACTGAGAGCCAGAGGACAAGAATCACAGCTGGAAAATTTTGCAAAAGCCTCTGCCATGGAGTTAGCCACTGTTAAATCATACGTGATTTAAACCCAATTGACCTCATGGACAGGTGGGGTACTATGAGACCACTTCCCCGCACATCACAGACACTCTGAATACTTGGGTGAACAGGAGTTTAGTAGAAGTAGAAGATACATAGGCCTTCCAAGATGCCCTCACCCTTCGGAGGTCCTCTAAGAAAATAGGGTCCCCATGATTGTGATATAGGCGAGAGAAGGCAGCACACTTCTCACACACAGCAGTGGTACAAATTGGTGACCACCAAGAGACAAGACGTTTGGGTAAGTGGTCAGAACTTTTATGACCAGAGTTGAGAGCAGCAGTGTGGAGCTTATCGGTGAAGTAGATCAACACCTCATCAGAGCTACTAAAAAGGTGTACAGGTATAGAAAAATGGTTACTTCCTTATAAATCAGTCAATACATTTCAAGTAAATTCTAACAGTGCACTGGGTGACCAGAGGAAAATGTCAATGGCTGTAAAAGTCCAAAAAGGACTATGGATTGATTGATTGATTTCTGATGCAACTAAGATTCTGGCGGCGCAACAGCTAAGATCATATACCGCCCAACATAAAATTGTCATCTACATAATTAATAAAACATGAATACCCGAAAGGGAAAGGCACCATGATAAAAAAACACAAACTAAAAAGCACATTATTAATAAAAGAACCTGGCGACATAAAAAAAAAAAAAAAAAAAATCAAACCATCTAAAAACCATAAATATCATAATATCATATTTTGTAGAGAAGGCCAGCCATCTCCACATAGGAGAGGGTGTTCCCTCCTACACTACAAGCTCCATCCCCGAGCACCTGGGAGAGACTGTAAGAACCGTTACCCGCTCGGTACTCAGAGAGGTGCCTACGACGAAGGTCCCCAAGGCTGGAACACTCGACAATAAGAGGCCGTACTGTCAAAGGGACCAGACAATCATCACAGTAGGGAAGGTGAGCCCTCTCCATTAAAAAGCCATGAGTCAATAATGTGTGGCCAATGCGGAGACAGACAAGAGCCGTCTCCCACCGGCGGGACAGGCCACTGTAGCTCCACAAACAAAGGCGCTGGCGGATGTCGCAGAGCTTGTTAGCCCCAACGGCGTCCCATCTGTCCTGCCAGTAGGAACGAACGGTAGCATCTACGTAGGGTCGAAGGTCCACTGCAGGAACAGGTTGTCGCCTGACAGGAGGCTGAGAATTGGAGACCGCAGCCTTAGCCAGGGTGTCAGCCCGCTCATTCCCATCAACACCCACATGGGCCGGGACCCAACAAAAAGTGAATTTGCGGCCACGACGACCCAGGAGGACAAGCCACTCGAGAATGGCCAACACCAGGGGATGGGAAGAGTTAAAATAGCACAAGGCCTGCAAGGAACTACATGAATTGCTAAAAATAGTAAACGAAGGCTGAGAGAAAGTAAAAATCACTTGGAGGGAATATAAAATGGCCGAGAGCTCAGCAGTAAAAATTGACATGACAGAACGGAGCCTGCCGCCACGGCAAAAGTCAGGAAAGCCAACTCCAGCTTCAGACTTTGACCCATCAGTATACACAGGGAGGGACTCCCTGTGAGTGAAGGCATGTTCTCAAAAGAGGGAACGAGCCACTGGAGGAGGAAGATATTCCTTCTTGTCTGTAAAGCAGGTGCAGGGGAAAACTTCTGGAAAAAGCCATGGAGCAACCCTGGGGACTCTCACAGGACAAATTGATAAGTCATCAATACCCTCTACTCCATAGCCTTCCTGACCCAGAAGCTAAAGGGCCATGGTGTACGAGAATGTAAAAGGTAGTACTGGGACATGATATCAGATAAAACCACCAAGCAGGGAAGGGAGTCAGGAAGTCGATGTAATCGATGCCAACAAAGAACAATCAAGGACTGGCGACAGAGATCAAGAGGTGGCTCATTAGCGTCCACCAGGAGACTGGGGATTGGGGACGACCTGAAGGCTCCAGTCGCCAGACGTACTCCAGCATGATGAACAGGGTCTAAAACTCTGAAACGGGCATCCATGGCAGAAGAGTACACCTCACACCCATAGTTGAGTTTTAACCTAATAAGAACATGGTATAGGCGGAGGAGGGTGGCCCGATCAGCCCCCCAGGACGTATGGCCCAGGACCCTCAACAGGTTAAGAGCCTTGAGGCAAGGGACCTTAAGTGTACGTAAGTGGGGAATCCAAGCCAAACGTTTGTCAAAAAGGAGACCCAAAAAGCGAGTCTCAACGACACAACGTATGCGATGACCATACATAAATAAGTCCGGATTGGGGTGGACGCCTCGGATGCGGCAGAAGTGCATAACAACTGTCTTGGAAGGAGAAAATCAAAACCCATGAGAACCAGTCCAACATGACACCCTGTCACTGACATACGGAAAGCAGCAAACCAGACTGCTAGGTCGTCAACGTACATCGAGTTGGCTATACCGTCCGGAAGGGATGAGACAATGGCATTAATTGCTACTGCAAACAATGTGACACTAAAGACACTTCCTTGGGGGACGCCCTTTTCCTGTGCAACAGATGCTGAGTAGGTTGTACCAACCCTCACAGAAAAACTGCGACTACTGAGAAACTCCTTAAGAAAGCGTGGAAGGCGACCCCGCAGGCCATATAAATGGAGTTGCTGCAGGATGCCATATTGCCATGTAGTGTCATAGGCTTTCTCTAAATCAAAGAATACACAGCCAAGGTGATGATGTCGTGCAAAGGCCTCACATGCAGCAGTTTCAACCTGACAAAAGCATTTGTAGTGGAACGGTGTTTACGAATGCTAGACTGGGACGGAGACAGAAAATCACCCCGTTCTAGGAAGTATACATGTTTGACATTCACCATCTTTTCAAATAGTTTACAGAGGCAGGAGGTCAAGGCAATTGCTCGGTAATTGAGGGCAACACCAGAGTCCTTGCCCGGCTTGAGGAAATGAAGAATGATAGCAACCCTCCACCCAGACGGGAAGACACCCTAAAGCCAGATTCTGTTATATAAAGCTAAAAGAAATGAGATCGCCTCCTCATACAAGTGTAGCAACATTGCATATGGGATGTTGTCTGGCCCAGGAGATATGTCGCCACAGAGAGAGAGAGAGCAGAATACACGTCTCTCAGGGTGAATATATGGTAATAACTTTTATTCTCATTCCCTGAGAAATCCAGGACTGTGTGCTCCTTGGCTCTTAACTCATGCCTGACAGCCTGAGGTCGAGAGTCACGACTGGAGACTCTTGCAAAAGCCTCCGCCATGGTATTAGCCACTGTCAAACCATCCATGATCTTAATTCCATTGACCTTAAGTACAGGTGGAGAACTAGGAGAAAACTTCCCCGCCATCTTACAGAATCTCCTGAACACTTGGGTGAGTGGAGTTTTAGTATTAATTAAAGACACATAGACCTTCCAAGATGCACGTCGTGCATCTTTTAAAACTCGCCTAGCCCAAGCCCTTGCCCGTCGGAAGTCCTCTAAATGAGTTGGGTCCCCACGATTGCAACGAAGGCGAGAGAAAGCAGCACGCTTCTCCCGCACAGCAGTGGTGCAGACTGGTGACCACCAAGAGACAGGACGTTTGGGAAAGTATCCAGAAGTTTAAGGGATAGAGTTGAGAGCAGCAGAGTGGAGAATATCAGTGAAATATGTTACAGCCTCGTCAGAGCTACCAAAATCGGCTACAGAAGAGACCGAAGAAGTTAGCTCTCTAAAAAACTGCCAGTCAGTCTTCTCTAATTTCCACCTTGGAAGACACGACTGTGGTTCGTACCTGTTACCTTCTAAAAGTATAGGGAAATGGTCACTGCCATAAAAATCAGGCAACACTCTCCAAGTAAAATCCAACAGAGCACTGGGTGAAAAGAGGGAAATGTCAATGATGGTAAAAGTCCCAGTTGGGCTATTAAAATGTGTCACATCTCCCGTATTTAAAACCCCTAATCTCTCATCCATTATATCACCCAACAAAATAAAGGGAGAGGGAAGGTCCCGTACAAGAGGGTTGAGATCACCCCTCACAACTGTAATACTGGGAGGAAGGTATAGACTGCACACAGTGTAGGGGCGGTCCATAAAAACCTTAACTGCAACAGCCTGGAGCGGAGAGTCATGCTTCATTCTCGTGCACGGAATATCTCGGCGAACTAGGATGGCAGAGCCACCTTGGTGACCCTGCCCTTTAAATGAATTGGAAGAAAATGCAGAGTATGCTGGAGGACTTGCAGGAATGTAGTCCCCAAGCATTGTCTCTTGGAGAGAAAGACATGCAGGAGAGAAGCTAGAGAGAAGAACGCGCAGTTCCTCCCAAGAAGCACGCAAGCCACGGCAATTCCACTGAAGGACCTTGAACAGTATTTCTTTAGTACTGAATTTGGGGAAGCCTCACGGAGGTACTTCCCACTACCACCTCAACCTGAGGGTTTATTCAAACGATAAGATTTGTCTAATCCTGGGCCACTAGAAGAAGAGCAAACCCAAACAGTAGTACTTGGGACAGTAATTGGGACCCGTAGACGAATCCCTGAAGCATCTGATATGCTAGAAGAAGATGAAGGTATATGAGCTGGGATATTCTTTGAAACAATTACATTGGTATTGTCCTGTACAGCAGTGGTATCACTGACACAGGCAGATACATCAACATCCATAATACAGGTGGTAGAATAACTCTGCTGCTCAAGCGGAAGAGAAGCTGAATATTTTAAAGTCACAACATCCGAGACATCCACATTAACATCACGCCCATCTGATGATCCTGAAGGAAGCTTGCGAGGAGGAACTTCTGTTGAATCAAGAGATTCATCAGAGCCACGAGAACGCTTCTGGTGAAGTTGAGAGGAAACTATGGATGAGTCCACAGAGATGCTTGCCTTACAAGGAGGAACATTTATGGAGTCAAGTGCCTCAGAGGAACCACGAAGGCGTCTCTGTGGCAGTTTAGGTGACTTAAGTTTCCTTTTTGGAGAGCGTGTGGCAGTGTGAACCTCTATCACATGGACACCTTTAGCTAAAGTCTGAGAATTGTCATCAGTTGAATGGTCACCAGAATGAGTGTCTGATAAAGTTTCCAAGACAGAGAAGCTATTATGTAGTGTAATCTTAGAAACGCTCTCACTAGAGCAAAAAGCAGCTGCCTCTTGAGAGGGTTGAGAGGGTGCTGCAACCGATTTAGGAAGAAGGGAGGAGGCGTATGTCTTCACACCACCATCCTTCTGTCGCCTGAAGTTGAGTTGCCATCTGGCACTACCAATGCTAATGAATTGGGTATTAGCCAAGTGGAGGATATCCTGCTCAAGGAGGTACATCATACATTGGCGAGAACACAAGGGGTGAGCATCTCTGCAGTAAAAGCAGTAACTCTCTGACCGACACTCAGAAGTAAGATGTGAGTCATGAGCTCAACAAAAGGCTTCACCTCAAAAGAGCTGGGGTTAATGTTAATGCGATCTGGGATATGCGAGCCATAGAAAGTGAGGATGATCATGTTTTTACTGCCTTTCATCTTTGTTACTCGTTGGACACTGTCTGGGCACTTAGCGAGAATGTCCTCTTCTGAGGATTCATACAGGTCCTCATTATATATACGCCCCTTGCTATAATTAAATGTTTGATGTGGTTTAATAGATTCAAACATGCTATCAGAAGGGCAGGGGAGATTGAGGAGCATCATGGCCTGTGTAAGATCTTTGGCTCTGATTAAAACGCCCTTACCATATTACTTTATGTGGCCCATTGTTAATAATCCAATTTCTTTCTCCAGAAACCGGGAAGCATGGATAAGGTTACCACGTCCCTCCCTGTAGTAAGCCACAAACCAAATGGGTGTAGGAACCCGACGTTCCTTTGGGACATGCTCTACAGAGTCCTCAAAGATGTTAGGGCAGTAGTCATTTTCACTGTCAACTACATTGGTGGACCGCATCATCTGAACTTTACAGTGAGTACTCCCCACAGTCAGAGAATCTTTTGCCTCAAATGCTGGTTTGGCAGCAGCATTTGTATTGAAAGTAATATAGCACCGATTAGACCTACAATCACTGTCATATGTGATTCGAATACGAAGAACTACTCCAAAACACTTAAAATGGAGTGGATAGCGCCATAGGAAAGGGATGCAAGTACATTCGTTAACATTAACTTGTCAAAATTGCTAACAGGGTTCTTTGACACAACACCCGACCTGCTAGGTCTACTCTTATTTGCAGCTTTCTGCATACTACCACGACCAAAGAGTGACGTCTCGAGGGGCCTGGTCGACCACCGCTCGAGGAAAAGATTGGGGCTTTTCTTTATCCATATATCATTGGTTTAGTGTTGTTGGCCCCAGGAGCCAACAGCTACTACCTACCGGGCAGATGAGGGGACCGAGCGCTGGTCGCCGTGGGCAGGGTACCTCTTCCTCCACGGGGCCACTCGTTTTTAAAAAGCAGCCCCAATGGCTCGAAAGTTTGCCCACGACGGTGCTGAGACCCCCTTCCCCAATATATCCTGGCCCAGACACCCAACCATCCAACATAGGACGGCCCCTGGAGGGCAGTCCCTTTGGAGGGCAGCACTGTTGGCCCATACTGGCAGCCTAATGCTTGGAAACCATTTAGTTTGATCTCTCACTGGCGATCTTACTAGCATGGGAAGCCCTTTCTCCCTGAAATCGGGGCAGAGCAGGGGCCGGAGCCCCCTCTAGCCTAGCTCGCCAGATCTCAGAGACACGCAAGCCCCCCCACCACGTGAAGGCGGTTCCCGTTGCTGGGGGTAGGGCTATGGAAATGGATCACATCTCCCGTATTTAAAACCCCTAATCCCTCATTCTCAATAAAAAGATGCCTTTAAAACACTAATGGTGTTGACTTCTTGTCACCCCACAGAGATTGATGACCATTAAAATAATCCAATAAGATAAAGGGAGAGTTAAGGTCTCGTACATGAAGGAAGAGATCACCCCTCTCAACTGTAACACTGGGAGGAAGGTATAGACTGCTCACCCTGGAAAGGCAGTCCATAAATACCTAGATGGCAACAGCCTGGATTGTCATGCTCCAGGCTAGCACATGGAACAACGCATCGAACTAGGATGGTAGAACCACGATGGTGACCCTTCCCTTCAAAGGAATTGGATTAAAATGCAGAGTATACAGGAGGACTGGCAGGAATGAATTTCCGAAGTATTATCACTTGGAGACAAACACAAGCAGGGGAAAATGAGAGAGATGAAACGCAGTTCTACCCAGCAGGCAAGCAAGCCACGGCAATTCTGCTGAAGGACCTTGAACAGTGTTACTTTAAAACATATTTTTGGTAAGCCTAATGCGTAAGCAGGAGGAGTGGGGACTGTTCCCACCGCTTTTACTCACGTTGCCTGCTGTTTAATGATAATAATAATAATAATAATAATACAGGTTTTGTTGAAGATAACTGCGAGCTCTGCGCTGTTTATTTTGTAGCAAATCTTTTCTAATTTACGAATTACAGAAATTTTATGCATAAGAACTATCAACAAGATGAAGCTGCTCTTCGGAACATAATTAGTAACCATGTTGCAGTAACGAACCCTGAGTCTGTGATTGATCTAATCATCTATTACAAGAACAAGAAGACATCCCAGTTGCTGATGAAAAACTCTCCTCGGACTGACGGTGACCCTTTGAAGAGGCATGGGGTGTTCACCTGAAGGAGGGTAACTTCTACCAGCACTATGTGAGAGCCCATGGTAACTTACTGAGACCTCAACTACTACAATGTACATCAATTATTGATACTGACGAAGACAGTCGTCGACTAAGGTTGAGAGAAGCTCTATATATTTTGAAATTAAAACCTTCTCTCAACGTTACTCAAGATACTCTATTACTACCTACTAACATCAGGCGAAACCGACCCACACCCAATCAAGACCCGGTAGCTGTAGGTATCCCTGTAAGAACACCACAAAACCCAGCTAACCCAGACCCAGATCTCCCAATCAGGCGCTCCTCCAGGCTACAACAGCGTGGGTCAAGCCAGAGGTGACACGGGATCAGGTGAGACTGCTAACAGCCAATCAGGGCGCAGTAAGCACATGATCAAGCGGGACTGCTAACAGCCTATCAGGGCGCAGTACGCAAAGCAGTACCTTCACTCAGGACTATAAGTATATCTGTTATTTGTAAGACACTCATTCCATTGAGAATGGCTTTTAGAGAAAGCCGAAACGTCAGGCCAATAAACTCTCTTGGTAATTTGCTTTTCCATCTCCCCAGCAATACTAAGAAAATAATTCGTAAATTAGAAAAAATTTGCTACAGAATAAACAGCGCAGAGCTCGCAGTTATCTTCAACAAAACCTGTATTAAAGAGGGTTTCCTTCCCAAATAATAATAATAATAGTAATTAACCTTAACACTGGAAGGGAGGGTTGGGAAACCTGCTCTCTAATTATGACCCCAGCAATGGCTAAAATAACCTCAGAGCTGGACCCCTTGCCTTTAAGGGATCCTTCCCTGGCGCTAGAGTGTATCCATCCCTTAAGAAAGGGAAATGGGGTATTGATAAACATTTGCTAAATTTGATAAACAACGTTCTGAGTCACAATTCGCAAGCTCTTTTTTTCCTGTATTTTCAGCATCTAAATACAATAATGGTATCTCGGTTATGTATTATTAAATTTAATAGTTGAATCTATTGTTAAAATATTTAATGTTTGGTTACTATCTTCGATGATAAATATTGTTAATAATATTGTAATCGGACATTGGCAGTATTGTAATAAATAAGTTATCCTACCAAGAGAGCTAAGCATTATTGGTTTGGACCACTTACGTTGCGATGCACCATACCCATCATACCAGTCCATTCGCCATTAGGCTTCTTAATGCCCCAACTGCCATCAGACGGGCGCATCAGGGTATACCTGTGATGAATAAAAGTAATCTTAACTTTGATTTTGTTAATATATATATATATATATATATATATATATATATATATATATATATATATATATCAATTAGTAATCACAAGTACACGTGATTTATAAAATTGCAGAATAACTCGCAAGGAAAATGAAAAACGGAATACCATTCCGTTTTTCATTTTCCTTGCAAGTTATTCTGCATATATATATATATATATATATATATATATATATATATATATATATATATATATATATATATATATATATATATATATATATTGTTACGGTGTGACATATCTTCACTATGTCACATCGTCTTTATGTTTTAGTAGAGAGGTGTTAACATCTTCACTATTTGTTAGAAGATGACACTACTCTATATTTTTGTATATAGTTGCTATTATTATATCGAAAGAGTAGTTCCAGGATGTTTTTATAATATGATATGTTATGTATGAAGATATTATAGAAGGAGGGGTAAGATAAGACAAGATAAAGATAAATAAAGCTTTATGAATTTAAATCTTTGGGTTTGATTGGCCCCTCTTCCTCCAGACATTTAATCTGATTATGTGCCTCAGTCTACCCGGGCTGGGGACGTAACAGAATTTGGGGGCCTGACCGGGATATCTGTAATCATGGATTCTATTCCAAGAAAATTAGTGCAAGACATGCACAGTGATTTATTGAAAGAGTTGCACCAAAAAGGTGCACTGAAGAAAGACATAGAGCAAGGGCAGAAAATGAAGCTCTTGCAGCTCCTCTTGAAGAAAGAAATGGAGGAGAAAGCTCAAATCGAGCTTGAGATTGAAAAGCTGGAGGCGAGAAATAGAGGCCCAGCTGAAAATAAAGTGAACCTCCTTGTGTCAGAGGATGAAGATTCTGATGCAGAAAAGAAACAAGAAGAAACTGCTGAAAACACTGAAGAAGAAACTGCTGAAAATAACGCTGAGGAAGAAACCACTGAAAACGATGTGGATGAAATAAGTGAAGAAGAATCAGAAGAGTACGATGTGGAGGAAGAGTGTGAGGAAGACAGTGATAACGAGGAAGGAGATTGTAAGGTTGAGGATGAGGAACAAGCCGAAGAAATACAGGCAGAGCAGAACTAATGTAAAAATGAGGGAGAAAGTGATGCCGAGGAGGATGATCCCTTAGAAGAGGAGTTGGCAAAGGAGGAGAAGGAGGAGGAGAGCAATGAAAAGGAGGAAGAAGGCCACCAGGACAGTGAAGGGAATGACGACGGCGAGGAGAAGAAAAAGAACTCCAAGAAACCAGTTCACAAGAAGACAAGGAAATCAGCTCATTACGGGTCAAGGAGTGCCAACAAAGCCACAGACATAAACGTTGAGCCCGAAATCGAAGAACAGCTAGGTAAACTAAACCACCAGCTGGTTGTGCTTCACCCCAAGTTATGGAAAACTGAACCCAAAACAATAAGCAACCCCCAATACAAGGAAATATTCCGGCTCGTCTGTGAACTATTGAGGGACTGCAGCAGGCTTGAGAAGCACTTGTTGGATGAAGATGGTAGTGACGAAGAAGATGGGTTTCTAGACTTTGAAGCACCAGAGGATAGTGTGGAAGAGAGTGAAGATGATGGAGAGTTAGTCCATGACATTCGAAAAGAAGAGAACCATGTATTTGAAGGTGGTTCTGGGTACTACAACAAGCCTGAAATACTGAAGAACGGCCAGGAATATGAATGTGTAAGTGATGAGCTTCCAGACGAGTTTAGTGATTCTCCATCTCCCCTGCACAAGAAAAAGAGGGGTGTTATGGTTGAAAGTGATGCTAATAAAGTAGAAGGAGGAAATGGTGAAGTAGAAGAAGAAAGTGATGATGAAGATCATGAATATTATGATGATGATGGTGATTATGAAGAAGATGAATTCTGGAACAAAGATATAGCATAGAAAGTCATAAAATATCCACCCTGCATTGTAAAGATGTAGATGTGAGCCCTCCTAAGGGAGAACTCACATCTAAAATTGGAAAGGGGGTGTTATGGTGTGACATATCTTCACTATGTCACATCGTCATTATGTTTTAGTAGAGAGGTGTTAACATTTTCACTATTTGTTAGAAGATGACACTACTCTATATTATTGTATATAGTTGCTATTATTATATCCCAAGAGTAGTTCCAGGATGTCTTTATAATATGAAATGTAAAGTATGAAGATATCATAGAAGGAGGGGTAAGATAAGACAAGATAAAGATAAATAAAGCTTTATGACTTTAAAGGATTCGAGTTTGATTGGCCCCTCTTCCTCCAGACATTTAATCTAATTACGTGCCTCAGTCTACCTGGGGCTGGGGACGTAACAGAATTTGGGGGCCTGTTAAGTCCCCAGCACCGGGTAGACTGAGGCACATAATCAGATTAAATGTCTGGAGGAAGAGGGGCCAATCAAACTCAAAGCCTTGAAGTCATAAGGCTTTATTATATCTTTATTATCTCTTTATATATATATATATATATATATATATATATATATATATATATATATATATATATATATATATATATATATATATATATATATATATATATATATATATATATATATATATATATATATATATATATATATATATACTGTAATATATATATACTGTAATATACAGCGGAACAAGTACACACACTAATATTAGGAAGTGGGATAACTCAGTGACGCATAACAACACCGAGGTTACTGCTTGCCGAGACCTCGATTTAACGAAGGTTGAGCAAGATGATTGAGGATTACCTTGTACCAGTTCTTAAGGCAATATCTCATTAAGGTATTTACTCCAAACACCTACTCCACACACCACTCGACAAACCTACTCGACACACCTACTCCACACACCTTTTCTTGTGTTTCACTCGCACACACACCACATACCCTACACACTACCGCACTATCACCTCCATACAAGCCTTGCTACACCACGTTTCCATACACCTGCTGACCACACCACCTCCTAGTGAGACTCAGTATGCCCACACTTACGACGCACGTACTCCACTCACACTTTCCTTCGTGTCTCCCCTCTCTCACATACCACACACTACCTCACTATCATCTCCATACCCATTTACCACTCACACACGTACACACCTCACGACTCATTACCACCACCATACCACACCACCACCATGATTCCTGCCACCGCCACAACACACAAGACACCAAACCTCTCACCTCCCACACAACACACAGTAACCCTCTCACACAACACCACACACCCGCCCACCATCCACATACCTTACGTTCCTCCCTTCACATACGATATACACACTTGGTTCACACACACAGAGGCGGTTTGGTATTGTAACGCCTATCCTGACTATGCCAAGTACCAAGCCATACTCTGTCTCCTTCCGCCAGACATCTTCCATTACACCACTAATTACCACACTCACCCAGGGAAACAAATGCACCGGACTCAAACAAGCCATCATCACAGCACACGGCAAATCATTGAGGCAACACCTCAGGGCGTTGGACGACGTACAGGTAGAGGGGTGTTGTCCTTCCGCGCTCCTCAGGCACATGCAGCACCTGAACACAGTCGCCGGCGCACCTCTGCTTGACTACATCCTCAGGGTACGCCACACCAAATTACTACACCTACTGGCACACCCAAACTTCTCCCTACAAGAATATGGCAAACTGGCTGACACACTCAAGGAAGCTCACACAAACCACACAGGAACATGGCCTATGACGCCCACTTTAGCCTCCATCACTGCACCACCTACAACACAACAACCAACTACCAACACACCTGCACCCACTCAACTCTCATCGATGTCAGCTCTCGATACTATCACCATTACACACCAAATCCAGGATTTAGTGAGGAGAGTGGATTCACTCCACACCTTACCCATCTACCACCAACAGGATTGGAACCCACCACCACGGCAGCTTCTGCCCGCCCAGCAGTTCCTACCTCAACCAACCACCAACACACTTGCTTCCATTCAACTCCCATCGACGCCAGCTCTCGACACCAACATCATTACATGCCAAATCCAGGATTTAGCGAGGAGAGTGAATTCACTCCACCTCTTACACAACCATCACCAACAGGAGTGGAACCCACCACTGTGGCAGCTTTCGCCCGCCCAGCAGTTCCGACCTCATCCTCCATGCCAGGAACATTGGCCACACCCACATACCTGCAGCTACCACCAGCATTTTGGGCCACAAGCGCGAAACTGCCACCCGCCGTGCCAGTTGAGCTCCACCCTTGCCCCAGCCAACAACAGACTCAACCAGGGAAACGTGTAAGATGGTGGCAATAGGTTGCTCTTCTCGCCATTGCCTGCACCCTTCACCCCAACGCCACACCCAGCTCTATGACGGCCGACATTGCCTGCTTACCACCCGGCACACCACAAGCCGCCACACATTGCCGCACTAACTACCAAACCCACGCCCTGCGCCAATGCCCTCACTCTCCTGTGAGTCAACGACCTTGTATCTGGGGTACAGTTCATGGTGGACTCTGGGTCCAAGGTGAGTGCACTACTGCCATCACAAAAAGACAGAGAGGCACTGGCTTCCACGGCATAAAACCTCCTGACAGGCAACATGACGTCCATTGCTACCTTTGGCACCAGAAGCCGCCCCATCATGTATACGCACCAGGATTGGTTTTTGTGGCCGTTCATCATCACCTAGGTGCACCACCCCATCCTGGGCCTCAATTTTCTTAATAAACACGAACTCCTTATAGACCCTGAGCACAGGGAACTCATCCATCAACCATCCGGGACGACCATCCCAACAAGACCCTGCTGCAGTACAACACCTATGGAGGGGTAAGACACACCATCATCACCACAGGCTGCCCCTGCTTCGCAAAGCAACGGCAGATGCCACTCGAACGCATGGAGGCAGCCAAACGAGAGTTTGAGCTCATGCTCCAGCAAGAGGTCGCCTGCCCATCCGACAATGACTGGGCATCACCCCTACACATGGTCCTGAAGCAGCAAGAAGGAGAATGGAGAGCGTGCGGAGATTACAGAGCACTCAGCGCTGCCACCACCCCCAACAGATACCCCATACCCCACGTCCTAGACTTCTACTCTAAACTCCAAGGATATGCAGTATTCTCAAAGACTGACCTCATTCATGCCTTCCACCAGATCCCGGTGGCCAAAGAGGACATGAAGAAAACGGCTATCACCACGCCCTTCAGGATATTTGAGTTCCCAGTTATGAACTTAGGCCTTCGGAACGCCGCCCAGATGTTCCAGCAGTTCATGGATATGGTACTACAAGGACTCAACTGGGTGGTGGTCTACATCGATGACATCCTGGTGGCCTCTGACTCTCATGAAACCCATCAGAACCACCCAAGGGAACTCTTCACCCACATCCAGCAGCATGGCCTCAAGATCTACCCCACCAAGTGCGTACTAGGAGCAGAACAACTGGACTTCCTTGGGCACCGGGTCACACCAGCCAGCGTCACACTCTTACCCCAAAAGGTGGAGGCCATCAGGGAACTGAGAGAGTTCCTGGGGGTGGTTAACTACTATCATCGCTTCGTCCTCCATGCCGCCACAGCCCTAGCACTGCTCCACGACCTGCTCAAGGGCCTCAAGAAAACTTCCCAGAAAAAACTGACATGGACAGCTACAGCCGAGGACTTATTCAGGGACATCAAGCACAAGCTGGCTGACACAACACTCCTCGCATACCCAACACTACACGCACCAACCACCATATACACAGACGCCTTATCAGACGCCACCGGAGCAGTACTACAACAGGAGGTAGATGGGATCCTGCTACAATTGCGTTATTCAGCAAGCATTTGGGGCCCCATCAGCATAAGTACAGTGCCTTTGACAGGGAATTGGTCGCCATCTACGAGGCCGTCTGCCACTTCCACCACTTCCTCGAAGCCAGGCCCTTCCACTTACGCATGGACCAAAAGCCTCTAACGACAGCTATGCAACAGCAAGGTAGCAGCCGTTTCCCCAGAGTAACACGCACCTGGCCTTTATTTCCGAGTTTACCATGGACATCCGCCATGTCAGGGGCGAGGACAACGTGATCGCAGATGCCCTATCAGAAGCCCCGCCACCAAAACCCCACATCTCGGCGCTGCCCCAGTCACCTACACTCAACTACACCGCCATCGCAGCCGCTCAAGCCACCGACGCCCATCTACAGGAGCTAATCACATGTAAGATAGACCTCAAACTCGAGCACATAAGGGCTCCCGATGCTGCAACTAACCTTTGGTGCCACACATCATGTGGCACACCAGACTTCCCTGACTTCAGACGACAGATGTTTAACCACTACCACTCACTCAACCACCCCGGTATCACAGGAACCCTTCGCCTCATCAGCCGCCATGCTGCCTGGCCTGGAATGAGGAAGGAAGTCAAGTCTTGGGTAACTTCTTGCGTCCCGTGCCAGTGCGCCAAGGTAGGAAGACAAACACGACCACCACTGCACGAGTTCCCGGTACCTACGAGCAGATTCAACACGGTGCACATATACATCTTGGGACAACTACCACCCTCCCGTGGATACCGCTATCTCCAACCTGCTTAGACCAGGCTACACGGTGGTGTACGGTGACACCTATGCCGGACATCACAGTGAAAGGCATAGCATGTCACTTCATACACGACTGGGTCGCCAACTTCTGCCCATAGGTCTTTTTATTATCATTCTTTTGGGGGAGGGGGGGGTACTGTAGTGGATTCCTAGCACTCCATGGCATATAAATCCTGGCTCTCACCTACCGCTACTAACCACACCTGCACGTGCAGCCTCATCCCGCGCCATACGGTATAAAAAGGGCCAGAAACACACTCGATTGGTCACTCACCGCAAGCAGCCCTCCTGGACACACTTGCCTGCCCACTCCTGCCCATTGCTCTCCAGTCCAGCCAGCAGTTCTGCTGTTCCTGCCAGCTACCTACTAGCTGCTCACCTCCCTGTCCAGCTGCCCAACTCCTGCAGCCCAGCCTAACTCAAGTGCTCGCTATTCATACTTACCTTAACCCAGGCTCCCTGGAGTCTAGAGAGAGAGTATACCAAATACAACAACACACTTGTATAGACATACCTAATAAATCCACTTTAATTCCTTGTGAGTTTGGTGCACCCCCAGGTAGTAAAGACCTAGAGACGTTACGGGGTAAAGGGGGGCAATGTTAGGCTCCTCCCCCTAGAGGGTGGAGTTGAAGCAGTGTTATGTTTTTCACTGACTGTCTGGATCACAAACTTATCAGTGGTACTAATGAAGAAGCTAGGTATAGCCCATGCAGGTTTTTATAGCCCTGTGTCGATTGGTGTTCATCGTTAGTGGAGAAAAGATAAGCTAAAACATTGATCGGTGTCCATCAGTTTTTAGGGGTTAACTACTCCACTGAGCCAACAAGTTATTGTGAGCTGTCAGTAACAGAACGAGGCACTTTCCTCCTACCTGCAGAGTTCGAAGGTTAGTGTTCCTATCATAGTAAGACTTCTGAAGCTCTTTCGCTTTAACTAACTCCTCTTTTGCAATTTCGCATATTTTCTGCAGACGTTCTGCCAAATCAATTACATAAGTATAAGTGGCTTTCACCGTGGGATCCGATTCTTCATCATCCCAAAGTTCACGTAGAACCTGAAGTGGCCCTCGAGCAGGTTTAGCATACACTAACTCGAATGGACTAAATTGTAACGATGCGTGAGGGGCTTCGCGATATGTGAACAGTAGAGATGAAATGCACCTGGGCCACTCCCTAGGTTGTTCTACTGCCATCCTCCTCAACATTTTCTTGAGAGTACCATTGAACCTCTCACACATCCCATTACACATTGGGTGATAGGGCATTGTTCTCAACCGTTTCACAGAGAGTAATCTCCACAACTTTTCCATCATTGCGGAGGTGAACTGGCTGCACTGCTTCTGGCCATCTTGTTGCAAAGTCCACACAGGTTATAATATATTTGGCACAGTCCGTAGCTCTCGGATTTATCGGTCCAACAATATCAACCGCTACCCTCTCAAATGACTCTGAGATGAGAGGTAGTGGTTTAAGAGGGGCAGGTTTCACCCGACCACGGTCGCACGGTTTCTCACATGATCTTAACATCCTACCTACCTCTTTCCCCATTCCTGGCCAAAAGAAATGGGACTGGATCCTATCCAATGTTTTCCTAATTTTCATATGACCTCATAATGTTGAGTGATGACCCAGAGTGAACACAACTTTTTGGTACTTCTGTGGTACAAGGAACTGAAATTGCTCTTCACCGTCGGGGTCTACCATACGTCGGTAGAACGTATTTCTCCTTCTGACATAACTTGTTACTAACCCCTGTCGATCCCTTATATCACCTTCAAGTATGTGTTTATGAACAAGTGACAATGTAGGTTCACTTGCTAGTTCAAAAATTACATCCTCACAAATGACAAGGTCGGCAGCCGTTGTCACTTGGAGTGGAACAGCCATTTTATTTGCATCGGCTGGTCCCCTGGCAACAGCTGCTGCACCAGTATGTGTAAAAACTTCCACTGAACACGCATTTTGGTAAGATATATGGTAAAGGCGTTTTAATCAGATCCAAAGATCTTACACAAGCCATGATGCTCCTCAATCTCCCCTGTCCTTCTGATAGCATGTTTGAATCTATCAAACCACATCGAACATTTAATTATAACAAGGGGCGTATATATAATGAGGACCTGTATGAACTCTCAGAAGAGGACATTCTCGCTATGTGCCCAGACAGTGTCCAATGAGTAACAAAAATAAAAGTCAGTAGAAACATGATCATATTCACTTTCTATGGCTCGCATATCCCAGATCGCGTTAACATTAACCCCACCTCTTTTGAGGAGAAGCCTTTCGTTGAGCGTCCCTTACAGTGTTTCTGTTGTTATGAGTTTGGTCATGGGAGGAGAAACTGCAACAACCGTTCCCGGTGTGGTAATTGTTCTTCTCTTGACTCACATCTTACTTCTGAGTGTCCGTCAGAGAGTTACTGCTTTTACTGCAGGGATGCTCACCCATTACATTCTCGCTAATGTAAGATGTACCTCCTTGAGCAGGATATCCACCACTTGGCTAATATCCAATTCATCAGCACAGATAGTGCCAGATGGCAACTCAACTTCAGGCGACAGAAGGATGGTGGTGTGAAGACATACGCCTCCTCCCTTCTTCCTAAATCGGTTGCATCACCCTCTCAACTCTCTCAAGAGACAGCTGCGTTTTGCTCTAGTGAGAGCGTTTCTATGGTTACACTACATAATAGCTTCTCTGTAATGGAAACTTTATCAGACACTTATTCTGGTGACCCTTCAACCGATGACAATTCTCAGACTTTAGCTAAAGGTGTCCATGTGGTAGAGGTTCACGCTGCCATAAGCTCTCCAAAAAGGAAACTTAAGTTAGCTAAACTGCCACAGAGAAGTCTTCGTGGTTCTTCTGAGGCACTTGACTCCATAGAGTTTCTTTCTCGCAAGACAACCAACTCTGTGGACTCATCCATGGTTTCCTCTCAATTTCACCAGAAGCTTTCTCGTGGCTCTGATGAATCTCTTGATTCAACAGATGATTCCCTTCGCAAGCTTCCTTCGGGATCATCAGAGGGGTGTGAAGTGAATGTGGATGCTTTGGATGTTGTGACTTCAAAAGATTTAGTTTCTCTTCTGCTTAAGCAGTGGAGTGATTCTACCACCTGTATTATGGATGTTAAAGTATCTGCCTGTGTCAGTGATACCACTGCTGTACAAACAATACCAATGTAATTGTTTCAAAGAATACTCCTGCTCATATACCTTCATCTTCTTCTAACATATCAGATGCTTCAGGGACTCGTCTACGGGTCCCAATTACTGCCCCAAATACTACTCCTCGGGTTCGCTCTTCTTCTAGTGGCCAAGTATTAGACATCACTTATCGTTTGAGTAAACCCTCAGTTCAGGGTGGTAGTGGGAAGTGCCTCTGTGAGGTTTCCCAATAATCAGTACTAAAGTAACAGTGTTCAAGGTCCTTCAGTGGAATTGCTGTGGCTTGTGTGCTTCTTGGGAGGAACTCCGCGGTTTTCTCTCTAGCTTCTCTCCTGCATGTGTTTCTCTTCAAGAGACATTGCTTGAGGACTACATTCCTGCCAGTCCTCCAGCATACTCTGCATTTTATTCCAATTCATTTGAAGTGCAGGGTCACCATGGTGGCTCTGCCATCCTAGTTCGCCGAGATTTTCCATGCACGAGCCTGAAGCTTGACACTCCGCTCCAGGCTGTTGCAGTTAAGGTTTTTATGGACTGCCCCTAAACTGTGTGCAGTCTATACCTTCCTCCCAGTGTTACAGTTGAGAGGGGTGATCTCAACCATCTTGTACGGGACCTTCCCTCTCCCATTATTTTATTGGGTGATTTTAATGGTCGTCATTCTCTGTTGGATGACAATTCGGACAACCCCAGGGATGTTTTATTGGCTTCTTTTATTGAGGATGAGGGATTAGGGGTTTTAAATACTTGAGATGTGACACATTTTAATAGCCCTACAGGGATTTTTACTGCCATTGACATTTCCCTTTGCTTACCCTGATGTGTGTTGGATTTTACTTGGAGTGTGATGCCTAATTTATATGGCAGTGACCATTTCCCTATATTTTTAGAAGGTAACAGGTTCAAACCACAGTCTCGTCTTCCTAGGTAGAAATCAGAGAAGGCTGACTGGCAGTTTTTTAGAGAGCTAACTTTTTCGGTCTCTTCTGTAGTAGATTTTGGTAGCTCTGACGAGACTGTAACTTATTTCACTGGTATGCTCCTTTCTGCTGCCCTTAACTCTATCCCTAAAACTTATGGCTACTTTCCCAAACGTCCTGTCCCTTAGTAGTCACCAGTTTGCACCACTGCTGTGCGGGAGAAGCGCGCTGCTTTCTCTCGCCTTTGTCGCAATCGTGGGGACCCAATTCTTTTAGAGGACTTCCGACGGGCAAGGGCTTGGGCTAGACGAGTTTTAAAAGAGGCACGACGTGCATCTTGGAAGGCCTATGTGTCTTCAATGAATACTAAAACTCCACTCACCCAAGTGTTCAGGAGAGTCCGTAAGATGGCGGGGAAGTTTTCTCCTAGTTCTCCACCTGTACTTAAGGTCAATGGAATTAAGATCATGGATGGTTTGACAGTGGCCAATACCATGGCGGAGGCTTTTGCAAGAGTCTCCAGCCGTGACTCTCGACCTCTGGCTGTCAGGCATGAGTTAAGAGCCAAGGAGCGCACAGTCCTGGATTTCTCAGGGAATGAGAATGAAAGTTATAACCATATATTCACCCGGAGAGACCTGCATTCTGCTCTCTCTCTCTGTGGCGACACTTCTCCTAGGCCAGACAACATCCCATATGCAATGTTGCAACACTTGAGTGAGGAGGTGATCTCATTTCTTTTAGCTTTATATAACAGAATCTGGCTTTAGGGTGTCTTCCTTTCTGGGTGGAGGGTTGCTACAATTCTTCCTTTCCTCAAGCCGGGTAAGGACTCTGGTGTTGCCCTCAATTACCGACCAATTGCCTTGACCTCCAGTCTCTGTAAACTATTTGCAAAGATGGTGAATGTCAGACTGGAATACTTTTTGGAATGGGGTGATTTTCTGTCTCCGTCCCAGTCTGGCTTTTGTAAACACCGTTCCACTACAGATGCTCTGGTCAGGTGGGAAGCTGCTGCATGTGAGGCCTTTGCACGATATCAACACCTTGTCTGTGTATTCTTTGATTTAGAGAAAACATATGACACTACATGGCAATATGGCATCCTGCAGCAACTCCATTTATATGGCCTGCAGGGTCGCCTTCCACGCTTTCTTAAGGAGTTTCTCAGTAGTCGCAGTTTTTCTATGAGGGTTGGTACAACCCACTCAGCATCTGTTGCACAGGAGGAGAGCGTCCCCCGAGGAAGCGTCCTCAGTGTCACATTTTTTGCAGTAGCAATTAATGCCATTGCCTCATCCCTTCCAGACGGTATAGCCAACTCGATGTACGTTGACGACCTAGCAGTCTGGTTTGCTGCTTCCCGTATGTCAGTGACGAGGCAGCGCATGCAGCTTGCCCTTGACAGGGTGTCATGTTGGACTGGTTCTCATGGGTTTCAATTTTCTCCTTCCAAGACAGTTGCTATGCACTTTTGCCGCATCCCAGCCGTCCATCCTGATCCAGACTTATTTATGTATTGTCATCGGATACGTTGTGTCGAGGAGACTCGCTTTTTGGGTCTCCTTTTTGACAAACGATTGACTTGGGTTCCCCACTTACATACACTTAAGGTCTCTTGCCTCAAGGCTCTTAACCTGTTGAGGGTCCTGGGCCATACATCCTGGGGGGCTGATCGGGCCACCCTCCTCCGCCTATACCATGTTCTTATTAGGTCAAAACTCGACTATGGGTGTGAGGTGTACTCTTCTGCCACCGTAGCCCGTCTCAGAGTTTTAGACCCTGTTCATCATGCTGGAGTACGTCTGGCGACCGGAGCCTTCAGGTCGTCCCCAATCCCCAGTCCCCTGGTGGACGCTAATGAGCCACCTCTTGATATCCGTCACCAGTCCTTGATGGTTCGTTGTTGGCATCGATTACATCGACTTCCTGACTCCCTTCCCTGCTTGGTGGTGTCATCTGGTATCATGTCTCAGTACTACCTTTTACATTCTCGTACACCATGGCCCTTTGGCTTCCGGGTCAGGAAGGCTATGGAGATGGGCATTGATGACTTCCAGTTTTGAGGGCCCCCAGGGTGGCTCCATGGCTTCTTCCAGAAGTTTTCCCCTGCACCTGCTTTACAGACAAGAAGGAATCTCTTCCTCCTCCTCCAGTGGCTCGTTCTCTCTTTTTAGAACATGCCTTCACTCACAGGGAGTCCCTCCCTGTGTACACTGATGGGTCAAAGTCTGATGCTGGAGTTGGCTTTGGAGTTGTCTTTCCTGATTTTTGCTATGGCGGCAGGCTCCTTTCTGTCAAGTCAATTTTTACTGCTGAGCTCTCGGCCATTTTATATGCCTTCCAAGTGATTTTTACTCTCCCTCAGCCTTCGTTTACTATTTTTAGCAATTCCTGTCGGGTCTTGCAGGCCTTGTGCAATTTTAACTCTTCCCATCCCCTGGTGTTGGCCATTCTTGAGTGGCTTGTCCCATGTGGGCGTCGATGGGAATGAGCGGGCTGACGCCCTGGCTAAGGCTTCGGTCTCCAATTATCAGCCTCCTGCCAGGCGTCGTCCCGTTCCTTCAGTGGACCTTCGACCCTACATAGATGCTACCATTCTTTCCTGCTGGCAGGACAGATGGGTTGCCGTCTGGGCAAAAAAATAATAATAATAATAATTCACAACACTACCACTTTACATTGTGGTCAATATGATATAACTGTTATTAAGCCCTGTACTCCGTGGGTGTAGGTAAAACATTATTTAATTAAATCCCGCGAGACACACTGCTAGGGCTGGCTCATGAGAGAACATTGAGAAATTCTTCCTTCTCTTTCAAAATATAATCCCTACAGAGAGTTGCCAATTAGTTTATTTGATAGATCTCTTACAGACCCTTGACTCACCCGATTTTGACGCAGTTATCTGAGAAACTCTATTTTTTTTAAATTACAAAGGATTTTGACGCGATTCGCATCAATCGTTGTGTGGCGAACGATTCATTTATGACGCTAATCGCGTCACCGTGCGTGAGAGTTAATAAATTAATTCTGCACGCATACACTTTCACACGAATTGAAATACTAGCTAGCTAATAATATCGCAATAAATTGAGCATTACGGTACTCGTTTTCTATATCGGTTTAGTAACAGACTTGTTAACAAATCCTCGTTTATCTTCTTCGATTTTTCAACGATTTTTCTATGACAGAATTCTTACCAGAATCCTATCTTACGGTAATTTTAATAATGAAGCATGAAATAAAACTTTATTTATTTATTAAGTGCTTTTCCAAGACCTTCCTACTCAATTACTTTAATTAATATTCAAATTCAAACTACACTGAGTTCGTTATATAACTTCAGATCGTTTCATAGACTTCAGTTATAAATTGTCTCACACTCTGCTGTAATTTTCAATGTCAATTCGCACCTGTATCACTCGTGGTTACATACCTTATCAGAGATCGTACATAGACTCTAGATATCCTCTAGCAAGCCCTATGATGAGCCGGCTTTCTCTCGTTTCACACATGTTTACCTGTCAACGAATTGTCTTTGCAGCCGGTTGATAAATAATCAATGAGGCCTTGGAATAGCTGGTACTCGTCCGATGCTTATTCAACTTTAGACCATCGTCCTTGTCTGCTATAGACAAGGGAAATTACGAGGTGAAGGGACCGAGGACGAGATACGCGTGTTTACTTAACGGAGATGTGAGGCAGACTAACCGTTTTTCAAAGTAGCTGTGCGGCTGGCTGTGGCTGGCTTCCTCCGAGCACCACCCTACATACACACACTAGTCCGAATGCCCTACTTCAAGTCTACCTTAATATCCTGTATAAATACACATCAGTCATACATGCAATTCTAATTAACGACTTATATATAATTTAATACAATTTTTCCACTTCATGATATCATATTGTAAGACAGCAATCAACATGTCTTCAGTATAATTTATTCCTTGATTTATCATACAACAAGTCAACAGTTGAGAATTCTTCCCGCGAAAGCGCACTGGGCTCTGTGTGTGGATTTAGCTAAACATACCAGTGAAATATCTACTCCGCCTGGCATACTCTCTATGCTACGAATATTATTATTATGCCACGAGCATCGACCCGTGACAGAGTAACGTAACTAAAGAATTGCTGACAATATTTACAGTAAGGTGTTTAACTCTGTCATAAATTATACATTAAATGTTGAGTAATTAAGTGGTCTAATCATTATAATTATAGTGTAATCAATTATTAACCACTTAGCCATGAGCATTATATATCACGGCAACTCTCTCTCTCTCCCCGGCCTCTCTCCCGCACTCTACGTCACTAGGTAAACAACACATTTGACAGCTAATAGCTTTTAAACCACTATCGCTACATAAAAAATTATATGGGATATTGAAGTACATATCTTTAGCTGTCTCCTGAAGTACTTGAGAAGGCTAAAATGACATCTGTAGGATGGGTAGCCACCTCACAATTGTGTCAACTCAAAATACACTTTTACACTCTAGTTACATTATATTTATAAATCTAAGTAAGTTTTCACACTCTAATTTCGTTATAAGACATGCTCAAATAACATTTTTCAACACAACAATATGAGATATTATGCTACTGTCGTTTTTAGGTAGATAAATGATAATTACAGGAAAAGGGAGTAATGAAAATAAGTCCTACTCGCACTTTTCAAGGAAGACTGACTGGTGATGGTTGAGATGGCTGTGGCAGCCCCTTGGCCGACACCATCAGTGTTACCAGGTCGAAACTAGCTTGTTAGGAACTGTACAAATTTAAAAACTGTGCTGTCGAATTAATTCTATACCCGCGGTGGTCCAGACTTGTTGCTAGTGTCGAGAACTTATTACACCTGCGTATTAAAGGTTCATATTGTGTGAATATTATTTTTGCTGTGTCATTTCTCATTGTTATTTACCATCTAGAGGAGGTACCCGGCGTTGCCCGGGAAACTGGAGCTTACAAAAAGTCACTATTAACTTTATAATATGTGAAAGTGTAGTACTCTTTATCTCCGTATGCAGCAGGGTATACCAAACTCCACAAAATCAACATGTGTTTATTGGTGAGGGGTGAAGCACATACAAGTACAGTATAGGTACATAGTAACTGGAACAAGGTATTACTCATAGAGGAGGAGTATGAGTTGGTGAGTGTGAGCCGGTTGGCTAGTCTTCTTGGGTCCTCTCTTAGTCTGCTTCTGGAGATGTTCTGCCTCTCCCTCTGTTGTCTGTCCCAATTTATATCGTAGGACAGTGGGCGGAGCTAGTAATCAAAGTAATTAAATCTAGGCCTAGCCAATGGTATGAGTTGGGAGGCGTGGCTTAACCAGGTAGCTGGTAGGTCTAGAAAGTTCTTTGTGGGTACAGCTTCCTGTGTGTCTGAGGTGAGTAGATAATCCGTATCCTGTGGCAAACCCTTTCTACCTGTGACCTGAACTGAGGTGTGTGACTACCTGCCACTCCTTTGTATGTGTGTGTGTGTGTGTGTGCACCACAGTACACCCCCCCCCCCCGCTCCCAACAAAAAAAATGTAAGTACATACATGTAAATATTAAGCCTCATGGGCTATACTTGAATACATTGATGAAGGCATTTTTATATACAATAGGTATGATACAATGTATTGCAAAACATTTAAGAATACGGTGAAGATATCTGCCTTGTTGAAATCATAATGATGTGGTTATGTTGGTGACTGAAAGAATTGAGGGCGTCTGACTCGTCTCCCTGTGTGCAAGATGGTTCCCTCAGGGTTGAAATAACTGAGGGTATGATTTCCTTGAGTGGGGGGATGGATTGGGGTATGTGGAGGTTGAGAGAACCCCACTGCAAGCTATACTTACACCCACCCAACGGTTCCATACAGTCCACATTGACATAGTAGGGCCCCTTCCCGACTCCCATGGCAACAGATACATCCATACATGTATTGATAGGGCCACCAGGTGTGTAGAAACTACACCAATGAGAGACTGCACCACAGAACGCACAGCCTACCACTTCCTTAACAGCTGGGTATCGAGGTTTGGTCCCACAGTCACAGTCATAACAGACCAAGGACCACAGTTCGAGTCACATGCCTGGCAGGACCTCCTTCACTTTCTGGGCACCACTAGACATCGAACTACAGCCTACCACCCTCAGTCGAATGGTCTAGTCGAACGCTTTCACAGACGTCTAAAGGAGGCGTTACGAGCTCAGGATCAACCCTTCAACTTGGTGGCCGCCCTACCGATTGTGCTCCTCAATCTCTGTGCCACAGTCAAGGAGGACCTCCAGCACTCTCCGGCCGAACTGGTATACGGCAAGGATGTACGTCTCCCCGGTCAATTCGCCCTCACACCCACAAGCCAACAAGCACTGTCATTCTTGCCAGCACTACAACGAGCCATGCAGTCGGTACAACCCACCCCACCTCGTACCCCAGCCCATAGGACAACATATGTGCCCCACGACCTGCAGGAGGCCAAGGAGGTCTTTATTCGCAGGGACCATACCAAACCACCCCTCCAGCGACCGTATGAGGGGCCGTTCCCAGTGGTGGCGAGGAACAACAAAATAATAACAGTGGAAAGAAAGGGACATGACTATACTACCTCTCTAGACTGAGTCAAGGCGGCTCATATACCCCCAGACCTACAACAGACCTATCTGCCCATCCCAACTCAACAAATACCGCTCTTTCACCCATCTGAATTCCCTCCCCTCCCCCCACCGTCATTAGTAGCCACCAAGATCCGCTCTAATTATCCTCCAGCTCCAAAACCTAACCAACCCATACCCCCCCCCCCACCAGTACCCAACCCTGATCCTCCTCTCCCTCAACACATTCCACTCATGTACCGGTTATAAACTACATATAATACCTACATGTAATACCTACATAGGTAGTGAGTCATACACCATGTACCCTCACATGATCGCTCAAACTAGCTGACCTGACATAATCAGGTCCATGGGAACCAAGATTCCTCAGCAATAAGTGACGTCACAAGTCACACAGAGAGCTCATACTGTACCTCTCATACGGTAGTATGCTAGAGACACCCAATCGCTACACAAGGGGTCTTATAGCCATCTCTCTCTCTTTAAAGTTAGCTCCTAAGCCTAACTTAACCCTTTTGTGAAATCTGTACTACCACTTGGGTTATTAATAAAATCTTGTTAAACACAGACAAGGTGTGCTAACTCTCCATACCATAATAATCACCTAACCTATTCTAAAAATATACTCCGAAGAGACAGCCAGCCACGACTACAACAACAACAACAAGGACATCAACAAGACTGATTTGTGTTAGTGACACCGCTCCACTAGCACATATTTGGTAAACAACGGTGGTGATACGAACATATATGGTTGAAAAAGGAGAGTAACAAAACAATTAATAGCAAGTGATAACCTAAGAAAAGACACAAAAGTAAAAAGAGAAGATAGGAGAAGTGAAGTGAAGGAGTGATAGAAGAAGGAAGTGAAGGACAGTCGAGTCAGCACAGCAAGCTAGCCTCGCTTACCTTCCTGCGCTACCACACACTGGTTGCGTCATCCTACCACTCGTCATCACTACCACACTACCAGCACCATACTACTACTCCACCACACGAGAAGTACTACCACTACTACTATACTTACACTACAGTATAGCCTAGTGAGGTGAATACTTCAACTTCAACTACAGTGAGAGACTATAATAACAGCTCAAATAAACTACAGTGCAGCTACACAGTACTTCAATTAACATTCAACATTCTTCAGTTGACAGTGCTAACATCCAGGAAAGGAGGTTGGCTTGGTAATTGGTACGACCTATTTAACTATCCATGGTCAGTAGCTTAGGTACATATATTTACAAATACATGCACATCCTAACATCATTACATTAGGATATATAAATATATAAATGTATTACCAAATATCTCCTCATTACAAATTCTATGTATTCATAATTTAGAGTACTATATGCGTATATCTTCACGTATATAACCAGTAGGAATGTTCTTTGTGAATCTTCACGCAGAGAACATGTAATGAATGGCAGAAAAATACTGTACCGCACTGTTTTCGCTTCGTAAGCTTAAACATAGTTTAGCAATATTTGAAAGTAATGAAAGCTTAGTTGATTCAACAGAAATCACTAATTTAAGTGTGAGAACAACAGAAAGTGTAAGTTCTCCCTTGAGTAAAAATATGTATGCACTAGATTTAGACATAAAAGAAGACAGAGTGACAACTAATACTCCTCTTACTAGATCTACTTCGTTAACTGACTTGTTTACTAGTTTTACCTCTAACATTTCACCGAGTAAAACCAGATCAGGACGTACTTACTCTACGGCTTTACATACTAACACATCATCACACGCAATGGCAACTAACACTTCTGCTACTATTAATGTTCTTCCCCAAGCTCATACAGTGAAGGAATTAACTTGGGACGATGTTAACTATAATATCCATACTTTTCTAAGGGTTTGTGAAGATAATATGCTTCCTGCAGGGATTACAGATGACAAAGGCAAAATAAGGTTCATATGTGGTCATATTAAACCAGATTCCAATGCTAGTACATTACTGACTGCAACTGCTTTCACGGATCAAGATAACTTAAATAACTTTAAACAGTTTTGTGAAGATCTCATAGATGTTTTCGGTGGGGGGCAGTTTGGTGGTCCACTAGCATGGGTACACAGAATGGTTAGAAGGACAGTGAGTAATTGTGGAACAGCTAATTCAAGTACGGCTCTAGCGTTAGCAGGTTCGACCATTAGCGATGCTAAACAACTCTTAAAAGGGTCAGAGTGGTTGAACACACAAGGTAACATGAAAGCGGATAATGTATACCAGATTATTGAGTACATACAGTATGTGTTGCTTTTAACAGAGGAATCCAGGCTTGAAGCTGCTAAAATAGAATATAAACCAAGTGACAGATTGGTCAAATATGCAGCATAGATTAGTCAAAAAGAACCTCTTAATGTACAGTCACTCATAAAAGTAAAGACCCCCCCAGGCAAGACACCTTTTAACTCGTGTGATATCGGTTCTGGTAACATTGTATCTGACGTCAGAGGTGGTGGTGTGGGAGGTGTTTGGAGGAAGGCTGGTTTGCTCGAAACATTATCCCAACTCATGCTTCGTCTCATCTACCGTTAGTTCCAAGTGAGTCGAGCAGATCAACTTCATCTCTCAAGCGCCATCACTGACGTAACGTACACTGTTGCCAGAACCGATATACACGTATAAGACGGTGACTGGCCTGGGGGGGTCTTAATTTTTATGAGTGACTGTACCTACTAACGATTTCAGGGCCTGTGTCGCACTGTTTTTCGGGAATAACTCTGTAACTACAGGTTGGATCAGTACGATGTTTTGCCACGGGTCATTTCACACCTTCCGCTGATTTTTGGCACTGTAATGGATTACCAAAAGTGAATAATTAAGGCACTTGTCCCCGAGAAATGCGTCATTTTTATGGAATTTAACACTGGGATACGAACGATCATAGTGTGACGTATATACCACGTCAGTCCACAGGTTCCACCCATCCCCTTCTTTCTCTCCCCCACCCTGCTCTCTCTCTCTCTCTCTCTCTCTCTGGGCTCGAAACTTTGTTCGAAAATACAACACCTTCACAAGCTTTGACACACACACACATACATTGGAAGCATTTATTATGTGTATTGTCAAAGGCGTCTTCTATTTATGCCAGAGCAACACTGGTCAGGCAACCCGGTTGCTCGAGTCGTCGATTTCACATCTTCTATTTACACCAGGCAACCCTGTTTCACCCCAACCCGGGTTGGTCGGAGGGCAACCAGGAGCAACCCATCTCGATAGCAGGGTTACGTGGCGGTATCTGGCAACTTTTATGGGTTGCTCATCAGCTGATGCTACCAAAACAAACACTGGAAAGGCCTCTTACAGAAATATATATGATATTTTAGCATAATATGAGACGTTATCTTCAAAATACATAAAGGAAATATGATTTTGAAGTGGCATGAGTACCCTAATCAGTAGCATTTGAGGGAAATGTCTATTATTATGCACAACCAGCCACAACCAACTCAAGAGGGGGTGCTGGACTGAAGTACAGAAGAAGAGTTCTTCTTCTTCCTGTAACTGCAGTTTTTCCTCGCAAATGTCAGCCAGACATGCTATAGAAATTGTTGATTGAAATACTGGACACCAAAGTGTGGGTAGAGTAACCAGCAGGAAATATTGAAAGATGTGCCGCTTTTTTATATCTCTGAAATTAAAGGGTATCAGTGCATTTTGACCATGCTTTACCCTCTAATAACTTAACTTAAAAGGCTCCACACACTGTTGTTTGTCCAGGTTAAGTCCCAGTAGTCTGCCTTTGTTAGATCTTGGTAATTTACCCAGGTTAGGTCCCAGTAATTTGGTCATGTCCAGTTCAGTTAGCTTGGGTTAAGTCTGGCTGATTCAGGAACAGAAAAATATTAAATATTTTATGGATTGCTTGCCAATATTACCCATCAAACTTCAAATAAGTAGACCCTGGGATTATTTAAATGTCCAAAATTGTTTCGGTAAAATTATATATTCCATATCTTTTGCTCTACTTAAAGTACCCGGTTGTACTATTGAGGTATTTCTGTGTTAAATTTTTAAAACCCTATATATTACCCACAGGGTTGTTTTTATGAAGCTGCTTCCAGCCACAAAAGTTATGCAGCAAGAGGAACTTGTGTGTTGGAACCAGCATATCAAAAACCCGATTTGGACCCTGATGACCCTGGTGTGCCATTACTTCCCATACCATCACCTGCTGTACCATCATTAGTGAATATACAGCCACCTACAACAGCTCCAATTCCCCCAACAACAGAAGCAAGTGCTTCCGCTGGTACTTCACAACAAGGGACTGTGCCATCACATCAACTGTGGGTAGTAGGTGGAGGTTAACTTCCACCATCCCATAATACTGAAGTGAGAAAGCTACATACTTAAGATGTAGACTTACTTAAAGAAAATATTCAAGTGGTCAAAGACAGTGAAGCCAGCAGGGCAGACCATATGAAAGAACTTATTAAAGAACTGCAAAGATATAATGAAAATTATGAAAAATCAAACTCACGATTAAGATGAAAGTAGAAAACGAGGCAACATGAGTCTGACAGTGAATAAAGAAATATCATCCTTGATGCAATATGTATATATACTAGTTTATTCTGAATGGCCCTAGTTTGTGTTGTATTTTTATGTACTGTACTGGTTTATACTGGCTCTAGTTGCTGGTTTATTGTCACAAGAGAATACTGTATCTAGAATTTTAAGTTGTTAAATTAATTCAGTTTTATGTTGTGTAGAGTGTGTGTGTGTTGGACTGGAGTTGGGAACCTGGTAAACCTAATGATATTATATTTGTCTAGAGATCAGAATGTTAGGGCAGGGGATATCCTTTTCAACAGATCCCCATTCTTGTAGTAATTTATTGTTTGTTCCTATTTTAATTTTCCTTTAAATAACCGGTTTCCTGTTATGCTTTCCCTATTTTCCCTGAATTCCATTTACCATTTGGCTTCCCACAGTCCCAGAGATTAAATATACACAATAATAATCACAATCATGTATTTAATTTTAACCTACTTTTACAGAACCATGTTTGCCATAAATGAAATCAACAGTTAAACCAAAATAATTATTTACAGAAGTACATTCACTATTGATTAGGTTAATAATCATACTTGTAAGCATGCTCAAGTTTTTCTGGTATTTATTGAAAGAATTACAGTTTTGTAGCAGTGTTGCCAGATCCGGCTAGGTCCTAATATTTTGCCCCGGTCATTTCCTGTACTTTACCACTGTTATTTCCCGATAGTTTGCCCAGGTTAGGTCCCGGTAGTCTGCCCAGGTTAGGTCTCTGTAGTCTGATGCGGTCTATGTTAGGTTAGGTTAGGTAAAGTCAGGTAAGGTCAGGCTAATTTCAAAATGCCCCATTTGAATGGGGCATTTGCAGAGGAAGTGCCAAAGAAGAAAATAGTCTTAGAATGGTCTAAATAAGTGGGTAATGAATGTAGGAAAACCTTATGCAATAACGGTAATTCATTCAATATTTAGTTTTTCTTATTGACTCTTGTATGAAAAAAACACATGTTTCTCCAATTTGTCGGGAATGGTTACTGTCCTATTTGCAGCCACAAATTATACTCCTTGCAATTGCAAAGTATAGTCTGCTGCACAGATCCATGAACAATCTGAGAGTAGCTTTTTAATGAAGCTAACACATGGCCAATGGCTGGCATCAGTCACATTTCCACTTGAGAAACCCATAACTACACTATCAAGTTGATAGTGTAGTTATGGGTTTCTCAAGTGGAAATATGATATTACGTTGATAGTATCAACATAATATATGCAGGTAGGGAAACACTCGATTTGTCATCAAATTCTGAGAGTGCCGAGCATAATGCTGGGAAAAACTGCTCTGCTGATTCTTGTGATGCCATCTTCAATGTTTACAAACAAAGGAACTTCAACCCGGGTTGGTGGTCGGCATGTTCTATTTACACCATACAACCCGGGTCTTTCGGAGCAACACAGGTTGCCAACCCGGGTTGATCGAGTGGCATAAATAGAAGACGCCTTTGGTAAATTATTATCTGATGGTGGGTTAATTATTATTACAACACACATAATTAAATACTGAAGCTTTATTTCATGTGAGACAAACTGGTTTCGGTACTTATGCAGTATTCGAAAATCGTGTTTCTCACATGAATGAATGTATCATTATTTGGATATATGTGTTGTAATATTGTTGTTGTAATATGTCCATAATGTTTATAACATGGTACTCATTATCAACATAATTCGTTTACTTACATGATATTTATTATAGAACAGTTAAACCCGCATATTGACAAATTATAATTGGGTTTGATTCGCCCGAGCAGACTACTAAATTTCGGTTCAATTCATAGCTGCCACTGTTACCAGATACAACACCAGCATATTGGTGGATGAGGTGGCCTCGGGTCATCTGTGTGCAACTACATAGAGTACAGCCGCATGACGAAAGTGTTCCTACAGGCGCCGCAACAGCGAGGTCATATAGCGCCAGAAAACGGTGATAGAGAGGTGAGACAGCAAGCAGGAAGGAAATAGAAAGAAAAGAGAGATAGTTGAAGAACTAAAAGCTAGTGGCTGGGGCCGAAGGGGCGCCAAAACCCTTAAAGTATTGCCCACATCATTACAGGCAATACTCCCCTACGGGGCAACCACGAGGGATAAAAGGAATACAGAGATAGCTGTCTAATATCCAAAGGATGATATATAATCAGTAGTCTATCCCACTACGATGGTGAACAAAAGACAGTGCCTTTATTTAAAGGATGTAATGAAACAGATATTCTAATTATATTTGTTTGTTATTACTTTTCAACTAATCACCTTCATTTGTCTTACCCTCTTCCCCCTCACCCTTGCCTCAAATCATCACATTTCTTCTCTCCTATATCCACCTACGTTAATGCAGTATGCACTTCTTTAATCCCGGGTTCTTCAAATTACGGGTCTCGAATTCCTCCAAACTGGGTCGCAGGCTCACAAAAATATATACATGAATAAAATAGAATAATAATGTTCGTGACAATAAAATGAATATGAAGTTCATACATGAATCCACCTAACATATTTTTATAATCGAATATTCATATATTTAATTATCGATAAAGCAAAATCATTGCACAAATAATAGCCTTCATGAGAGAGAATGAGAGAGAGAGAGAGAGGGAGGGGTAGGTGAGGCAATGTTTATAATTCTGGTTAGAATGCCCTTTAATCATAATTATTGCGTTTCATTTTCTGGCCTTGTATTTTCTTAGGTTGATAATTCTGGTCAATTGTAAAAGATCTTTCTGTATGGGTCGCGAGAATGTTGTCATAGTAAAAACTGGGTCATGACTGAAAATGTTTGAAGAACCCTGCTTTATACTATTGATGATTCGATACCGTTCACAGAGTATGCTTCATTCATTCCTCCTGAAACACGTCTTCTCTACATTACCTCCTATATAGCCCCGCCCACATTTCTCTCCTCCTCTCCCACAAACATCCTCCCTCCCTCCACCTGCAACTGTTACCAAATCCGACGAAGAAAAAAACAAGTCGCTGGTGGATGGGGTGTGGACCCTTGATCTGTCCGGAGCTGTACAAATAAATTATTTTCCTTCACATCGCACACAGCTTTTACACATATTAGCAAATCACAGGTTGGCTATTGCTTTACCTGGTGAGCGGTTGGGGAAAACAACACTAGTTAAACATCACATATCATTAACAGACACAGATCCAGTATATGTGAAAGCTTACAGATTACCTCATAGTCAAAGACAAATAATGAATAGAATGGTGGATGATATGTCTACAGAAGGAATCATTGAGCCTTCAAACAGTCCTTATAACAGCCCATTATTCTTAGTGGCTAAGGAAACAGGTGAATTCCGCCCTGTTATAGATTTTAGGAAGATAAATGAGAAAACTGTCAAGGATAGGTACCCATTACCTGTACAAAAAAATATCCTCATGGAGATTGGGAAAAATAACTGTCTTTAGTAGTCTTGACCTAATTATTGGTTATTGGCAAGTAGAATTAGATGACCAATCCAAACCTATTACTGCGTTTAGCACCCCTAATGGTCATTGGCAATTTGTCAGAATGCCCTTTGGATTATCCAATGCACCCCTAACTTTCCAAAGGATGATAAATACTATCTTCAGCGATATGACTCAAGATGTTGTTGCTTACTTAGATGACTTAATTAGTGTCAGCCCTGATGTAAATTCACACCTACAAAAACTAGACAGAGTCTTACAACGACTGCAGGATGTTGGATTAAAGGTTAAACTGTCAAAATGTACATTATTTAAAGCTGAAATAGAATTTTTGGTTCATAAAGTAAATAGTAAAGGAATTCACACATTGGATTCCAAGATTAAAGCAGTAAAGGAATTCCCTCAACCTACTACAGTAAAGCAAATAAGGAGTTTCCTTGGATTATGTTCATACTATCGGTCATTCATAATGAATTTTGCTAAAATCGCCAGCCCACTAACAAGACTCCTCAAGAAGAATATCGAATTTAAGTGGTCACAGACAGAGCAAGATAGCTTTGATCAATTAAAACTTAAGCTCACAACTGCTCCAATTTTAAGTTATCAAAACTATAACCTCCCATTTTCACTCGGTACTGATGCATTACAGGATGGCATAGGCGCAGTGCTTATGCAGCATTCCACTGAGGGTCGTTGCAAGGTTTGTGCATATGCCAGTCGTGTTGTGAATGATGCAGAAAAGAAATACAGTGTCACTAACTTGGAGGCTATGGCAGTTGTGTGGGCCTTAAAGACCTTCCGGGAAATAATTCTAGGGTATCCTATCACCATATATACAGATCATCAACCTGTTTATGGTCTTTTTCATGGTAAAAATTTGACAGGACAGTTAGCTAGATGGTATCTAACTATCTCAGAATTTCAGTCTACAATAAAATATCTTCCTGGGTGTTTCAATAGAGTTGCAGATGTTTTATCTCGCAATGTATCAGCTGCAGCTGTCATTCCCACTAGTAGTGAAGTAGACTTCAATGTGGAACTTGTTAAAACTGAACAAAAGAAAGACAAATTTTGGTCACAGGTCATATATGCTTTGGTTTCAGGTGACGAGAGTAACCTACCAGAATTACCCATTCCACTAACACAGTTTGAGGTGGTAGATGACATTTTGTTTTGAAGGCTTGAGAAGCAAACTAACATTTCTTCACATGTGGTAGTCCCTGATACACTAATTAACACTGTACTAACTCTAATGCATAACCATCCACAAGCCGGACATCCGGGAAGGGATCGCTGTATTGCAGAAACTAGACTTAAATATTATTGGTTCACTCTCCGCGCAGACGTGTAGAAACATATCAAGAATTGTGAATCATGCCATGCTCATAAAGGTAATACCATGGGTCCAGCCCCTATTTTAAATTACCCAATACCTGAACAACCATGGGATGTAGTTGGTATAGATATACTAAGCTTACCAATGAGTCATCAAGGCTCCAAATATTGTCTTGTATGTGTAGACCATTTCTCACGTTATGTGGTCATAACTCCTTTGCAGACAAAGACAGCAGAAGAGGTTGCACACAAGCTCGTAACAAACTTACTTTGCCAGTACACTACACCTAAGGTGATACTAACAGACAATGGTAAAGAATTTTCTAATAGTTTGTTACGTAACAAATGTGATCAATATCTTATAAAACAAACTTTCATAACAGCATATCATCCAGCTAGCAATGGTCTTACAGAAAGAACAAATCGTAAGATACTGGAAGTCTTGCGACATGTAGCTAATCCTATGCAAGGATCATGGGAAGACTGGATATCATTTACAGCAGCCTCTATCAATGGTTCCATAAATTCATCCGTGGGTAAGTCCCCGCATTATGTCATATATGGAACAGAAAAGCGACTTCCATATGACATAATTACTGGTAATTCTTCTCCAGAATATAATATGGATGATTACTCAATTAGAAAACTACAGGTGTTTAATAACATCCATAAGGAAGTCCGGAAACATTTACAGGGTAGTAGGCATGAGATGATGATTAAACAACATGCTCAAGCTGTAAAAATAGATGTTGCTGTTGGGGAAAATGTCATGGTAAAAGCCCCAGATAGAGTTTTAAAACTAACTCCAAAGTTTGTAGGTCTATATGAAAAAATAGATATAGAACATGGAAATAAAATAAAGATCAAAGATATAAATACAGGGAAGGTAGAAATAGTGCATGTCGATAGGAGTAAAAAGATTAAATTAAACGACACACCTAGCACACAAACAGAGCAACCACAAGAAATAATGCACTCCACTCCCACATCTAGTACCACAAATATATACAGACAAAAACTTAGGTCTGCAAACAAAACTAAATAATTACATTTATTTCAGATGGGGAACAAGACACTATTACTGTTTTTGCTGAGCTCAGCGCTTGTTACACTGGCCCAACAAATCACAGTTCCAGCCGAAACACTAAAGCCAGGTGCTTTGGTCGAACATAGACGAAAGGTCTTGATTGTGGAAGATTTGGTTACAGTACAGCTGGAAATTCACGGATTACTAGATATGCCAGAAATACCAGAAATAATTGACAACCTTGAACAGCATGTAACAGAATTACACCGACATATACTGTAGAAACTGTCACCACACAAGTAAATAATTTTTATAACAGCGAGGAAATGAACACCCATTAGCACACCCAAACCTACCACCCCCACAACAACACGACAAATCAGCACACCTGCTCCTAATCCTCTTCCCTACCAACACAACCCCTTCACCCAACCACTATCCACCCCTAACCTCCCTACACCCTCACAGCAAGTACTCACCAACCCCCCTCAACCTCCACATACCCCAATCCATTCCCCCATTCAAGCAAATCATACCCTCAATTATTTCAACCCTGGTTCATCTTCCACACAGGGAGACGGGTCAGACGCCCTCAATTCTTTCAGTCGCCAACATAACCACATCATTATGATTTCAACAAGGCAGATATCTTCACCGTATTCTTAAATGTTTTGCAATACATTGTATCATGCCTATTGTATATAATATGCCTTCATCAATGTATTCAAGTATAGCCCATGAGGCTTAATATTTACATGTATGTACTTATATATATATATATTTTTTTTTTGTTGGGAGTGGGGGAGTACTGTGGCACACACACACACACACACACTTACACACACACAAAGGAGTGGCAGGTAGTCACACACACGGGTCAGGTCAGGTCACAGGTAGTAAGGGTTTGCCCCATGGATGGATTATCACCTCACCTCAGATCTGGTGTGTACACACAGGAAGCTGCACCCAGAAACAACCTTCTAGACCTGCCTGGGTAAACCATGCCTCCCAACTCATACCATTGGCTAGGCCTAGATTTAATTACTTTGATTACTAGCTCCGCCCACTGTCCTACGATATAAATTAGGACAGACAACAGAGGGAGAGGCAGAACATCTCCAGAAGCAGACTAAGAGAGGACCCAAGAAGACTAGCCAACCGGCTCACGCTCACCAACTCATACTCCTCCTCTATGAGTAATACCTTGTTCCAGTTACTGTGTATCTATACTGTACTTGTATGCACTTCACCCCTCACCAATAAACTCATGTTGATTTTGTGGAGTTTGGTATACCCTGCTACATACTGAGATAGAGAATACTACAAAGTCACCAAGGGTCACACGATGAATGTTAGAGATGAGGGAATATAATTACCAGATAAAATATATGAAAGGGAAGGACAATGTCGTGGCAGACCAATTATCTAGGCCAGTACGGGTAATATCACACCCACTGGTATTCACATGGTTGGGGTTAACAAAGGAAGCATTTATGCAGGCACAAAGAAATGATGCCATGGAATGAATTGATAGAATATTTTGAGGGAGGTCAAGTTCCCAGGCGGAAAATAGTCCGAGCCACTTTAGACCTGTTTGAAGTAAATGAGGGAATCTTATATTATGTCAAGACTTTTGTAGATGATAGTTACTATTATACTGTGGTAGTACCTAAAACATTAGTAAAGGTAGCATTAGAACTAACTCATGATCAGTCAGGACATTTTGGACAATTCAAAACTATTAAGAAAGCAGAAGAGTCATATTATTGGCCAACATTACGGTCTGATGTAATGAAATATATTAAACAATATCTTAATTGCCAGCAATATAAGTATACTAAGGGTCTTTCCCAGCAATATAAAGAATTACCACCCATAATACAACCCTTAGAAAGAATTGCCATAGATTTGACTGATATGACTTCTGGAGCAGATGGTAACAGATATATTCTAACCAACATAGATCATTTTTCAAGATACACCAAGTTTTAACCTCTAAAAAGTAAACACGCCAAGGGAATTGTTGCTAGGCTCACCCAGTTTGTTACATACTTTGGCGGCCCTTGATGGTTGCTATGTGACAACGCGAAGGAGTTTACCGGCCAAGAAATGCGGACCTGGGCAGACCAGCATGGAGTGGAGCTACTATGCTCCAAGCCTTATCATCCCCATTCCAACGGGATGATCGAGTGGATGCACCGGACCCTGAAGACGGTGTTGGCCCAGCTGTGTGAGGGCTATCCACAACGTTGGCCTACCATGCTGGCCGAATGACAAACTGTCATGAACTCAGCAGTCCACGGCAGTACCAGGGTGACGCCTTGTGTTGCATTCTTCGGGAGACATAGGCCCCGCAACATCACAGCACCACTACTAACCATTACATCTGATACCGACGACACTGGGAGATTGAAACAGCTTATACAAGAAGCAAGTACGGTATATCTTAGGAGGTATCGTGTAGTAGCGAATAGGCATAGAAAAAATGAAAAGGTAGAACGAGAAGCACTAGTGTGGGTAAAACAGGAAACAATAATACCGGGTACCTGTGTCAAACTGAACCAAAAATGGAAGGGCCCGTATAAGGTAGTAGAAGTGATCAGAAATGGATTAGTGTACATAGTGGAGGACCCATTTACGGGGAAAAACATCCAGAGGGCTGCAGAAAAAATCAAGCCCTATGTGAGCCACAGTGACCTAATTGTACAACTAGGGGAATTGGAAGAAAGTGATGGACAAGATGAGGAGGAGGATATGGTACTTCCTCCACGTCGTAGACGACCTCCCAGAAGACTTCTGGAGGAAATTTAGAAAATAAGAAAGAAAAATGAGAGAAAAATGAAAATTAGAAAATATAACTGTAAAAATTCATAGTAGAAAAAATAGGGCAAAAGTTGAAAAGTTAGAAAATGTCATGGTTCCCTATATCCTAAAGTCAAAAGAGGGCACCATTCATCAATAGAGTTAGGAAATCAGCTCATAATTTTTTTCTTGTGTGGGGATTTGTGGGTATTAAGTGACACTTAGTTTTAATGGGAAGAGGAGGTGATGGTGGGGAGGAGATATATACCACCCCATTTCCAAAGGGCTCTACAGTATACAGTCAGTACCTTTGTCAGGGCCCCTGAATCACTTACTGCATTCCGGGTTATCATGCCTTGCAGAATCTGAGGTTTGAATGGAGGAGTGAATGAAAAAAGATGGATGAATAGAATGTATGAAAACTCAGATTATGCTTGGGATAATCACGGGTGGGTATAGTGACGGTAGAACCTTATTAAAGTTCTCCCGGGTTATTGACTTGACAAAGGATTCTGACTGGGATGATGTGTCTATAATATCTATTGTATTTTAATATGTGAGATAGGGTAGAGAATTCTTTCCTGCGGGAAGGAAATGCAGTCTAAAGACTGAAGGAGAAAAAGTTGGCAGTTTATCAACACTGACTAACAAATTTGGATGAATAGAGTCTAATGTTGTTCAGTAAGGTGTAGTAATAGTGACAATAGGAATGTATGTAAAGAGTACAGGGGGGAAATTGAACTAAAACTTTAAGGGAAATAGATAAACTACGTTATGCCTTTACAGTTATTTATCATTGGTGTCGTGCATTTTCATAATATTGTGTACCATACTTTATTAAGCCATAATGACTAGTAGTGCTGAGCAAGAAAATGCTGATCTTGAAGCAGAGGGATACAACACTATCCTTGCCTGGAAGACCCTGAAGGTGGCGAGCTGTGTATAAGGCTCGTAGTTCTCCTCATGTCACGTAACAATGCTCCCTGGCTACATACGGGTTAAAATAGCATTGGCGGACGAATAGGAATGTTGTGTGTCAGCGCTTGCCTACTTGACAGCTTGGACTGGGAACAGTGATCTTCCTTGATGCTGTGGAGTGTATACCAGTTCCCAGGACCACAAGAGGGTTAAGATAAAAACCCTGTCCCTGAGTTTCCAGTGCCGTCTTTCCTAGCCCAGTATACCTGTCCCTGAGTTTCCTGTGCCTTTGATGGAGATAGTGTCCAGCCCTGTCGCCGTCGCCGTCGCTGTCGCTGTCGTCGCTATCGCACGCTGTCGCTGTCGCGGTCGTAGTGGGATTGGCTGGACATCTTCGCATAAGGAAAACATACAGGAAATAGGAAAAGTTGTAGAAGGGCTGGGTATCTTGGCACTTGGAAAACATAAAGGAGGACCGTTATCCCGTTTGGTATGGAAGACACACCTGCCAACTTGTGGGGAATCCCAAGCACAACTGGTGGAGGGCATGCCCGATATTTTCCTCAGAGCAGTTCAACCAAGGGCGTGGGCATGGCAGAAGAGTCTCCAGTTTCTCCTTGTTCCTTGTTGTCATCTTTTCTATGACATGTATTCTATTCCCCCTCGAGGTTGTAAAAAGGCCGAAATTTCTCACGGGAAATTTCGTTCTTTTAGGGGGGGGAGGTGTTACATGATTGTATGTTAGTTTGGCTTTCCAGGTTAGCTATAAAGCTTCATATGCAATATACAACCTGAAGGAAGCTATGACTTTATTTTTATTATTTGTTTAGTCATGTAATAATCCTAATGTAATAAAAGAGAGAGACTACTTGACTTGCCATTACCCCAAGTGAATAGAACATCTTCACTATCATCTTGACTACCCCTGTTTCACAGCGTTGTTACATCACGACGTAACAATATATATATATATATATATATATATATATATATATATATATATATATATATATATATATATATATATATATATATATATATATGAGACAGTAGCACCAAGGCAGTTGAATATATGTCATATAATAAAAGATAATTTCTTTATATTTTCATTATCTATGCCTATCATTGTGATGCTGAGAACATAACTCTGAAGCTGAGCATAAAACACTGTGTTCAGTAACCTATAGAGAGATACATGAGCATCACGTTGATCACCATTACTGTCCTTGAGGTCCTTATTGTGTCATATGTTGTTCTGTGCAGTAATGCTGGAACTAGATAAAAGTAAGGTAATGTATATAGAAACAGATTTTAATAAAAAATACCTATAAGTAACTTAAAAAGAAAGATATAATATATTTATCTTTCCTGCAAATGGGTTTAACAAGTTTACATTCTGTCTAGCAATAGACTGGCAAATGGCAATGCATGAAACCTATAGTCCTTCACTTTTATGAAGGCGAAATGCTGTGGCTGGGATAATCCCATCAATAATGCGTATCTGCGAACACTTTCATTCTAAATCAATTATATATCTTTCCCCATAAATCTCTAGTTGTTTTGTAAATTCCCTACATATTGACTTCGTAGGGGGGTATTGCCTGCATTACTGATGTGGGCAATACTTTATGGGTTTTGGCGCTCCTTCGGCCACAGTCACTAGCTTTTAGTTCTTCAACTATCCCTCTTTTCTTTCTATTTCCTTTCTGCTTGCTGTCTCACCTCTCTATCGCCGTTTTCTGGCACTATATGACCTCGCTGTTCCGGCACCTAATATCAATCAATCAATCAACCTCTACATATTGAGAACCAAATTGCGATCAACAACATAATCTCAACCGTAGTTTTTCGAATCATATAATTGGACTATAAATTATAAGGGAGAAAGGCCTATGTCATTAAAATTTTTAAGACCGAATGAGAAGGTTAAGAATATGAGAAAGAAAAGATAAACGGTAAGAAAGGAGGGAAGGGCAAGCGAAAGAGGGATAAGACAGTAGGGAGGATGTGTAAGGTTGCCAGTTACTTGAGAGATACTGTAATATATATAGCCTATGCATAAAATTACACCAAGTTTATTGAAAACGCCATATAGCGGCGCCTATTTAAGTTTAACATCGATTATTTTTAAGGAAATGCATATTTAGAAAAAAAATCCTGGTAAATAGCTTAATGAATTTGTTGACTAATATGATTATTAAAAGAGTTAGAAAATTAAACCGTCTTCTGCCGAAAAAAAAAAAACGGCTGGGCTTGGGAGAAAGTGATAAATAGGGTGGACTACAAGCACGAGGGATTTGATTGATAGTAGGTGGAGTAACAGCGAGGTCAAATAGCACCAGGAAAAGGTGATAGAGAGGTGTGACAGCAAGCAAGAAGGAAATAGGAAGAAAGGAGGGACAGTTGAATAAATGTAAGCTAGTGGCTGGGGCCGAAGGGTCGCCAAAACCCTTAAAGTATTGCCCACACCATTACAGGCAATACCCCCCTACGGGGCAAGCACGAGGGATAAAAGGAATACAGAGATAGCTGTCTAATATCCAAAGGATGATATATATTCAGTAGTCTATCCCACTACGATGGTGAACAAAAGACAGTGCCTTTATTTAAAGGATATAATGTAACAGATATTCTAATTATATTTTGTTAATTCTTTTCAACTAATCACCTTCATTTTTCTTACCCTCTTCCCCTACACCCTCGCTTCAAATTATCACATTTCTTCTCTCCTATATCCACCTACGTTAATGCAGTATGGACTTCTTTAAACCCGGGTTCTTCAAACTACGTGTTCCGAATTCCTCCAAACCGGGTCGCAGGCTCACAAAAATAAATACATGAATAAAATAGAATAATAATGTTCGTGACAATAAATAAATATGAAGTTCATACATGAATCCAACTAACATATTTTTATAATCGAATATTCATATATTTAATTATCTATAAAACAAAATCATTGCACTAATAATTAGCCTTCTTGAGAGAGAATGAGAGAGAGAGAGAGAGAGAGGGAGGAGTAGGTGAGGTAGTGTTTATAAGTCTGGTTAGAATGCCTTTTAATCATAAATATTATGTTTCAGTTTCTGGCCTTGTATTTTCTTAGGTTGATAATTCTGGTCATTTGTAAAAGATCTTTCTGTATGGGTCGCGAGAATGATGTCATAGTAAAAACTGGGTCACGACTGAAAAAGTTTGAAAAACCCTGCTTTAAACTATTGGTGATTCGATACCGTTCACAGTGTATGCTTCATTCATTCCTCCTGACACACGTCTTCTCTACCTGATCATTCGTTACCCTCCCATATTACCTCCTATATAGCCCCGCCCACATTTCTCTCCTCCTCTCCCACTAACATCCCTCCTCCCTCCACCTGCAACTGTTGCCAGATCCGATGAGGCCCAAACCAAGTCGCTGTTGGATGGGGTGTGGATCCTTGATCTGTTCGGAGCTGTACCTCATCGATATCCTCCACTTGGCTAACTCCCAATTCATCAGTATTGGTAGTGCCAGATGGCAACTCAACTTTATACAACAGAAGAAACCGTTGCTTCTTACTCTGGTGAGAACATTTCTCAGGTTTCACTACATAATAGCTTCTCTGTCTTGGAAACCATATCAGATATTCATTCTAGTGAAACTTCCCCTGATGACATTTCTTACGCTTTGACTAAAGGTGTTCATGTGGTAGAGCTTCACCCTCCCACACACTCTCCAAAAAGGAATTCTAAGTCTGCTAAATTGCAACAGAGGCGTCTTCGTGGTTCCTCTGAGACACTTGACTCCATGGACATTCCTCCTTGCAATACAAACTTCTCTCAATCACACCAGAAGCGATCTCGTGGCTCCGATGAGTCTCTTGATTCAACAGATGTTCCCCCTCGCATGCTTCCTTTGGGAACATCAGAAGAACATGAAGTGAATGTGGATACCTCGGTAGTTGTGACTTGAAAAGATACGGTTTCTATTTCGCTCGAGCATTGGAGTGATTCTTCCACCTGCATTATGGATGTAGATATCTCTGCCTATGTCAGTGATACCACTACTGTACAGGACAATATCAATGTGGCTGTTTCAAAGAATATTCTTGCTCATCACTTTCCTCTAATATATCAGGTGCTTCCCGGATTCGTGTTTGAGTCCCAATTACTGCCCAAAGTACTACTCCTCGGGTTAGCTCATATCCAGGATTAGAAAAAGCTTGTCGTTGAGTAAAACTTCTGGTCAAGGTGGTAGTGGGAAGTCCCTGCATGAGGCTTCCCCACAATCTGTGTTAAAGAAACACTGCTGTGGCTTGCGTGCCTCTTGGGAGGAACTGCGTGTTCTTCTCTCTCGCTTCTCCCTTGAGTGTGTTTATCTTCAAAAGACAATTCCTGAGGACTACATTCCTGCCAGTCTTCCTGTAGACTCTGCATTTTATTCCAATTCCTTGGAAGGGTAACGTCACCATGGTGGCTCTGCCATCCTAGTTCGACCCGATGTTCCATGCACGAGCCTGGAGCTTGACACTCCGCTCCAGGCTGTTGCAGTTAAGGTTTTTATAGACCGCCCCTACACTATGTGCAGACAATACCTTCCTCCCAGTGATACAGTCGAGATGGGTGATCTCAACCATTTTGTATTGGACCTTCCCTCTCCCTTTATTTTATTGGGTGATTTTAATGGTCGTCATCCTCTGTGGGATGACAGTTCGGTCAATCCGAGGGGTGTTTTATTGGCTTCTTTTATTGAGGATGAGGGATTAGGGGTTTTAAATATGGGAGATGTGACACATTTTCATAACCCTACTGAGACTTTTACCACCATTGACATTCCCCTCTGCTCACACAGTGCTCTGTTGGATTTTACTTCAAATAAGTTGCCCAATTTAAATTGTAGTGACCACTTCACTATACTCTTGGAAAATAACAGGTACAAACAGCAATCTTCTCTTTCTAGGTGGAGATTAGAGAAGGCTGACTGGCAGTTTTTTTTAATGAGCTTTTTTCTCCGGTCTCTTCTGTAGCAGATTTTAGTAGCTCTGCTGATGCTGTAACATATTTCACTGATATGCTCCACTCTGTTGCTCTCAACTATGTCCCTAAATCTTCTGACCACTTTCCCAAACGTCATGTCACTTGGTGGTCATCAGTTTACACCACTGCTGTGCTGCTTTCTCTCGCCTATGTCTCAATCGTGGGACCACAATTCTTTTAGAGGACTTTCGACAGGCAAGGGTTCAGGCTAGACGAGTTTTAAAAGAGGCACGACATGCATCTTCAATTATTACTAAAACTCCACTCACCCAAGTGTTTAAGAGAGTCCATAAGATGGCGGGGAAGTTTTCTCCTAGTCCTCTACCTGTCCTTTAGGTAAATGGATTTAAGATCATGGATGGTTTAACAGTGGCCAACACCATGACGGAAGCTTTTTCAAGAGTCTACAGCCGTGACTCTCAACTTCTGGCTGTCAGTCGTGAGTTGGAAGCCCAGTCCTCTGGATTTCTCGGAGAACGAGAATGAAATTTATAACCAAATATTCACCCTGAGAGGCCTGCACTCTTCTCTCTTTCTCTCTGCAGCGACACTTTGCCTGGGCCAGATAACATCCGACCACCAGGGAGATTGGGGAGGTCTTTGATCCCACAACCAGTGCTGTGGGCCCAGGTCCACGTTACCACAAGAGCTACAAGTGGGGCCGCATCTTCCATGAGACCAGCCCTGCTGGGACCATAAGGGGGAGGGATTTTACACTTCTGCATGCAAAGGAAAATGCACCCCTGTGTGCTGGCGGTCCACACAGCAGTGAAAAGAAAAGAAAAAAAAGGACCCTCCAGTTCCAGTACACCTCACATGGATTTTTAATCCATGTGGGCAGATCTCGTCTAATCCACTAGAAAGTGACCAAATCCTAAAAAAAAAATTTATTCTAGCCATGTGGAGGATGACTAATATTTACAGAAAATAAAGTCAGCCCCAATACAGACGCCCTGGTCGGGTTGGAAGCTGCTGCATGTGAGGTTCTTGCACGACATCAACACTTGGTCTGTGTATTCTTCGATTAAAAGAAAGCCTATGGCAATATGGCATCCTGTAGCAACTCCATGCCTATGGCCTGTGGGGTCACCTTCCATGCTTTCTTAAGGAGTTTCTCAGTGGTCGCAGTTTTTGTGTGAGGGTTTGCACGGCCCTGTCTGCACCCGTAGCACAGGAGGAGGGCATCCCCCAGGGAAGCGTCTTCGGTGTCTCGTTGTTTGCAGTGGCAGTTAATGCCATTGCCTCATCCCTTCCGGACGGTATAGCCAACTCGATGTACAGTTGGCTCCACTTCCACGTTTACCATTTTGTGTTGCCAATCTTGAGCCATCCAGAATCATCATACGAATCACTCACTAGCTCGTGAGACGGAAAGAGGTGTTAGGTTTGAAAGGGCAAGCTTTAGCAGTGATCAAGTGGTATTATTGGAGAGGGAGAGAAGTGTTACAGTCAGCACCTGAAGTTATAAATCAACAAACCCGACTGTCACCTTAATCATTTATCTTCTGATATTTAAATCCAAGTGAATACTACATTCCAAGAGATTTTTTTTATTATAAAAAAAATATGACAAACTTTACGTACCGTAGCAATAACATTCACACGTCAGCAATTACTGATGATTAATAAATGCTTTCTGAGAAAAACCCACTTTTTATAGACAGAAAGTATTTATTCTGGGCGTTTTGGAGGCAACTACCTCCCTCTTCAGCAGTACAAAGTTGAATAATACATGAAAGGAAAATAAGTAGCTGACAGGGGGAGGGAGGGACAAGGTGTGTTCTGATGACAGACAAAACACACCTCACCTCACCCAACCGGCCTGACCTGGCCTCTCCTCAGGGACCCGACCCCACATCTGGGAGGGATTTGACCACTAGTGCTCTCATTAATGGATCTAGTTTGAACATACCTTCATTTAAGTTAAAGTTTTTATAGTGCTGTATACATACTGATTCTAATATTCTACGTTTCTTGAAATTGTTGCACTTAATTACCATTTTACCAGAATTCCAACCAATACAATGGTTGTTGTCATATGCATGGACAAAGTTAGCATTATTTGTGTTACAATTCGTCGTATCACGTTTATGTTCTTTCATTCTAACATCTAAAGAATTCCCAGTTTCACCTATATTAACTAAGTTACAGTCTTTGCAAGGATTTTTGTATACTCCTGCTTGGGGCTGAACAGTGGCATTATTTCTTACAAGAATAGTTTTGATACTAGAAGCATATTTGAAGGCTATGTTTTCATCAAGTTCTCTGCTAACGGACTGAATTTTTTCCCGACTTCTTACATAAGGGAGACATAAATAAGTTTTTTTTTTCGACTGACATTTAGGAACATAGAAGGTTTCCTAGCCTTATAATAAGCTTCTCTGATAAACCAATCAGGATATTTCAAGTTACGGAATACAATCCAATTTTTTTTTTCTACCTCTAAATTTTTGGGGCTACAAATTCTTAATGCTCTGAGAAACAAGGTAGATATGACAGACACTTTGATGGAATCATTACGATAAGAGAAAAAATTAATATACACATCACAATGAGTGAGTTTCCTGTAGACAGTCGTCCTATGTGCTACCCGAAGTTGAAAATCAAGTGTTGCAACTGGGTTTTTCATTTGCCCTAAAACCTGGTAGAGATATTGCCCTAGATTTTGTTGCGTCTGTTTAATGGAAGATATAATTTCCCGTGTCTTAATGGTTTCATAATCAATGGCTTTTTGGATCATTTTAACTCCTATGATTCCATTCCTAGGTGGTTTCCTTTGGCCTTGGAGAATTTAAGGAACAAAAAAATCCATTTTCATAACTAAAGCAGACAAGAGCAACTCAGTTGTGATACTTGATAAAGTTAACTACGAAGAAAAGATGTTAAATCTGTTAAATGACGTCACCACATATTATGAAAAGTTGAGATCTTCTCCCTTAAAGCGTCTGTCCACCCAGTTCGACCGTACTGTGAAAGAACTACTTAATAATGTGCCCAACATCGATGCCATATGATTCATGCAAGTCAACCCTAAACTTCCACACATAATTATATGGTCTACCCAAAACACATAAGGAGGTGTTCCTCTTTGCCCCATTGTTTCGTACTGTGGATCATTTAGCTACAAATTATCAAAATTCTTAGCCAATAAATTATCACCATTAGTGGGATGTATCTCAAGTTCACACATTAAAAATTCATCATATTTTAATTATAAAATTAAGTCTCTAAACCTAACCAATGGAAAAATGATAAGTTTTGATGTAGATTCACTCTTCACTAAAGTGCCACTTAACGATGTATTAGAATTTCTTTATAGGAAAATGCCAGACTATGATTTAGATTTGGATATGCCAATATCTTCCTTCCTTGAATTAATTAAACGTTGTGTTTCATCCAATGCTTTTTCTTTTAATGATAAATTCTTCATTCAGCGTTTTGGCAATGCTATGGGGTCGCCATTATCCCCCATCCTTAGTAATTTGTATATGGAATTTTTTGGAACAGAGTTATTATCCAACATTGCACCCCCAAATTTAATATGGCATAGGTATGTAGATGACATTTTCTCGTTTTGGCCCAACAGTCTCAATAATTTTGAAGATTTCTTTTGCAAATTAAATGACTTGGTTCCATCTATTAATTTCAAAATTGAATGGGAAATTGATGGGTCCCTACCCTTCCTTGGGGTTTTGGTTACTAAAATTAATGACTTCCCTACTTTCACTGTCTACAGGAAACCCACTCATTGTGATGTGTACATTCATATTTTCTCTTATCATATTGATTCTATCAAAATGTCTGTCATAATTATCTACCTTTTTTTTCAAAGCATTAAGAATTTGTAGCCCCAAAAATTTAGAGGTAGAAAACAACAAAATTTGGATTATATTCCGTAACTTGAAATATCCTGATTGGTTTATCAGAAAAGCTTATTATAAGGTTAGGAAAACCTTCTATGTTCCTAAATGTCAGTCGGAAAAAAAAACTTATTTATGTCTTTCTTATATAGAAAGTCGGGAAAAGAATTCAGTCCGTCAGCAGAGAACTTGATGTAAACATATCCTTCAAATATACTTCTAGTATCAAAACTATTCTCGTAAGAAATAATGCCACTGTTCAGCCCCAAGCAGGAGTATACAAAAATCCTTGCAAAGACTGTAACTTAGTTTTTATAGGTGAAACTGGGAATTCTTTAGATGTTAGAATGAAAGAACATAAACGTGATACGACGAATTGTAACACAAATAATGCATATGACATGCATATGACATGCATATGACAACAACCACTGTATTGATTGGAATTCTGGTAAAATGATAATTAAGTGCAACATTTTCAAGAAACGTAGAATATTAGAATCAGTATGTATACAGCACTATAAAAACTTTAACTTAAATGAAGGTATGTTCAAACTAGATCCATTAATGAGAGCACTAGTGGTCAAATCCCTCCCAGATGTGGGGTTGGGGCCCTGAGGAGAGGCCAGGTCAGGCCGGTTGAGTGAGGTGAGGTGAGGTGTGGTCTATCTGTCATCAGAACACACCTTGTCCCTCCCTCCCCCTGTCAGCTACTTATTTTCCTTTCATGTTTCATTCAACTCTGTACTGCTGAAGAGGGAGGTAGTTGCCTCCGAAATGTCCAGAATAAATACTTTCTGTCTATAAAAAGTGGGTTTTCTCAGCATGCTGCTCTTCACGTCATTGTGAATTACCACTCCAATAAATACTTTATTTGTGAGTCATGTAATGATTTTTAGTCAGCCGATTACTAAGAAAAGGAAAGGGAATAATCATTTCGCAAACATTCATAATTGTTAAAGGTCGTATCCATACACCACCCACTTCATGAATATAATTTCGTTGTCGCTATGTTTTGTCGTGGTAGACAATCGTAGTATTACAAGTGAGACTAACTTGAGAACGATAAACGTAGCTTTTATAGATTTTATAATGAATTAATACCGGTATATATCTTGTCAATATTGCAGTGTAACGTTCACACACGGCTATACCAGCTGAACACACAGTCATCCGGCTTTCTTTCCTCGCATATCCTAGTCTGCAGGTGTTAAGGTGTCTTCAATTTAGGGAAAATAATGGACTGACGTTCACTTCCAAGTATGATATGGATGTACTCAACGTTGAGCTTTTTGAAGCAAATGAAGACGAAGAAAGATCATAATGGTTCTGGAAGAAGACAAGAGATACAGAGTAGGAACAGTAATTTGGAGAAACATTAAGGGGATCTGTAGCACATTGTTTTGGGTGGTAAATCTGGAGCAAATGATTCCTCCAAACTATTCCAGGCAACAGGATACCATTATTTTTCTTCATCTCGGTCTGTTTCCTGTTATACTTTGGAGGAATCGAGGCACTCCAATCTATTAAAAGTGTACAGACCCCTTAAAAGAAAATAAGAACAATTGGAAAATGTAATGAGAATGGCTTGAGTCTGGAAGGGCGATAAATCTTGTATGTATCTTATAATAGTTAAAAATTTACCATATCATGAACTCAAATCTTCCACCACCTACTCAGTAATGGAAGATATTATAAGTAAGGCTAATATCATTACTCGGCAGCAGTCAAGACATTTTCTGATAAATCGTGTTGTGTTAAGCCGGTATCACACGATCGCTCTTTTCCTGCGACATCGTGTCCTGCGACACCATTTGCGACGACGTTACGCTGGAACTGATAGCGTACGGCATCATTGACAACAACGACAACTGACGACACGCGCGCGGCGGAACACCAACAAAAACACTCAAGTGACTGTCCCTTGTAGTGAATAAGTGAATATTTCTCTTAAATTGATCACGTTGTCTTTTGGACCAGGCGGCAGGCGAGCAGCAGAATGTAAACAAACCATGAGATCAAATCAATGTTCCATGCTCATATTTAACAGTTTAATTCGGTGTATATAATACATAAGATCTAAGAATTCAATTTCTGTATTCAAATAATGATACATAACATTTATATGTAACATACAAACAGACAACAATAAAAGGAGACTAGACCAACACAACCTTGTTTGCCATTCACCCTAAGTGAAGATAACAAACATCTTCACTACCAGTAACAACTGTTACAAATGGTGACCCCGGGGCTTGCGTGGTGAAACATAATATGCAATAATAATACATTAATTGCAGTGTACTCACTATAAACCTTCAATGACTTTCTGTCTGTTGCAGGAAATCCCCGACAATTTTCGATAGTTTCCGTGGACACCTCGTCGTCCGAAATCTCCCGTTTCCCGCGACATGTCATCAAAAATGGTGTCGCACGACACGATGTCGCAGGAAAAAGTGCCCGTGTGATACCCACTTTACTGGTTACCAGAGGGTAGTGTTTTTTAGTGGAGGGTCTTATCTACCCAATAATCACACTGTCAATTCTCCCGCACCATGTCCTCGTTCAATCCATGTCCCCCTCCCAGCACTCCTTCACTCTACTCCTCCACTTTCCCACCTCATTCTCTTTCTCACCACCTTCATTATCATTCTGTGTGTAGCCGAAAATGATCAATCCAATATTATGTAGTCAGGCCCTAAACAAAATATGTCATATGTTTATACATGCTCAACCAGTGTAATATGGCAGGACATTTTATTACCCTGATAAAGTCATCAGAGAAAATAACTAGGCCAGACATTCAGACGCTAGTATTAGTGAATCAAGCACCAGTGTCGAGCACCCACATTGTATCTGAGTCACTCCCCCCAACACAACTCCTCTTTCCATCTCAGTCGGTAGTGAGTGGTTGGCATTATGATGACACGTGGTTCGAGATACATATTTCTGGGTAGCTCAGCATTGGCAATGCTAAGTGGTAAACGTGGAAGTGCAGCCAACTGTACGTTGACAACCTGGCATGGCTGAGGCTGGCAATCAGGTTTGCTGCTTCCTGTATGTCAGTGGCGGAGCGGCGCATGCAGGTTGCCCTTGACAGGGTGTCGAGTTGGGCTGGTTCTCATGGGTTTCGCTTCTCTCCTGCCAAGACTTATTCGGACTTATTCATGTATGGTCGTGGGATACGTTGTATCGTGGAGACTCGCTTTTTGGGTCTTCCAGCCATATGTCCTGGGGGGCTGATCGGGCCACCCTCCTCCACTTATATCATGCTCTTATTAGGTCAAAACTCGACTATGGGTGTGAGTTTTTTTTTTTTTTTTTTTAATTAATTGCGCCGTAGCATCAATCAACAGGCAGGCAACATTACATAAGGGTAGGCGGGACCCATGAGAATACAATGACTACAACCACACATACACACGCACACACACACACACACACACACACACATTACACACACACATCACGAAAACATAACAGAATGGAGCACAAGCATACAGACAAATATTTACACTATGACATATTTAAATCCACAAAAACGAGGGTCGCGTACCAGAAGTTCCTCCAGAACCTGGTGGTTCAGCAGGTGTCGACAAACCACATCAAGTGGCAGGCCCCGGGGCAGCAAGTGTTGGACAGTGGGGCAGGCCAGGCAATAGTGCTCTACAGTGTTAGCACGAGGTGCTCGACACAAGCGACACTCAGTGAAGGGAGGCTCACCCTGCATCCCAGCAACCTGCCACGGTGGCCGTTAGCCAAGCCTCAAACGAGCAGAGACTACATTGTGCCTCAAAACCATGAGGCCTCGACGACGGTAGGAATATTTGTGACGGCAGACAGACTCATAATGTGTGATGGAGATGCTGAAGGGCCTCTCTGCATCCCTGCGTCGCCGTACAGGGAGGAAAGAGGCGGAGCGGACTTTAGAGAGGTGACATGTCAGGGAGAGAGGACGTCCAACACCACGAGGAGGCAGATGGCAGGCTTCCTTTGCGAGTCTGTCAACTGTACCATTGTGACGTAAACCTACATGGGATGGCACCCATAAAAATTTGACAGTCAAGTTACGATGACGCAATAAGGACAAAAACGATAAAATCTGCTGAACAACAGTAGAGTGTGTGGGCTGAACACTAGAGAGAGAATGAAAGGCAGGTCTGTAGTCACAAAAAATGGCAGCATTCACTCCACGTTGACAAACAAGACTAACAGCATCCAGAATGGCATATAGTTCACACAATGTTGAGCTAGAGAGGTTACAGAGACGACGGCCAACCCAGCCCCCTGGAGGTGACTCCAGGTCAGGTGAGAAAACGGCACAACCTGCTGCACCATCCACTTGCAATGAGCCATCAGTGTAGAGGCAGTATGGATCTGTGATGGAGGACGTCACTGTTTCTATGTGTTCCAGAGCCAACTGCCGCTGTAGAGAAGGCAGTTCCGACTTGGAAGTAGGTGTGAAGCTCACATCAGGTGTTGGTAGCATCCACGGAGGGGGTCCTGGGGGGACATCGGCCACCATTATATCTATATTAAGACTACGGAGCATAGAGGAAACAGACCTTATAAGAGTACGTCCAGCAGGCAGTATGGGAGGGACCGGGTAGTTTGGTCTAAGAGAAGTCCTGACTAACTGAGAGTAATGGGGTGAAAGATGTGGGAAATGGAGGCACTTGACAGTGAAGCAAGTAACATTAGAATAAATTCTCTCCACTAACGGGGGAAGACGCAACTCACACTGCATGTTCACTATCCTGGTCGACATTGGACAACCGAGAATTATTCTCATTGCTCTATTCTGAAATTTTTCTAAAGTTTCAAGAGTAGCCCTGGGAAGTTGAATCAGAGCAGGGGAGAGGTAATCAACAACTGAACGGATAAAAGCAATATAGATAGTCCTGGCTACTGGGATGGAGATGCCCGAAGAGTTGTTAGTGAGCCATTGAAGTGGCGTAAGTCGGCGCTGGAGACGACCCAATAAGTCCTGGACAATGGGATGGTCTTGAAGTCTGGCAGGGACAATTGGCCAAATATTGACTGGTGCGCCCAGGTAGCGATACTGGGAACACATGGGAATGACAGTCCCTCCAATGGTGAACAGTGGCCGAGCTTGAGGAAGGCGGCAGGTGAATATTCTGCTCTTATCTGGGGAGACAATAATGCCACAGTGAGAGGAGGACACAGAGAAGGAGTCAAGAAACCGCTGGAGATCCCTTGGTGAGGTAGAATGAACACAGATATCATCAGCATAGCACATAATTGTAGTTCCAGGTATATCAGGGAGAGAAGTGAGCAGCCGATGCATCAGAATATTAAATAACAATGGGCTGAGAACACCCCCTTGAGGCGTACCAAGATGAAAACTGCGCAAAGGACTGAGCGCACCACTGAAAAACACACGGGAGGTCTTGTTACTCAGGTAGCCCCGAATCCACCATAATAGATTACCCTTTATTCCAAAGTCAACCAGTTGATCCAAAATGACGTCTCTATTAGCAACATCGAAGGCACTTCGAAGGTCAATGAAGGCCACCACACAGTTCCTGTTAAGGCGAGTGTACAGGTCGACTAGGCAGTGGTGTGTGCTCCGTTGGGGAAGGAAACCAAACAGCCATGGAGAAAGGCGATCTTCCAGTCTGTACATGAGACGATTGAGTAAGATTCTCTCCATAACTTTACAAAAACAGGAAGTCAGGGAAATAGGCCTGAACTTCGCAGTGCCAGGCTTAGGGATGGGTATTATTGTGCTGCTGGTCCAGGCTCGTGGTACACAACCATCACGAAGACAAAGATTGTACAGTAGAAGTAGAGGGTTCCCAGGAACTTGTTGAAGTAGGCGCAGCACAGCATAAGTAATACCATCATCACCAGGGGAAGAAGCTCTACCCCGAGAGATAGCACGTCGCAACTCCTCCTCAGTTATCACCTCTGCATCATCGTCATCATCTTGCAACAGAGCAGACATTAGACGTAGCCGATGGACAGCAGCACGGGAAGTGAGTGCATCTTGTATATGGATGGGTAGACTGGCTGAGGTAGATTGTTCTGACCAGGCATCGATAAGTTGTTGGGCATAGTCGGTGGGAGTGTGATGACGAGCAGTGACCGGTGTCTTTTTAACAACCCGACGGATGAGGTGCCACATAGAAGCCACACTTGTTTGCTGGTTGATGATGTCCGTGAACCGCTGCCAAGACTCAGTGTGAGCACACTCCTGCAGTGCAACTAAAGCGTCCCTAGACATCTGGTAACGATGGAGCAGGTCAGGGGTTGGGTTGGCTTGAAACAATAGGCC
>JAWQEG010000033.1:2332500-2560000 GCA_033782935.1 Petrolisthes cinctipes
ATAACCAATTTATGCCTTAATTGAATATTCAGTCTCCCGTATCCCCTCCCCCTCTCTCTGAGGTATGAAATACCCCCCAGTCCGAGGCTATGACTCAAGTAGTGACAGGGTAGAAATCATTGACTGCCGAGGCGCACCTATTAGCAACAATGTTGTCCATTTGCCCCCGTGGATGCAGGACAGCGTTTGTTCTTCGTCTTGCCACATTGTACAAACGTGAAAGCCAGTGATGATGAAGACAATGACGTTTTCCTTGACAGTGATTGTGAATAAATTTTGTTTTATCATGTTTGCATAATTAAATCCTACACTATTATATATATATATATATATATATATATATATATATATATATATATATATATATATATATATATATATATATATATATATATATATATATATATATATATATATATATATATATATATATATATATATATATATATATATGTAATTTGGTGTTAATATTTAATATAAAAGGGACAAGTCAACAAAATAACATTATATTAACTGGACCAAGTTGACATTTTATAATGAATAGGTACACAGTATCTAATAACTTTTCCTAGAAGGTCCAGACCACAGGTAATGCCAGTACATCGTGTTCACTTGCATGGTTGATCATAAGGACTGCAAACATGGACCTTCTACATACTACATGTATGTAAACATGCTGTTGTACAGTAATTGTCAAAGTGAAATACGTCTTGCCTCTTTAGAATTGTACTGCACCATACTCTTAGTTAATAATCATATCTATACATAAACATCTACATAACATTCTAATATATAATACAGTGATGGGAGAAATAGGGAGGGACACGAGTGATGAGGGAGGCGAGGAGCTAGGGGGAGAAGAGGAGGAGGGAGGGGTGAGAAGGGGGGGGGATGTAGTTGTGGTTAGGAATGGTTTGGGAGGATGTTGGGGGGGCCACACTTTCCTTCGAATGCGTCAATATGACTGGCCAGCTTTGTTCTATTTTTCACGAGTAAACTCCTCGCATAACACATATAGTAATATGGTATGTCAGCCATAAATTACGCCCGGGTGTTAAAGATAGTGTGTTGAAATGTTATATTGATACAACGATTCGTTTAGGAGATATTTGCGAAAAACACCGTCTGTCCGGCTCTGAAACGGATAGTAGTCCTTGAAAAGATACCATAATAGTGAACACAGCCAACATTATTTTCAAAGGGTCATTGCTCCCATTGCATTTTAAAGGAGGTATATCATTTTTCATTTTACTGCATGCTTCTGTGGGCTTAAAATCACACTAGTATGAACTATGATTCAGTTTATTCTAGTAATATTTCAGATTTTGTGTGATTTCTGACACAATCTGGGTTATCTTCTTGTGCAATAGTGATTATTTTGTTTTTGCACCTGATATTACCTATCATCTAATGCATTTATTTACTGGATATGCTATACACATGAGGGGGGGGGGTAAATTACTTCCTATCCGAATCCGAGACAGTCAACTGTTTGGTTGCTGGTTTACGTGGTGGTGTAGTTCTCGAGCCAACAGCAACCTGCCGGCCAGAAAAGGGGCAGCAGTCGTGAGGACTTATCACCCGGAGTAGAAAGAAACTTTTGTTCGCAATAGTACATTTAAGCCTACCAAAAAAAAAAAATAAATAAATAAAATGATAATGGTCGAAGACTTGCAAATGTTTCTGCCATGAAGAAGGAGAGAGACGAATCCTAACCAAAAAAACTGGTGACCAATCGGCCTTACATCAGTAGGTGATAAATTAATGGAAGCGAAAATACCCGAAAAACTGATCAGTTTCTTAGAAGATAAAACTACTTCAAAATAAGCACACATGCTTAACAAATTTCCTTTATTTCAAAATGACAGTTACAAAAATAATGAAGATACTAGAGAATTATTTTAATTTTATAAGTTGAGAAAGATGAGAACTAATGATTGAAAACCAGTTTTTTGTTGTCCTCACCTGTGAGATAAAACAAGAGGGAGGTTAAAAGTGATTTCCATCGAGATACATATACAGCTGGCATTTGATGGAGCTTTAGTCGTATTTAGGGGGAACGATCGATGGAAGTAAAATGTCGCAGAATTGACTAGCTGTGTATTTCAAAGACTGAAAGTAGCGTTGAACTCTTGCATTTAGGAGTTGGATAGAAAAGGGGTGATGTCATAGTTTTGCGAGTGTTTCACACTCTCCTGCTGGGAGGACACATACTTTGAGAGTTCAGAAGAACAATGGTCAAGGTATTAACAGTAGAAGAGAGAGAGAGAGAGAGAGAGAGAGAGAGAGAGAGAGAGAGAGAGAGAGAACCTTGTGGTGAAGATAGAGGGGGTTTCGTGAATCAGTATAAGGGAGAGAGTCGATGAGCCTAAAGGCCATTGATTCCACAATGTACAATTGCCATCTGATGACTCGAAGCCACCCCATCCACGAACATGCTGGTGTTGTATCTGGTATCAGTGAAATATACGAACTGGACTGAAATGCAGTCGTCTGCTCGGGTGAAACCAAATCAGTGATAAGTTGTCAATATGCAGATATAACTTTTCTGCAATGAATATCATGCAAAACAAGCTTGTTGGTGTTCGAGGTGGCCTCGAGTCATCTGATGGCTACTGTACATGAGTGTTGTGAAGATTGAGCCACCCCACACATGTAAGCTGTATAAGATACAGTGGTGGATGAGACTCCAGTACAAAGACAGCAATTGAACAAGGGTGATGTATTTACAGAATCATGCAGAACACCTAGATTTTATAAACAGTTTTGGCCAGAGAGAGGTAATATGGTCTTCACAAGAAAAATTCCAGGTATTATGAGAAGGAATTGCATAAGGAGGAAAAATAATTTGATATATTATGAGAGGAGCTGCATGAATGGATGGTTGTCAAATCAGATACAGAAGGAAAAGAGTAGGTGATAGGATAGAACCCTGAGAAATAGTACCGTTGATAGTCTAAGGGGAATAACAGTCACCATTTACAACAGTTTTAGAGCAGCGCAGACGGAAGGTAAAAAGCTGAATGAGAGTAGTCTGGAAGTTAATGTTTTGTGCCAGACTCTATCAAAAGCTTTTAATATGACTAGCATACAGTAAAAGTATCACAAAAATTTCGAAGAGAGAATGACCAAAAATTAGAAAGAAATGATAGAAGATTACAATCACTTCTCTTGGATGAAACCATACTGATTATTAGAAGGAAGGGAATGACAACTAAGGTATTTCTGAATTATTAAGTTAAGGAGAGTTAGATTCCAGACTTCAGACTTGGCCCCCCACAGCGGGAACCACCTATATGTGGTGGGGGGGCTTGCGTGTCTCTGAGACCTGGCGAGCTAAACTAGAGACGACACCGGCCCCTGCTCTGCCCCGATTTCGGGGAGAGAGGGTTCCCATGCTAGAAAGGTAGCCAGTGAGAGATCAGACTAAATGGTTCCCATGCAATAGGCCCCAGTACGAGCCAATAGTACTGCCCGCACGAGGGACTGCACTTTAGGGGTCGTCCTGTGTTGGATGATTGGGTGTCTGGGCCGGGAGATGTTGGGGAAGGGGGTTTAAGCACCGTCGTGGGCAAACTTTCGAGCCATTGGGGCTGCTGCTTTTTAAAACGAGTGGCTCCGTAGGGGAACAGGTTCCCCGCCCGTGGCGACCAGCGCTCGATTCCCTCATCTGCCCGGTAGGTAGGGGCGTGGTAACCTCATCCATGCTTCTAGGTATCTGGAAGAAATAATTAGATTACTACCGATGGGCCACATAAAAAAGTATGGTAAGGGTGTTTTAATCATAGCCAAAGATCTTACACAGGCCATGATGCTCCTCTATCTCCCCTGTCCTTCTGATGGCATGTTTGAATCCATTAAACCATATCGAACATTTAATTATAACAAGGGGTGTATATATAATGAGGACATGTATGAATTTTCAAAAGAGGACATTCTTGCTATGTGCCCAGATAGTGTCCAACGAGTAACAAAGATGAAAGGCAGTAAAAATATGATCATCCTCACTCTCTATGGCTTGCATATCCCAGATCGCATTACCATCAACCCAACCTCTTTTGAGGTGAAGTCTTTTGTTGAGCGTCCTTTATCGTGTTTCTGCTGTTATGAGTTTGGTCCTGGGAGGAGGAACTGCACAAACCGTTCCCGGTGTGGTAATTGTTCTGCTCTTGACTCAAATCCTACACATGAGTGTCAGTCAGTGAGTTACTGCTTTTATTGCAGGGATGCTCACCCCTTACGTTTTCGCCAATATAAGATGTACCTCCTAGAGCAGGATATCCTTCTTTTGGCTAACACCCAATTCATCAGCATTGGTAGTGCCACATGGCAACTCAACTTATGGCGACAGAAGGATGGTGATGTTAGGGCATATGCCTCCTCCCTTCGCCCTCATCATTCAAAGCAGACAACATCTAAATCGGTCGCAGCACCCTCTCAACTCCCTCAAGAAGCAGCTGCTTCTTACTCTGGTGAGAATGTTTCTACGGTTTCACTACAAATAGTTTCTCTGTAATGGAAACTGTATTAGACACTCATTCTGGTGACCTTTCAACTGATGACAATTTTCAGGCTTTAACTAAAGGTGTCCATGTGGTAGAGGTTCATGCTGCCACACGCTCTCAAAAAAGGAAACCCAAGTCAACTAAATTGCAACCGAGACGTCTTCGTGGTTCCTCTAAGGCACTTGAATCTATGGACGTTCCTCCTTGCAAAGCAACCATCTCTGTAGACTCATCCATATTTTCCTCTCAATTTCATCAGAAGCGTTCTCGTGGCTCTGATGAATCTCTTGATTCAGCAGATGTTCCCCCTCGCAAGCTTCTTTTGGGAACATCGGAAGGGCGTGAAGTGAATGTGGATGGCTAGGATACTGTGACTTCAAAAGATATAGTTTCTCTTCTGCTTGAGCAGCGGAGTGATTCTTCCAATTGTATTATGAATGTTGATCCATCTGACTGTGTCAGTGATACCACTACTATACAGGACAATACCAGTGTCGTTATTTCAAAGAGTATCCCTGCTCATTTACCTTCACCTTTTAACATATCAGATGCTTCAGGGACTAGTTGCTGCCACCAGTACTACTCCTCGGGTTCGCTCTTCTTCTAGTGGCCCAGGATTAGACAAAACTTATTGTTTGAGAAAACCCTCTGGTCAAGGTGGTAGTGGGAAGTCCCTCCGTGAAACTCCCCAAAAATATGTACAACAGTAACACTGTTCAAGTTCCTTCAGTGGAATTCCCGTGGCTTGCGTGCCTCTTGTGAGGAACTGCTCGTTCTTCTCTTAGCTTCTCTCCTGCATATGTTTCTCTCCAAGAGACAATGCTTGGAGACTACATTCCAGACAGTTCTCCAGTATACTCTGCATTTTATTTCAATTAATTTGAAGGGCAAGGTCAGCATGGTGGCTCTGCCATCCTAGTTTGGCGCGATGTTCCATGCACGACAATGGAGCTTGACACTCCGCTCCTGGTTGTTGCAGTTAAGTTTTTATGAACCGCCCCTACACTTTTTGCAGTCTATACCTTCCTCCCAGTGTTGCAGTTGACAGGGGTGATCTCAACCTATTTGTACAGGACCTTCCCTCTTCCAATATTTTATTGAGTGATTTTAATGGTCGTCATCCTCTGTGGGGTGACACTTTGCTCAATCCGAGGGGTGTTTTATTGGCTTCTTTTATGGAGGATGAGAGATTAGGGGTTTTAAATACGGGAAATGTGACACATTTTAATAGCCCTATTGGGAATTTTACCGCAATTGACATTTCCCTCTGCTCACCCAGTGCTCTGTTGGATTTTACTTGGAGTGTGTTGCCTGATTTATATGGTGACCTACACGGCGCCATTCGTTTCCTACTACCTATAAGGTACAGTACATTCTACATACACCACCCTATTTCTATCCATTGTGCTACCTATACCCCCCATTTTTTTTTTTTTTTTTGTATTTGTTCTCCCCATTATGCCTTTCTCTTCGCCACGTTACCCTCTACCCGTCGTTCCTTCTCTAAACCCTCTTTTTACCAATAGCTCCCATTCCTCCCTGTTCACGCCCCTACTCCATCCCCTTTGTTTCGTCCGTTTTGTCGATATTTGCCCCCTACTTGGCCTCTCCGTCTCCATCCCTACCACGTTTTTTTCTCTCTCTCTTCGCCCTCATCTTCCACGGCCCCGTATTTTGCCCTCTATGTTAATTTCTTCCCCCCCGCCACCCATGCGTCCCTTGGTTATTATAACATTGTTCACTGCCCTCACGTGGTACTACCCCGCTTCTTGACCCCTTTGTCCTCTCCTCGCACCCAACATCCCTTCCTACTACACCTTTGTCTGCCCTGCTTCCGTCCCCCCTTTCTCGTTCCATTTTCTGTGTTTCCCACCGCACCGTCACTCCTGCCCTCCGTACCCCTTTCCTTACTCCCGTGACATTTCATTCTTACGATATTTTCTCTTTGTTTCACTACCTACACACTCCCCACACACTACGTTTCAACTGCCCTAGCCCTCCCCATGTGTTTTCAGTGTTAGTTCTGTAAGGACCCACGTCCACGCCGCTTCCGTACACACCACAACACCTATTCTACCCTGCACTTTCACTTTCTCTTGTTGCTATGGCTACCCCCACTGACACCACACAATCCTCACCAGACAAGTCTCTCCCTAATATCTCCACCGTGCCTACAAACACGACCGCACAGACACCCTCTTCACACACATGTGAAGTATACTCTGCCCTTTATGTTATGCCCTTTACCTTCGACATCTACTCAAGGTTCCTCCACATTGGGGTGGCATGACATGAAAACACGTTTTCGAAGGAACAGAAGTTCCAGGCCATACTCCGTTCCCTCCCAAATGACGTGCTCTCCTCCATCTCGCGCCTACTATCTACATTCGACCAGAATAACCTATACCACGAGGTCAAGTCAGCCATAATCTCAGAGCACTGTATGTCCCAGCAGCAGTAATACAAGGCCCTTGAGGATGTCTAGTTGGAGGGATGGCGCCCTTCAGCACTTCTCCGCCACATGCAGCAGCTGAATGAGAAGGCTGCCAAGCTGCTCCCCAATGCCATCCAACTCCACCTTCAGGCGAAACCAGAACTTACCCTGCGCGAGTGCGGGAAGCTGGCCGATTCCCTGATGGACACCTTCCTCGATGACTCAGGCACGTGGCCCACACAACACACGACCGCCACAATTGCTATGCCGCCAACACCAACCTCAGCACCTGCATCTCTAACACCGCAACAACAGCTACCTACATCACCTCAAAAACAACTTCTTCCCCCTACACACCTTCCCCAACATATCCTTCCTACACCTCAACACCAACATGTCGCACCTCAACCTCAACCCCAACATACCCTTCCTCCTCCCCAACAACTACATTTCACACCTCAACCTCACCAACACTCTCTGCTTCCTACACAACACTCCCATCAAACCCCTTCTCCACAACTGTACAACATCCTATCCCAACACATACAAGCGCTCAACGACAAGATTGACCTCCTATAATCAACTCCACCACAACACCAGCACCAATGGGCCCCTCTGCCACGCCAACTACCTCCTACTCCAAGACAAGCACCTCCTACCGCACCACTACAGCAATGGCATAACCTCCAGCTATGCACCCACCATAAACGGTTTGGCCACACCGCACGTAACTGTCGCCCCCCGTGCCAGTGGGATTCGTCCGCCGGCTGCCATACCGCCAGACCTGCACAGGGAAACGAATAAGGCGGTGGCAAGACAACGCCCTCCATGCTACCGTCCGCACTACTTCCAATTCAGGGCGGCCCAGCAACACACCTATGCATCACTCTCAACGCCAACACACATCTTTGAGCAGTCACAACACAGCCGCTAACCTCGCCACCGCATCCCTGTTTCGACCCCAGCAACAACCAGCCAAACCTACACACACACCTCATCACACCGCTCGCACTCTCCTGTGAGTGGAAGACCTAGAGTCGGGCGAGAACTTCCTTATCAACTCTGGTTCAGAGGTCAGTGTTGTTCCTCCCCATGCGATGAGACAGGCAGAGCCAGACTTCTATGGGTTATGACCTTCTTGCCGCCAACAAATCACCTATCGCTACATACGGCACGAGGAGCAGAGGCATCGCACTACTTAAACAGGAGTATGTGGTATGGCAATTCGTCGTGGCTGACGTGCAGACCCCATCCTGGGTCTGGATTTCATCACTGCACACGACCTTCTTATTGATGCCAAGAGACAACGGCTCATCCACCAACCTACAGGGTCCATCATTCCCACCAAACACTGTCAACACTCCACACCCACTATTCCACACATATCACACACAAACTACGAAAACCTAATACACGAATTCCCATACCTACTCTCCACCACTAACACAAGAGGACACACACGACCAAGGTATCTACCACAGGTTCACCACAACTGGGCCCCCTGTCTTCGCCAAACCCCGGAGGATGCCCCCAAAGAGTCTGGAAGCTGCCAAGAAGGAATTCCACGTCATGCTACAGTAAGGCGTGGCACGACCATTGGACAGCGCCTGGACGTCGCCTCTTCACATGGTCTCCAAGCAACAGGAAGGTGAATGGAGGGCTTGCGGGGACTACAGAGCCCCGACAGGTACCCAACAGGTACCCTACCGGTACCGCACGTCCTGGACTTCCACTCGAAGCTCCAAGGATGTGTGGTATTCTCCAAGATTGACATTGTCAGGGCCTTACACCAGATTCCTGTTGCTGAGGATAACATAAAAAAGACGTCGATTACCATACCTTTTGGCCTGTTTGAGTTCCCGTCCATGAACTTTGGATTACGCAACGCCGGCCAGACATTCCAACGGTTCATGGAAAAGGTGCTATGTGGTCTGGACTACACTGTTGTGTATATTGACGATATCCTGCTTGCGTCAGGCACTCGCACACAACACCAGCAGCACCTGATGGAACTCAAGATTCACCCCTCTAAGTGTGTCCTAAGGTCGGACCACCTCGATTTCCTCCGACACCGTGTGACACCCAACGACATCACCCCACTACCGCAGAAAGTAGAGGCCGTCAAAGAGTTTCCGCTATCCACTACTGCCAGAAAACTCCGAGAATTTTTAGAGGTGGTGAACTATTATCACCGGTCCATCTCCCACACCGCCTGTAGTGTGCAGGAGAAAACAGACACAAACCTACATTTCCTAGGCTTTATTCAGCAGAACTCTAGCCAGGAGGAAGGACACTGGCTGGCTGACAACAGGTTAGAGAGAAACCCTAAAAGTAAACAAGTATTCGAATCCGTATTCGATTCTGATTACAAAGGTTCATAAACCTTGATACATTACATTCTCCCCTACGTAAAATAAATAACAATAACAGTTTAATCAAATCAATTTGCACAATGACCCAAAACATCAACTAGTAACAATAGAACATATTTACAGAACAACACAAACCAACAAACATTAACCAGTTATAGTAAAACATATTTACAGCAGAACAGGGCCAATCTAAAGAGGATACCGAAGTACTGGCTTCTTCTCTCTTGTAGACCGCCGAAGAGGTTGTACTGTAGGAGGGGATATTACTAGCGATGAGGAATCTTCAGGTGGGATCTCGGATGGCTGCAGTGTTACTCATGATTCATTTCGCTCGGAAGAAACTGGTTCCAGGTTGGGAGTTGGAGAGGGAGCGAACGGAGGTTCAGCTACAGTGACAGGTGGAGAATGACACACACCAGGCTCCGCCAAATCCCTTGTGGACACAGTAGACTCTCGCCCATCCGGATGTCGTATTCGAGCGTATTGAGGCGTGGATTCGATCAGTTCCACCGATTCCACCAGTGGGTCAGACTTGGTCATCCTGACGAACTTCCTAAGTAGAACAGGCCCCGGAGACGACAACCAGGACGATAGAGAGTAACCATTAGGTGATTTCCTAGGGAATGAGAACAGTCTTTCATGAGGAGTTTGATTAGTAGCCGTACACAGGAGGGATCTTAAAGAATGCAAAACTGTGTCAAGGACCAGCTCCCACCGAGTTTCTGGAAGTCCCTTAGAGCGTAGCGAGAGTCTTACTCCCTTCCAGATACTTCCGTTCATCCTCTCGCACTGTCCATTTCCTTGAGGGTGATATGGGCTAGAATGTGTCATTGTAACACCATGGATTGCTAGGAACTGTGAGACTTCTTTTGACATAAACTGTGGACCCCTATCTGAGTGAATAGATGAAGGACAGCCAAATATGGTAAATAACTTTTGTAATTCTCTGATAACTGTTTGGGAAGACATGTCAGGGCATGGACAAGCAAATGGGAAACGAGAATATTCATCTACCATAACAAGCAAGTACTTATTTCGAGATGAAGAGGGTTTAGGACCAACAAAGTCTATTGAAAGCCTGTCAAAAGGACGTAAAGCATGAATGAGATGAGAAGAGGGGGGTTTGAAAAATCTTGGCTTTAATTCAGCACACGTGGGGCACTGTGAGCACACTCTCTTTACATCATCTACAGAAAAGGGCAAGTTTTTCACCTTGACAAAGTGGTTTAACCTTGTGATTCCCGGGTGACACAGGTCTGCATGACTCTTTTCCAATGAAGGTTCGGACACAAGACAGCAACCTCGAGATAAGGCGTCAGCAGAGGTATTTTCTTTACCTGAACGATACTGTATGTCATACTGATACTCTGAAAGTTCGAGCCGCCAACGCAGGATCTTGTCGTTCTTGATCTTCGAAGAAGCTTTGCGACCGAACATGAAGGATACAGCCTGCTGGTCAGTTATTACCTTAAACTTCCTCCCAATAAGGAATAGACGCCACTTCCTGATTGTTTCAACAATGGCTGCTGCTTCCTTCTCGATGGCAGGTTGTCGTTTTTCTGAGGGAGAGAGAGTTCTAGAAAAGAAAGCAATGGGTCTTCCCGCCTGAGAGAGAGTACCACCTAGGGAAGAATCCGAGGCATCAGTTTCTACCTCCAGTGGTAGGGTTTCGTCCCATGCAGTGAGAGATGCACGGCTGATGTCCTTCTTCAGAGAGTCCAGGCACAGGGCAGCTTCACTGTCGATAGGGAAAGATTTATACTCAAGCAAAGGTCTGATATGAGAAGAATAGTTGGGAATCCATTGTGAGTAATATGACAACAGTCCCAATGTACGTTTCAGTGAAGCAGTATCCCAAGGGTAGTTCATATCCATTAATGGTTGTAGTCTATCAGAGTCAGGGCGAAGAGAACCATTAGCTATAGTATATCCAAGATAGTTAATTTCATTAAGTTTATAGAAGCATTTATTTTCATTTAGGGAGATGTTATAGTTCCGAGCAACTTCCTTGAACTGTTTCAGGTCAACATCATGTTCTTGCTGATCTTTACCACAAACTATCACATCATCTATGTAAGCAAAGGTGGAAGATAGGTTGTTTTCTGTAATGATTGTATTAATTATTTTTTGAAAAGCAGAGACAGCGTTAGTTAGGCCAAATGGCACTCTAGTATATTGAAAGAGTTGCCCATCTGCCTCAAAAGCAGTAAATACTTTTTCCTCCTCCTTAAGTGGTACTTGGTAGTATGCACTTTTAAGGTCAAGTTTACTAAAAACTTTGTTTATTGGTATAGTGAAACCAGCACAGCTGGATTGCTATAGAATACGCCCCTTCTCAAGCCCAGGCCCCGTATAGGCATAATCTGGGTTGGAAGGGTCAATTCCGTGACGTTCATCAGAAGTAAATAAAATTCAAATCTGGCGCTGTACTGATAGTGGAGCCACCTGGTGGTGGCGTGGTGAGGTATTAAGCCCCTCCTCCGCTGAATACCGCTCGATCACTCTGTCGCGGAACACGTCTCAGTCAACATCTACGCTCCTCGCTGCTACGCTATGGTATTGTGTCACGTGTTCCTGCTAATATTTTCTTTTGTGTTCTAGTGGCTAGCCTGCTTTGCAGATGTATCGTGTGTGTATTCTAGGAGGGTTTTAGGTGTTTATGGGGTTTTTTTCTTCGTTAGGACTGAGTTCTTTTTTCCTTAGCGAAGGGGGTGCTTTTCAGCCCCTTTGTTCGGAGTTTTTCTCTGTTTTTCCCCCCTTTCACCTTTCCTCCTGCCACTAGTACATTCTTCGTGTGTATTTTATCGGGGTTTCTGGGGTTTTTAGCGAGGTTAGTGGGCGCCACGTGGGACTTCACCTCCCCACGTGGTGAGCACATGGGGTCTTTGCAGCCCTTCCTCTTGCCTTCCCCGATTATTATGTGTCCCCTCTCGGTAAAGGGGAGTGAGAATTGTGCCCTGGTTCTCTCTTCCTCTCCCAGGCGGGGGTTTTTTATTTGATTTTTGGTGTTATTCCAATATTTGTAGCCTGGAGTGTTTCTTCTCAGGCTAGCTTGTTGGGGGCTACTTTTCGGGTTTTTTTCCCCTTCCCTGTCCTGCCTCCCTTCCTCCTGCCACTAGTACACGTCATTTAGTGTATTTTTCCTCGGGGTTTTTTGGTGTTAGCGAGGTTTTTTCCTCCCCACGTGGGGCTCTTTCCTCCCCACGTGGGGCTCTTTCCTCCCCACGTGGTGCGGGGGTAGGACTACTTAGCCCCTTATCGTTGTTTCCCCCGAGTGTGGTTTAGTGTTACGTGGGGTGCGGGGAGCGAGGATTGTGCCAGGTTCTCGTTTCCCCTTCCCAGCGTATTTTTGGGGTTTTTTCTGGTGTCTTCCCAGTTTGTCTGTTACCCTGGGAATTGCCCATCAGGCTGTCTGTGCCTCTCCTTTGGGGCCTGCAGACCGGAGGTTCTTTCCCAGCCCCCGCGGGGGTGGGGGGGGGGGGGTTTCCCGGGTTGGTGCGTGTGGGGGTTTTTTGTTTGGGGTTCGTTCCCGGGTCCGAGGGGGCTTGCTATCCCCCTCTGCCCATGTCCTATTATTTTTGTTTGTGTCTTTGTACGCATGGCTTCACGTGTTAACCCCTTTTTTGTGAGTTTTTCTCCCGCAGTCTGGCCACCAGCATCGTTCGCCCCACGCACCCTGCTTCACCCCCTAGGCTTGCGACCCTTTGGTGTGTAGTGTGGAAGGCTGTATGTTGTGTTTTTCTCTGCACATGGCGCGAACACGTGTGCGTGTTTGCCCCTTGTGTGGGGATTTTCCCCGTGTGTGTGTTGATTGGTGTGTGCGCTCACGCTGTGACTGTCTTCCCCCGTGTGCGGTGAGTACTTGTTTGGGTTTTTTCTCCTCGGGTTTTTTAGCCCTGTGGGGAGTTAGGTTTTTTATTTGCACGTGTCCCTTCTACTCTGTGTCTTGGGGCCTCTGCACCTTTTTTGTGTTTTTCCTTGTCAGCTCTTTTAGTGTCTTAGGATATTATTCTGATAATGTTGCCTGCACTTCTGTAGCTGCCTTACCAAGCAACGTTTTACTCTCTACACCTGCTTGACTTCTTGCTACTACTGTACTGTTCTTGTCTGCGTTGTAGCATTCTTCTTCGTGCAGTACTGTTTTTTCAACATTCAGTACCTTCTCTTTTCTCACAATTCAGTACAGTTTTTATAGTTTTTAACATTATGCGGTAGGGTAGTAAGACTTTCTATCTTTCTTCTTACATAACTCTTACTTTGTGCTTGCCCTTATTGGGGGTAAGAGAAGCTTATTACTTTCTGGTAGAGTAACAAGTTCCTCCTTTTAAACCCTCTCCCTCCTTGGGTTTCCTAGGGTCTACTCTCGGCTTTTGGGGACCGTGTTTGCGGGGTTTTTCCCCAGCAGTGTGGGGGTGAGTATGTGTGGGTTAGTGTTTTGCCTTGGGAGTTAGTGTTTTCCTCCCTCGGGGTGTTTTGTGTTTTTCCATGTGTGTACACGTGGGTTCACGTGTTAACCCCCTTTTTTCTCCCGCAGTCCACTCGTGCCTTGTGTGCTTCTTCTGGCTGCACCGTGAGGTTGTTCCTCGACGTGCATCACCACTGTTCACCCCGCACATGCTTCTGCACTCCCAGGAGTACGTTCCTGCTACGTGCCTCTCGAGGTCACAGAGGATCTAACTCCTAGCACCCCGCCGAGTCCCCATCGCCTTCCCTGGATGGTTCTGTGCCTCTCTTCCATGATTTCCCACCATTCCCGGAAGCGAGCCAGACCACCACGCTGGCCCCCCTGGCTACCTGACCGGTACCAGGACCCAGAAGGGAAGCTGCTTCGTCTCCCCCATGGGCGAGCTCCTCGAGCCGCTCTCGGGGGTGCAAGCACGAGTCCAGGAGGAGGTCTCGCCCTCAGGTCCACAGGGTTTCGGGTCCCTAGCACCTCGAGAGGCCTCCTCTCCTTCCTTTAGTCGGCTCTGATAACCCCCCGAGGTTTCCACCTCAGCAGGAGGGGGTCAGACCGTCGGGCTGCACCCCTGGTCACCTCCCAGGTACCAGGGCCCAGCAAGGAAAGGCTCCTTCTCCCACGCGGACGCGCTCAAAGAGCCGCTCCCGAGGGAACAAGCGTAGCACCAAATGCAGGTCCTCCTCAGCTAAGGACCCGGTGGGGTACCGACTGACAACCTGCAGGTCCCTGCCAACTAGGCTCCGACCACAGCCTAGGGACCTACCCATGCACAACCTAGTACCAAAGAGCAGGTCCCTCTCAGCCAAGGACCCGGTAGGGTACTAACTGACAAACCTGCTAGGACCTGGCCAGCTAGGGGGCTACCCAGGCACAACCTAGTGCCAAGAACAGGACCTTTTCAGCCCAGGACCCGGTGGGGTACTAACGGGCAAGCCTGCTAGGACCTAACCAGCTAGGCTCCTACTACAGCCTAGGGTGCTACCCATGCACGACCTAGTGCCAACAGCAGGACCCACTCAGCCAAGGACCCGGTAGGGTCCCGACTGATAAACCTGTTAAGACCTGGCCAGCTAGGGTTCTACCCATGCACATCCTAGGGCCAAGAGCAGGACCCGCTCAGCCAAGGACCCGGTAGGGTACTGACTGACAAGCCTGCGAGGACCTGGCCAGCCAGTCTCCTCCACTATCTAGGTGCTGCCTATGCACAACCTAGCACCAATAGCAGGACCCGCTCAACCAACAACCCGGGAGGGTACTGACTGAGAGGCCTGCTGGGACCTAGCCAGCTAGGCTTCGACCACAGCCAAGGTTCTACCTGTGCACAACCTAGGGGCTACCTCGGGCTCAGCCAAGGCGCTACCTATGCACAACCTAGGGCGCTACCCGGGGCTCAACCTAGTGCGACATGGTCCTCAGCCTAGGGGCTACCTGGACCTGAACCTAGTGGCTACTTGGACCTGAACCTAGTGGCTAGCTGGACCTGAACCTGGGGTCCCAGCCTAAGGGGTACCTGGGACTCAGCCTACGGCAGCTAGTTCATGAGAGTTTATAACACATGGCCTCTTTGCCGCGTGAGGGAAATAGGAGAGCAAATGCGATAACGTTTCAAAACGTTCTCAGAACTGTAACAACACTCAAACTCGGAGGTTTTTCCAGTCACTGGCCTCCCTGACAGTGACGTTTTAACGTCCCTCTTTTCCCGTAATGATTCGCAGGTGGTCACCAGGGTTCTCCGAAACGTGAATCATTCTTTACCAAGAACGAGACACCCTACCCTGTGCTGACGTAGGTTTTCAATGGAGGTATGTCTTCCAGCGGTGGGGCAACTGTTGGTCCCCCATAATTTCCCACAGGTAACTGCTTGACCCACCAGTCTTCTGTTCTGCTTGGCTGGAAGGTTTTCAAAGTAGTTTCCTCACCTCACGGTGGTCCTTACCAAATTCAAATAAACCATTGATAAACTATACGGCTCCGGTTGTTGCCTACCGTCCTACCAAGCTGCACATGTCACTCTTGGTGTCATGTCCAAGCTCTCAAGGATGATATTACAGCTACCCTAGTCCTCGCCTCGGATCACCTGTTTTGTATCCCCATAACAGGGAGACATGGAGCAGCAAGATTTGTGTCTTGTACACCATACTCACTCAATGGGGGCTTCTTAACTACGTCCTTAACCTTTCATCGCACGCATTCCACTTAGGGGATGGGGGCGAGGGGATATTGGGGCTTCGGCTTTCCCTGGTCGATGCCTTGTATTAGTGCTCAGGACGGTCCTGGCGTTACACTCTCGACACTGTCCCAGACAGCCTCGTGAGATTTAAGGTTCGCCTCATTCCCTAGTGGGGGAGCCGGCCAATTATGTGCCACCCCACAGCCCCACTATTGCAACGGTACCCGTTCCTGAACCCGCCCTTCTCACCTTCCCTGCCGCGTCGCCGGTAGGGGACTCGAGTCCACCTGGGGATTTTGGAGCCGTTCCCGTTCCCCCAATCTCTCTGGGTCTCGAGTCCCCGGGGGGCACCCTGGCGGAGGAGCTGGCTGCCTCTCCTTCCCCTTTCCCGTCGCCTCATCCTGTGGACGACGGGTACCTTCCCTACTCTTGGGCCTTTCTTCCTTCGTCCTGGACTCACTCTTCAGAGGAGGTCAGACGGGTGCGTAGTCTCCCGATCCTTCTCAACCAGAGGTTTGGGTGAGGAGGCACGACGGGCTAGTGAAGCGGGAAGCGGACGAACTTTTTGGTTTGTCCGTAGGCCACGCGTCCTTCCCCACCTACCATGGTGGAGGCGGCGGGACCCGTTCCTGGACCTGCTCTATCCGAGTCCCCGCGGGGGAGCGGGTACGGGATCTGGGGGGGGGGGGGCGGGACATCCACCACATCCTTCAAGACGAGGTATCTGTTCCACTCGCTCTCCCTCACCCCCTGTGTTGCAATGGGGACTCCGCCCACCTTACCACTGGGTCCCCGTGGGAGACAGAAAAGGGGGAGGGTACGCTCGAATGGAAAAGGTCGGACAACTTACCTTCTGTCACCAGACATCCCTTACGTCATCTCCATTCTGTACAGTCTCATGTTTAGAACTTCTTGGTGTTTCTTTTCTCCTCTCGGGATATTTTACCCGAACCTAGGCCATAGCCTAGGTTCGGAGGACCCTAACAACAAAAATGGGGGGGGGGGGGTCCTCGACCCCATGGCCCATCCCCTCGAGGGTGTCTTTAAAGACTTACGACTTGTAACACTTTCTGGTTTTAACCGAAAGTTGTCCGTATATAGTGATAATAAATTATATGCGTAACAACCCTTCCACAGCAGCTACCACCATAACTTTGGGAAATCGTTTTACGATGGTCGGCCACCTCCACTGTTCGCCTCACGCACCCTGCTTCACGCCCAAGGGTTACGACCCTTTGGCGCGCGGTGTGTGCCGCCCCGGGGCTGAGCTGTGTCGGGAGACACCCGCCTCTGCCCGCACCCAAAACTCCCCCGCCCTTGCCTCCTTTCGTAACACGGGGACTAGGGCCTGGAGAATGGCGGGCCCAGACTCCCTCCTGGCCCTTCACCGCGTCCTTTTCCTACCTGACCTTCGAGGGGGTTCCTCTGGAGGTTTGTCACCTCCTCCAGAAAGCTCTCTTCCTGCTCGCCTTAGCTACAGGGTACAGGGTCTCTCAGTTGGCAGCCCTTACCCGTCACACAGCCTTTTCATCTGTAAGCCCTAACCTTACTTCTTTAACTATCCCCCCCTCTCCCGCTTTCCTGGCTAAGAACGAGCAGGCTGACGACAGGATTGGCCCTCTCGCAGTACCCTCGTTCCTGAGGGCTGGAAGTTTCCACCCCCTCTGGCCAGTCCACGCGTTTCTACATACGTGGAGGCGACGAGAGGGGCTTCTCCGGACCACCTCTTCTACAACTCTAGGTCCGGTAACCCTCTTTTCCCTAGGTCAATCGGATGGGTGACTGGATATATATATTAAACACAGGATTACTGCATCCTTGTGTCCTCCTTCATCCTCTCGGGATCGCATGACCTGAGCCGGGGCCATAGCCCTAGCTCAGAGGACTTTAATAACAAAGGGGGGGGGGGGGGGCCGGGGGCACCCCCTCTCCTGTACCTGACCCCTCGAGTCTGCCTATATAGACTTTAGTTGGTTAACAATTCTGGTCTATAACAGAATAGTCTTCGGTATATATATTTTATTATAAGCTATTACAACACTTCCACCACAGCTAGTCCCCTAGCCATTGTTGGAAGTTGCTTTAGCTTCAGCCTCACCTTAGCTCGGTTACCTGTTATGATGGGGGGGGGGGGGCCAAGGTCACGGCTAGGGTCACCCCTCCCCCTCCTCTCCTAGACCCGACCCCTCGAGTCTGCCTTTAAAGAAGACCCGAACCCTCGAGTCTGCCTATAAAGACTTTATGTGTAACAATTCTGGTCTATAACAGAATGGTCTACGGGTATATGGGATAAGCTACTACACCCCCACCACGGCTACTCACCTAGCCAGTGTTGGGAGGTGCGTTAGCTTCTGCCTCACCGGGCTCGGTTACCTTTCCTACCCTCCGCTCTCAACCACTCTTAACTAGCACGTGATTGCCTCCACCTCACCTCCCACCTACCGCATCGCATGCATAGCAATCCAGCTGTGCTGGTTTCACTATACCAATAATAGTGCATTTGTCGCGGCCTCTGGCCGCTTAAATTGTATTTATTGGTTGTGAAACCAGCACAGCTTTGACTGTCCCACCCACCTCCCGATGCGGCAGGCATTCACTTCTTTCTCATTGGAGTGATCGAGCGGTATTCAGTGGAGGAGGTGCTTAATACCTCACCACGCCACCACCAGGTGGCTCCACTATCAGTACAGCGCCAGATTTGAATTTTATTTACTTCTGATGAACGTCACGGAATTGACCCTTCCAACCCAGATTATGCCTATACGGGGCCTGGGCTTGAGAAGGGGCGTATTCTATAGCAATCCAGCTGTGCTGGTTTCACAACCAATAAATACAATTTAAGCGGCCAGAGGCCGCGACAAATGCACTAATTTAGCTATTTCCTGTACTAGGTCATGAATGAGAGGAATAGGATAGGCATCTAAAGGTGTGTATTTATTTATAGTTCTAGAATAATCTATCACCATACGACGCTTGTGTCGCTCGTCTCTAGTAACTAGTACCTGTGCCCTCCAGGGTGACTGACTCTTCTCTATGACTCCCTCCTGAAGCAGAGTTTGAACTTCCTTCTGAATAAAAGTTTGATCATAGAGTGAATGACGCCGCGTAGGGGTGGCGATGGGTCTGCAATCAGAAGGTAGGTTAGGAAAAAGAGTTGGAGGATCAAGATTCATACACGTCATTTCACAAACAAACAGCTTCGGTTTGGATCCCGAGAAGGCGAACTCTACACTCCGGTGAAGTTTCATGAAGTCTCGTCCCAGGATAGCTTCAGCACAGAGGTTAGACAGCAAAGAAAACTTGAAAGTTTGGTAAAGATTACCTTTTACTATTAGATCTACTAAACAGTGACCATCAGAATTAGATACTAAAGAACTTTGTGCCATAGTAACATGATCTTTGCTAGGTATAATAGGCAGGAGTAACTTCTGAGCCTTTTTTTAATCCAAGAAACTGATGGCACTCCCACTATCAATTAAAGCATTTACTTTCTCACCGTTAACAGTAACAGTAATGATGGAGCTTGTGGCCGAAGGAGTAGAGGCGGCTGTCAATGTTGCCAGAGAAACGGCTGAAACATTGTCAATATTTCTTCTGTTCGAAGATCGGCATACATTAGCAAAATGTCCAACCTTACCACATTTTAGACAAGTTTGCCTCCTCCCAGGACACTTTAGACGTGAATGAACACTGCGTCCACAGAAGTAGCATCTTTTTCCTTCCTCGGTCACTGCGGCAGATGTTGTTGATGTATCGATGATCCTGACTTCACCGTCCGATCCAGCTGTACAGTTGCGGAACAAAGAACCTGAACACAAGTGGCGACCCCTGGCAACCATTACTCTAGTAAACACGGAGGTGATAGTAGAAATTCATGAATGGAGGGGCAGCATTTGTATCGTAGTGTGTGATTGGTCGATGCATCACCACCGTCCCTCATTGCCATGTATTCATATATTGAAAGAGGTTATGAGTATGACTATGCCACGTAGTAGAGGTAATTGATATTGACTCTGTGTTATAATGACACATAATAGGCTATCTTAAGTATTTTATGCAACTGGTAGTTATTGATAAACTGTATTGGCTTCTGGGACTCATAATAACACAGTGCAACTGATAATATTCATGGTGGCAACAGCATCAGTTCGTATGAGACCGAAGCCTCATTTAATTGAATGATTCATTAATATTATTAAGTGAAATATATATTTTATGAGCGTGTATTTCTGTACACATTACTAATGAAAAAGTAATTGAAAGATTACGTTGGGGTAATAATCTTTATTACTTTGTTATGATTTCACTCAAAGTGTCCTCCTCAAAATACTGACAAAGCTTCATTGAACACCATCCCTTACCATATATAATTTTATTTCAGTAAAACACAAATGTGCACATTGAAATAATAGTCTGTTCCCCCACAAGTAAAATCAAGGAAATTTTTCTGAACATTTTTGGAGCGAGTGCATTTTCAATGTATTCGAAGTGTTCACATATATTGCATACTTGTTAACCTCTTTGATGCTTTCCACATGACACAAATTATGCCCCTTGCGTGATTATGATATTTATGTTTTGAACTGAAAATATATCAATATAATTTAAATCCATAGTATTTATGTTCATGAAAATTATGCTTCTTTGTCCTGCAGCATTTATATACCTCAGGCTTAAAACAAATAACGTTGAATAATCAGGAGGCATTATTGTGCTCATACCCCTGTTGGTGGGTCCGGTCTACAGTACTAATTGCCCGTCCACACACACGATCGAGCAGTGCCCGTTGTTGATATCTCTCGCTTTTTACTAGTGTTACCAGATGGATCAGTTCCCCCACCACCAACCTTCCAAACGTGTGTATTGGACCGAGTTTTGGTAGCCCATCGGGCACTGCTCAATCGTGTGGATGGGCCTTAAGGGTTACATTTCCCTTCGGACAGCAGCCACCCCCTACCCTTTTTAATTCCTGAACTGCCTATCCTTTCCCTCTGTTTCCTTATTGCTTGCTGTCTTTTCTTTATTATGATTCTTTCTCATTCTTCCTCGTCGTAAAGGGTCTTTTAATCTTGGGGCAGTTTTCTTCCCCTACATTACATTATTAAGCTGATACACAACTTGTTTTGATAACATTATATAATATCCTAATAGCCATTTTCATGGATCTGCATTAACCTTTTTCCGCTCTCTTATGGCGTTACGTTTTTTCTTATGACCTGCTGTACTCAAACTTATAATTCACAAACGACCTTTATTTGGATCCATCATTATGGTAAAGGAAATTTTATTCACATAAAAATTGCTATGATTATGAATAATGTCGAGGTTTCAGTAACAGAAAATAATATGACTTATTTAATTTATTCAATAATCAATTACTCATGCATTCTCACATGGACCCAAATCTTGCCATTCTTCATGCTGACATACTCAGTGACCAGTCCAGCCTCCGCCCTTCTCAATCACGTCCCGCAGTCTTTCAGGAACAGATGCCACGTGCCTGAATACCAGTTCAGGTTTCCTCCTCATTACTTCCCACTCTCTATTGGGGTGTTGCACTAGTGCACGTGAGCTTCTTTCCTGTTCTGGCACCCACACATTAACAATATTTGCCCATATGTTTTCAATAGGATTAAGGTCACATGCTTTGCTGGGCCAGGCGAGTAGTTCCACGTGTTGCTGTTCTTGAAACCATTGTTGGATTCTTGCAGTGTGTATGGGGCAGTTATCTTGCATGAATACTATCCTCTCCGGAAAGGGTAGAGCGTAGGCCCGTACCGAAGGAAGCATTACTTCTTCCAGTATTTCAATGTATTTTTCTGCATTCAGACGTCCCTCAATGTCCGTTAGTTCACCCACACCGTGCAAAAATATCCAGCCCCATAAGTTGGCAGTGACGTGACCACTCCTGGCCACCTCGTAGATGTTGGAACGGGCATACCTGGATCACGATTATTGCATTAATGACAATTCAGTATATATATATATATATATATATATATATATATATATATATGCTGGAAGTTAGTGTGCGGGGAGGTAAGGAGAGAGAATTAGTTATGGTAATAATTATTAGGGATAGTGACCACTATTATCTTTGCCTCATTGTGACTGCTATGATCTGTTTTATCATCATTGTGACTACTATGATTTCTCTTATCTTGATTGTGTCTATTAGTATCAGTTGTATCTTCATTATTTCTATCATTTCCATTGTTAACACTGCAATTTTCAATAATATCATTTCGTAGTCATTATCATTGAAATGTTGTCAGATAACGGCAACATGGCCACCCCAACCCCTACTATTTCTTTCTCCATTCCTCACTACCTCCCCGCACGCCCACTTCCAGCACTCATCCCCGCAACCCCTCTTGCCACCTCCCGCCTCTACCCTTCCCCATGTAGCGCACATATAAGGATTTCAGTGTTGTAGGGACATGCCTTTGACCTGAACAAAAGGCTTCTCCACATATGGTGTTGTTCTTCAATCATCATCATCATTATTATTATTAAATTATGAAAAGGACTAGCATCATACCTGATAAGGTCTTGCGTCACTTATATAAAAGCATAAAGGGCAAAAGGGTGTAAAACGAGTGGAGAAAGCTGAAGCTATGTTGTATTCGATAGTAGGCAAAATGTTCACAAGAGACATTAATTACACGAATATTAGAAAAAAATAAGAGATTAACTTACGAGGTGAAACCTCAGCATCAAATATCTTCGTCAATACACGCTTACCTTTCGTTATTCCTGCGCCAGCAATGAAGTTTCCCATGGGATGTTGAGCAGAAGCTTTTCTCATCGCTCCACACGACACGGCCCCAAAAGTCCAAGTCCTCGTCAGCATAACGCTAAGCAAAGCGAAGTCGGTGTTCTCTGTGTCTCTCACTTAACGTTTCTTTGACAGCTGGCGTACGATGGTGAATACCAGCTTCGTGTAACCTTTTTCGAACTGTCCTTGGAGTAACTTGAAGTTGCAGTTGTTCCCTGATGGCGACAGCGTTTGTGAAGGGATCTGCTGCCGCTGCTTCTCGTATGGCTTCATTCTGAGCTGGTGTGGTTTCTCTAGGGCGTCCTGACTTTGGATGATCATCAAGACATTCTTCCTCATCCCATCTCTGTAGCCATTTATACACAGTTGTGCGAGATATCCCTAGTTCCCGTGATATTTCGGAAGGTGTTAGACCAGCGTCTCTCATACCCACGATGCGTCCGCGCAGAGCAATCTTAGTCGAGTTCATGTTGCTGCTGATATCGCCGAGGTGAGTGGAGAGAGTGTCAGCATATTGGCAGGAGAAGTCAGACGAAACCTATGGTTCCAAGATTGTCTCGAGTTAAGAACCATAAATGCTGATTGTTTCAACTGATCCTAAAAATCATTTATTGTTAAGAGTAACTTGCAGATTAAACTGCTTTTTATTGTTCCTATATACTGTATACACAAAAGGCCCCCAGTTTTTTGCGTATACCTATTTTGGATGGGATGCTCATGTGAGGGAAGGCCATTTGAGAGGTTGTAGACATGTTGTAGGATGTAAAAAAAAAATATATATAAATGAGAAGTAGTTGAGAAGGCTATACCTCGGCCTTACAGCTCAACAGCTCAATTTTGTGACGGACATCACCGATGAGGAATGTTATCAGTATCAGAGATTATGTCTTATGAAGGAGTAATCCGTTTTTATCACTGATGGAGCAGACCTCTGTGTATTTATTGCTTATTGTTTTGCAAGTATCAGTTAAATGAACAATTGATGCCTAAAATACACGGTTCCTCCCAACACCAGTATGGTAAGGGATGGTGTTCAATGAAGCTTTGTCAGTATTTTGAGGAGGACACTTTGAGTGAAATCATAACAAAGTAATAAAGATTATTACCCCAACGTAATCTTTCAATTACTTTTTCATTAGTAATGTGTACAGAAATACACGCTCATAAAATATATATTTCACTTAATAATATTAATGAATCATTCAATTAAATGAGGCTTCGGTCTCATACGAACTGATGCTGTTGCCACCATGAATATTATCAGTTGCACTGTGTTATTATGAGTCCCAGAAGCCAATACAGTTTATCAATAACTACCAGTTGCATAAAATACTTAAGATTGCCTATTATGTGTCATTATAACACAGAGTCAATATCAATTACCTCTACTACGTGGCATAATCATACTCATAACCTCCTTCAATATATGAATACATGGCAATGAGGGACGGTGGTGATGCATCGACCAATCACACACTACGATACAAACGCTGCCCCTCCATTCATGAATTTCTACTATCACCTCCGTGTTTACTAGAGTAATGGTTGCCAGGGGTCGCCACTTGTGTTCAGGTTCTTTGTTCCGCAACTGTACAAATATCTCCTGAATAAGCGTTCTCTGAACCAACAAAGCAGGCAGTCGGGGCAGGAGGGACCACCTGAGTCACGTAGGACTCTGCGTTTCTTTGAGCTAACTCGAGGCTCTGAGCGAGCTGCACTGCTTCGTCTAGAGTAAGTATGTGCTTCTCCAGAAGACGCTGATGAAAGGCCAGAGATGAAAGCATCACGTATAGATTCCTGGGCGTAAACAGTAGCAGAGACTGCTTTAAAACCACAGTCCCTCGACATCAACTTCAGAAATTGTAAAAACTGATCAACACTTTCACCAGGCTGCTGTTTCCTTGTTGAGAGTTGATGACGAGCAAATATTTCGTTCACCGGTTTCACAAACACAGTCTGCAGGGTTTTGATGGCTTCTTCGTATGTATATATACAGAAGGAATGTTCTTTGTGAATCTTCACGCAGAGTACAGGTAATGAATGGAAAAAAAATATGGTACCGCACTGTTTTCGCTTCGTAAGCTTAAACATAGTTTAGCAATATTTGAAAGTAATGAAAGCTTAGTTGATTCAACAGAAATCACTAATTTAAGTGTGAGAACAACAGAAAGTGTAAGTTCTCCCTTGAGTAAAAATATTTATGCACTAGATTCAGACATAAAAGAAGACAGAGTGACAACTAATACTCCTCCTCTTACTAGATCAACTTCATTAACTGACTTGTTTACTAGTTTTACCTCTAACATTTCACCGAGTAAAACCAGATCAGGACGTACTTACTCTACGGCTTTACATACTAACACATCATCACACGCAATGGCAACTAACACTTCTGCTACTATTAATGTTCTTCCCCAAGCTCATACAGTGAAGGAATTAACTTGGGACGATGTTAACTATAATATCCATACTTTTCTAAGGGTTTGTGAAGATAATATGCTTCCTGCAGGGATTACAGATGACAAAGGCAAAATAAGGTTCATATGTGGTCATATTAAACCAGATTCCAATGCTAGTACATTACTGACTGCAACTGCTTTCACGGATCAAGATAACTTAAATAACTTTAAACAGTTTTGTGAAGACCTCATAGATGTTTTCGGTGGGGGGCAGTTTTTCGGTCCTCTAGCATGGGTACACAGAATGGTTAGAAGGACAGTGAGTAATTGTGGAACAGCTAATTCAAGTACGGCTCTAGCGTTAGCAGGTTCGACCATTAGCGATGCTAAACAACTCTTAAAAGGGTCAGAGTGGTTGAACACACAAGGTAACATGAAAGCGGATAATGTATACCAGATCATTGAGTACATACAGTATGTGTTGCTTTTAACAGAGGAATCCAGGCTTGAAGCTGCTAAAATAGAATATAAACCAAGTGACAGATTGGTAAAATATGCAGCTAAGGTTAGTCAAAAAGAACCTCTTAATGTACCTAGAGCCCTACCTGTAGCCGTGATCACTGACACAGACACTCACCAGAGCACTTCACAGACACAACACACTGCAAACTTCACACTTCAGAGTTCGAAGAAAAAACTTTATTGTAAAATCTGCAGAAAATATGGACACAGCCCAGATAAGTGTTACTTTCATAAGAATAATCGATCAAATGCTAAAAGTAAGGATAATAGCAATAAAGTAGCAAGTGAAAGTGACAACAAGCCCAGTAACAAGTATTGCATTATTTATAATAGTGTGACACATAACACAGATGAATGTAGAGGCACATTAATTGCAAGAGACCAAATAAATAATAGACATGCAAATACAGGTGACAATTTAAAAAAAAAAAAAAAAAACGCCAATTTAATAACGCCTAAACAAATAAATATACTTGCTGCTGCCTTGGGTAAAGTTGATGTACTATCACTTCCTTGTAACATTGGGAATACAAATGTCTCGTTTGCTGTTGATACAGGATCTTGTGTATCATTACTGTCTGAAGTAACAATTAAACAGCTGTTAAAGGAAAACCCACAGGAACGATGGTCTATTCAACCATCAGATTTAAACTTAACTGCCTTATCTGGTAGTAAATTAATCATTAAAGGAATGGTCCAATTTCCTATTACACTTTCATCGAATAGTCAGAGACTAAAATGCACCTTTTACATTTGTGAAAACTTCAGTTTGCCAACTGATGGATTGTTAGGTTTAAAAGAACTGACAGATCATAACCTTGACATTGCAATATCCATCCAGTCAATTATCTTTCAAGGTTAAGTGTACCCATGTCAACCGCGGAGTCAGCAGTGCACAGCTGTAAGCTCGGGTACTAGAGCAAGTGACTCACAGACTCGACTGGCAGGCAGTGTCAAAAGTATGGTAAATTTACCAAATAAAGGGTTTGCTATTATAAAGGTGAAAGTGAAAGGTGACAATTATGTGGGAAATCAAACCATATCCTTAAGAAGTGAAACTTGTAAAATAAATAATGTCGGTATGGAATCCATATTTTCTCTGGTACAAAAAGACAACTTCATTGAAGCTCTAATTTTTAACAAGGTTAATCACGCAGTGAAAATAAAATCAGGTACATACCTAGATGACTTTCTTGTGTTTCATAAACCAATACAGATGGAAAAAGAATCTCCTCCCTTAGCCAACATACACACTGTTGATGAATTGCAACATAGGCAAACTCTTAATTAATTATATGAGCATGTACAAGTAAATTATTTTCCTTCACATCGCACACAGCTTTTATACATATTAGCAAATCACAGGTCGGCTATTGCTTTACCTGGTGAGCGATTGGGGAAATCAACACTAGTTAAAAACATCACATATCATTAACAGACACAGATCCAGTATATGTGAAAGCTTACAGATTACCTCATAGTCAAAGACTAGTAAAGAATAAAATGGTGGATGACACGTCTACAGAAGGAATCATTGAGCCTTGAAACAGTCCTTATAACAGCCCATTATTCTTAGTGACTAAGAAAACAGGCGATTTAAGCCCTGTTTTTGACTTTAGGAAGATAAATGAGAAAACTGTCATGGATAGGTACCCATTACCTGTACTTAAAGATATCCTCATGGAGATTGGGAAAAATAACGGAGTCTTTAGTAGTCTTGACCTAATTAGTGGGTTATTGGCAAGTAGAATTAGATGACCAATCCAAACCTATTACTGCTTTTAGCACCCCTAATGGTCATAGGCAATTTGTCAGAATGCCCTTTGGATTATCCAATGCACCCCTAACTTTCCATAGGATGATAAATACTATCTTCAGCGACATGACTCAAGATGTTGTTGCTTACTTAGATGACTTAATTATTGTCAGCCCTGATGTAAATTCACACCTACAAAAACTAGACAGAGTCTTACAACGACTGCAAGATGTTGGATTAAAGGTTAAACTGTCAAAATGTACATTTATTTAAGGCTGAAATAGAATTTTTGGGTCATAAAGTAAATATTTAGTAAAGGAATTCACACATTGGATTCCAAGATTAAAGCAGTAAAGGAATTCCCTCAACCTACTACAGTAAAGCAAATAAGGAGTTTCCTTGGATTATGTTCATACTATCGGTCATTCATAATGAATTTTGCTAAAATCGCCAGCCCACTAACAAGACTCCTCAAGAAGAATATCGAATTTAAGTGGTCACAGACAGAGTAAGATAGCTTTGATCAATTAAAACTTAATTAAGCTCACAACTGCTCCAATTATAAGTTATCCTAACTATAACCTCCCATTTTCTCTCTGTACTGATGCATTACAGGATGGCATAGGCGCAGTGCTTATGCAGCATTCCACTGAGGGTCGTTGCAAGGTTTGTGCATATGCCAGTCGTGTTGTGAATGATGCAGAAAAGAAATACAGTGTCACTAACTTGCAGGCTATGGCAGTTGTGTGGGCCTTAAAGACCTTCCGGGAAATAATTCTTGGGTATTCTATCACCATATATACTGATCATCAACCTGTTTATGGTCTTTTTCATGGTAAAAATTTGACAGGACAGTTAGCTAGATGGTATCTAACTATCTCAGAATTTCAGTCTACAATTAAATATCTTCCTGGGCGTTTCATTAGAGTTGCAGATGTTTTATCTCGCAATGTATCAGCTGCAGCTGTCATTCCCACTAGTAGTGAAGTAGACTTCAATGTGGAACTTGTTAAAACTGAACGAAAGAAAGAAAATGTTTGGTCACAGGTCATTTATGCTTTGGTTTCAGGTGATGAGAGTAACCTACCAGAATTACCCATCCCACTAACACAGCTTGAGGTGGTAGATGACATTTTGTTCAGGAAGCTTGAGAAGCAAACTAACATTTCTTCACAGGTAGTAGTCCCTGATACACTAATTAACACTGTACTAACTCTAATGCATAACCATCCACAAGCCGGACATCCGGGAAGGGATCGCTGTATTGCAGAAACTAGACTTAAATATTATTGGTTCACTCTCCGCGCAGACGTGTAGAAACATATCAAGAATTGTGAATCATGCCATGCTCATAAAGGTAATACCATGGGTCCAGCCCCTATTTTAAATTACCCAATACCTGAACAACCATGGGATGTAGTTGGTATAGATATACTAAGCTTACCAATGAGTCATCAAGGCTCCAAATATTGTTTTGTATGTGCAGACAATTTCTCACGTTATGTGGTCATAACTCCATTGCAGACAAAGACAGCAGAAGAGAGGTTGCACACAAGCTCGTAACAAACTTACTTTGCCAGTACACTACACCTAAGGTGATACTAACAGACAATGGTAAAGAATTTTCTAATAGTTTGTTACGTAACATATGTGATCAATATCATATAAAACAGACTTTTATAACAGCATATCCTCCAGCTAGCAATGGTCTTACAGAAAGAGCAAATCGTAAGTTACTAGAAGTCTTACGACATGTAGCTAATCCTATGCAAGGATCATAAGAAGACTGGATATAATTTACAGCCGCCTCTATCAATGGTTCCATTTTTTTTTTTTTTTTAAATATAGTGAGTGGAGGAAAGGAAAAGACAAATAAATAAATGGTTCCATTTGCCTATTGGCATCATCCACTCATAAAATATTTAAAACAACCGGATTTAAATTGCTGGGGGTTATAACTTGCTGGAAAACATTCCCTTGGTAGAGAATTCCACAGGGAAGTAGTACGGGGAGTAAATGAATTTTTGTAAGCAGTTGTTCTGCAACGTGGAGGAGTCAGTGTGAACTCATGCGCATTTTCAGCTGCCCTAGTCCTCCGTGGGAAGACGCGAAGGGGTGGTATAATCAGGGCAAGTTCATCCGAACATTTCTTATAAAAGTATCTATAAAATAGTGCAAGGGAAGCAACATTTCTACGTACTGATAAGGGAGGGAATTCATTAGTGATCATAGGATTATTGATCAGTCTGATAGCTCTGTTTTGAATTTTATCTAATTATCTTAACACCACCGATCCACAACCAGCCCACAGAGGTGAACAATATTCCATCTGGGAACGCACATGATTCTTATATATTACTGCTAACTGCTCGTCAGTTAAATAATTACAAGCTCTGTATAAAAGTCCCATCTTCCTAGATGCAGTTTTGGCAATGGATTTTACATAGGGAGTCCAACTGAGGTTTTCATTTAAAGTTACACCAAGGAGATAAATGCTGTGGGACTTGGGGATATTTGTATTATTGAAAATTATGTGAGAATCTTGATTATCTGATCTATTTGAGAACGGGATGTATTTAGTTTTATTTGCATTGAAAGAAACTAGGTTGTTTTGTCCCCATTCAAAGATCTTCGTTAAGTCTTCATTTAATGAAATTGAAGTGGCAAGTTTGTATTCTAAAATATTGTGTTGAGTAAAACTATCATTAAATGAGAAGGAACAGTGAATAGTTGAATCATCAGCATAGGAGTTAATTGAATTCTGAGTAACTGACAAAAGATCATTAATATGAATGAGGAACAAAGTTGGAGCCAAGACCGCTCCTTGAGGAACACCAGCATTAATGGGATGAAAGTCGGAATACAGACCATCTACCATCACACGTAATTTTCTGTTACTAAGATATGAATTAATTAGGGGAACAAAAGATTAAAGGCCATAATGTGGAAGCTTAGACAGTAATGATCTGTGCCATACTCTGTCAAAGGCTTTAGATATATCAAGGCAAATTGTGTGAGTCTCTCCATGTTTATCAGTTGATTGGAATATGTTATCTGTGAAATAACAGAGCAGGTCCACACTAGATCGTCTCTGTCTAAAGCCATATTGCTTATAATTTAGCAGATGATTTTTCTCAAGGTGCTTTACAAAGTGATTGTTAAGAACTATTTCAAATATTTTACCGAGAGTAGACGTGATGGCAATTGGTCTGTAATTTGATGGATTTGCGGTAGCTCCATTTTTGGGAATTGGTTGTACATTGGCTTCTTTCCAGGCGGCTGGGAAGGACGAGGTGTGGAGACATACACGAAATAATTTTGAGAGAATTGGAGCTAATTCTTTTGAGCAATTTTTTAATACAGTGGGAGGAATTTCATCTGGCCCTGGAGCTTTGTCGATAGATAGATTCTCCAAAATGGTCCGCACTTGTCTTGTATATTAAGGGTGGACTTTCTGGGGAGTTAAAATTCAAAATAGGAGTGTTTAGAGCAGTGTCATTGAGGTTTGAATTTGTGACGAAGATATTGGCCAAAAGATTTGCTTTACCACGTGGATCACATATGAGATTTCCATTGCTATTCTTTAAGGGGGGAATAGATGAACCATGGTTGAAGTTAGATTTGAATTAGTTTACTTTTGACCAAAAGATCTTATTATCATTAGGATTATTCAGTAATTTATTGACTTGTTTATGTATGAAGTTAGATTTGGCTAAATTAGTTACAGCTTTTGCATGGCATCTGACAATTTTGAAATAATTGTATGACTGAAGAGTTTTCGACTTTGTATAGGCATTATAGGCTATTGATTTTTGTTCTGTAGCTCTGGCACAGCTGTGATCAAACCATTTTGGAGAGTTAGATCTTTTTGAGTATTGATGGTGAGGGATATATGTTTCCATTCCTATTTTTATAAAGTCAGTAATATGGTTCAGGAAGCTATCTGGGTCAGTAGAGTAAAATGATGACCAAGGAATGTTAATTAAAAAGTCACGGAGCCCCACCCAATCTGCAGCATCATAGTGCCATTTGGTCACTCGGATGGGTTCAGAGTGGATGGGTAGGGAGGAGTGGGAACAGGAGACTGCAATGAGGCAATGGTCTGAGGATCCAAGAGGGGACTTCACTTCAACACTATATGTTTCGGGATTGGTAGTAAGAAACAAACCAAGTAGGTGTGGTCTATGTTCTGGATTATCAGGTATGCGAGTGGGGTGCTTGATTAGTTGGGTGAGATTGAATGAGTCTGCGAATAACTCGCATTCAAGCCCAGGTTCATCAGTTCTGGCCGAATGAGTGAGCCACTCAACATTGTGGACATTAAAATCACCCAGTAAGGATATATCAGATGCAGCATTAATGTTTAAATCAGAAAGAATGGAGGTCAGAGAATCAAAGAGGCTATTTTCTGGGGAGGCATTTGGTGATCGGTAAATACAACAATAATATTTAACTGAGCCTGAAGGATTTAGCTTGTAAATTGAGTAATCAAAATTTGGTGATGCGAGATTGAAAATGTTCCCCAAGGATATTGTTGATCTAGCAAAACAGCAAACGCCTCCCTTTGATCTAAAATTTGACATTAAAATATAGCCTGGAAAGTTGTAGTTAGTCAGGTCAGAAGAGGGAGTGACCTGGCATTCAGTGAGGAAAAGAATGTTAGGGGTTTCGGTTTGAAGAAGTAAGTGTACCGAGTTAATGTTGGAGTGAAACCCCCGAATATTTGCAAACATAATTAATTCATTGTGCTGACGAGCAGTTGTTTTATGCATCATGGCTGGTGCTGTCACAGTCGCGTGATGACGACCGGGAGGGCCCTGTGTCAAAGACCCCGCCCTGCCGGTGGTGGTCATCCGAGAAACCACCGCGCTTGCTCTAAGAGTTGTATCAGCCATGGTATGAAGTTTTAAAATGTGTTTGAGCTTGTATTGTTTTTCATGTTGAGTTGTGAGAAGTTGGTATGTTAATGTCAAGGATAGGAGTGTAAGTGAATGTAGTTTGTATGGATGTGTGTGTAATGTAAGGGATTACCTGGCTCCCCATAGATGTGTGAGGCAGAAGATGTGTAACCAGCAACTGAGGCCTGGGGGAAAAAATGGAATCAGGTACTTCCTTGAATCTCCCGTTGCCTCAGCGGTAGTACCTCCCTGGATGGGGCTACCTAACCCCTACTACCTAAATTCATCCGTGGGTAAGTCCCCGCATTATATCATATATGGAACAGAAAAGCGACTTCCATATGACATAATTACTTGTAATTTTTCTCCAGAATATAATATGGATGATTACTCAATTAGAAAACTACAGGTGTTTAATAACATCCATAAGGAAGTCCGGAAACATTTACAGGGTAGTAGGCATGAGATGATGATTAAGCAACATGCTCAAGCTGTAAAAATAGATGTTGCTGTTGGGGAAAATGTCATGGTAAAAGCCCCAGATAGAGTTTTAAAACTAACTCCAAAGTTTGTAGGTCCATGTGAAATAATAGATATAGAACATGGAAATATAATAAAGGTCAAAGATATAAATACAGGGAAGGTAGAAATAGTGCATGTGTAAAAAGTTTAAATTAAATGACACGCCTAGTACACCAACAGACCAACCACAAGAAATAATACACTCCACTCCCACATCTAGTACCACAAATATATACAGACAAAAACTTAGGTCTCCAAACAAAACTAAATAATGACATTTATTTCAGATGGGGAACAAGACACTATTACTGTTTTTGCTGAGCTTAGCGCTTGTTACACTGGCTCAACAAAACACAGTTCCGGCCGAAGCACTAAAGCCAGGTGCCTTGGTCGAACATAGAGGAAAGGTCTTGATAGTGGAAGATTTGGTTACAGTACAGCTGGAAATTCACGGATTGCTAGATATGCCAGAAATAATTGACAACCTTGAACAGCATGTAACAGAATTACACCGACGTATAGAAACTGTCACCACACAAGTAAATAAATTTTATAATAACAAGGAAATGAACACTAGATCTGACGTTACTACTAACGCACTTCTAAAATTCTTCTACAATAATACTAGACCTATCAAAATGACTCTACAATTAGAGAAACTGAGTAAATAGGTTAGTAAAAATAATTTACAATATAAGGCTTTCATTTCCAGAGGAACCACATGAAGTGCGGCAATCTGCCCATGCCCGTCGACAGAGTCGTGGTCTTTTTAACTTCAAGGGACTTTTTAGTAAACAACTGTTTGGCACAGCCATGGCAGATAATGTAACTGTTTTAAGTAAAAAACTAGAAGTAACAATAGCTCTGGGGAAACAGAATAGGATAGTCATCCAAACCTATGAGGCACTTCAAAACCTAAAACAGAAAACCCATTAAATAATTGAAACTAACCAATTATCTTTGGTGGTACCAGAAATTGAACAGCTCTAATTAATTAGTGAGTACATAGCAGCCATAGAGATAAGTGTACAGGAACTTACTGAGTTAAATGAAGTAATAATTAGTGACTTGGTAGATGTTGGATTGGGTAGAGTAAATTCTAAGTTGTTACCTCTACGACAGTTGCACTCAGCAGTGGAAATAGCCATAAATACCTATAAGCTAACTCCCATATTTTCTATTTCAGACGTGGAATATTATCATCCAATCATTGGATCAATCCTTACTGAATCAAATATATTAATTAACATTCCTTTTAAATCCTAGACGTCATTTAATATTTGAGAATTACGTCCTTTCCCAATTAAAGTAAATAATACACTGTTGGTTGTTGATAAATCACTTCAATACATTGTTGCATCAGAGGATTACACTGCAATTGACACCTTAGACAAAACTTCACTGGATGACTGTCTCACATCATACTTACATCTATATGTATGTCCTGCTTATATGTTTATCTTCAGCTTAGCAGAAAAAGCAAAATGTGAACTTTCATTGATTGTCCCTGAGTCCATTCTCCCTACTTCTTACTTTACTTTCACAACAGTCAGTAATGCTACTTTCTACCATGAACACTTCGGAACTAACCATTATTATTACTTTCAAAAGTGAACCAGTGTGACATTAATATACAATGGTAAAGTCCAACATGTGTGGATGGATAGTTACTAAATGGCCCCGGACCATTGTGAGATAAGGAATGAGGATTTCCTTAACTTACCAACACATCACCATAAAGCATTTGTGTCAACGCTTTCTACGGAGTTAGAGTCTATTAACCTTGTAGTAAATATCTCTTTAGATAAAATAACTGTTGTTTCAGACAAAGTAAAGTTTCTTAAATACTTAAATGACTCAAAGTTTACCTCCACACTAGATGATTTGTTACCAATGCATCTATCAAAAGAAGTTGTATTTCCTCTCCATATCATTCCTGCACTCACTTTAATTGTTTGTACAATTGTCGTCAGCTGGTGTATACGGAAGGTGTATGCTAGGTACCGACAATTATCTGCTCGTGAACGACAGAGACAAGTGACCGAAGGTAATAAGGATACAAATGTATAGGTTAATTACACATTCTTACACATTTAGACAGGATGTATTTAATTAATATATTTTGTACATGTTATAATCCTTATTCTCTGTAGAAATAATAATATAAAACTATCTACAGACTGAATATATCACCAATAATATATATATTTATGTATGTAATATTCCTTCGAGGGCGAAGGATGGTTGTGGCCGAGCATTGTACCGGTTAAAACTACATATATCTACATATAATAGAACCATATAATACCAATTGACTCATACACCATGTACCTCACATGATCACTCAAACTAGCTGACCTAGACTAGATCTGATCATGGGAACCAAGCTTCTTCAGCAATAAGTGACGTTACAAGTCACGAGGTACAACACAGAGAACTCCTACTGTACCTCCTATACGGTAGTATGCTAGAGATACCCGATCGCTACACAAGGTGTCTCATAGCCATCTCTCTCTTTAAAGTTAGCTCCTAAGTCTAACTTAACCCTTTTGTGAATCTGTACTACCACTTGGGTTATTCATAAAATCTTGTTAAACAAAGAACAAGGAGTGCTAACTCTCCATACCATAATAATCATATAACCATTCTAAAAATATACTCCGAAGAGACAGCCAGCCACGACAACAACAACAGACTTGTGTAAGTGACCGCTCCACTAGCACAGGTACACTTCGCTTTGTGAACCGTCGGGCAGTATGGCCCGGCATGAGGAAACAGGTCAAGGAGTGGGTTACCTCATGCCTGCCCTGTCAATGTGCTAAAGCTGGTCGCCACACCCACCCACCTCTCCATGAGTTCAATGTTCCCACTGTTACTACTTACCTACTCCATATTCTTGCTTGTGTACCTTATTAATAAAACTGTGCCTAGTATTCGAGTATACTATACACCCTCCGGTAGTAACTACCTTCTAGACGTTATAATTCTTACTGGACTTATACAACAGAATATGTAGGGAAGGAGTTGTGCCATCAATTTGGAAAGATGCAATAGTAGTCTCCTTTCCAAAATCTGGTAAGGACCATCGACATCCTCCTATCTACTGCTGCATTGCGCTTACTACATGCATTTTTAAGCTACAAGAAAAAATAATAATGATAGAATAAAGTACTACGTAGAGAGGGGTGAGCATCTTTCTCTTGCCCAGTCTGGAGTTCGAAGGATGCGCTTTACTAATGATCCCCTCTTTCGATTGAAGTCAGCTTTATGTACAAGCTTTGCTGAATACAAACACATGATTTGTATATTTTTGACTTGGAGAAAGCTTATGACGCTTGTCACGAGTCAACGACTAACTCGTGGCATAAATGATGATATCGTAGCATAGAGATAGGGCTTATTTGAGCCAGGCGGAGTATACATAGTTCACTGGTTTAGCTAGCTTAGGTAAATTCCGCTAGCAGTAAGTTGAAAGCATCGACGAGTCCTCTGTAACCGTCGTTTCGTCCGTAGTCTTTTGCTCGTATCATTATTGAAAGAATTAATTATGCCAAGACAGCTTAATTCCTTAAATTGCAAATGATTCGTGAAGTGGGAAATTCATTGGGAATTATTCATGCGATGTTTATTAAAATTGCATGTATAACTAATGTGTATATGTAGTATAAGATGTAAACTTAGTTAGTCAGTGTAGGCCTTCGAACGAGTTGGTAAGACGCCACTATGTGGATTGCAGACACGCCGTTGCCTCTGCCAGCCACCGCTGGTAGTCTGTTTGAATCAGTTCGGCTTTACACCGTGTATAGTGCACATGTACACTCTCCCAAAAAAGTATCGGCATTGCTGGCTGGATCCTGCTGAGAAAAGATCGAAGCTACATGTATGACTGTACTGTGGGGTTGGTATTCCTGCTGGCAATGAGTTGACTCTCATTTCTGTACTAACGTGAAATCCTCTAGCATACATAATTCATGGAATAGGCAAGTCGTGGAGTAAGAGTTGTGACTTCATTTTTAATTATATATGTTATGTGATTTTAATGATTGATGGTTTGGGGGGAGGGGGAATTTACTGAATTATTGAATATAATGAGAATGATAACACAGAGAATAAAGTTACCAAATCGGATTTTAACCAAAAAGGAATCTTTGAGTTGATTCGCAGTAACTGTAGTATTTTGTCTTAAATATAATGCAGTTATAGTATAGGGTAGGATAAAGTAGGCTTATGCTTTTTCTTCTCATATTTCTAAATTAGGTTTTGTAAAGTAACACAAACAGACATTGCCCTCTCCAGAAAGTGACGTGTATAAACAAACATGTGAAGCAACCAACACCTCAAAGCTTCACTCGATAATCTCGGGGCCTCAGTCTCAGGCCACGACTGACGGCCTCCTGTCCCGAGGTTCTAATATTAGGTTCTAATAATACGATAATATTTGAAATTTCTCTAATATGTGAAGAAATGTGAATATGTTTCGATTTGCCTCTACTATAGTTTCTCTGACTTATGAAGCAATACAAATATGCATAATTGGCAACTGATTGACAGGAATACCACTATCTGTAAGGTTTCAAAGCAATGTACATAATGCTAAGTTTATTGTCGGTTTCGTTCATTCGTTTTAATGCCGATACTTTTTTGGGAGAGTGTACATGTTCTTCGTCCTTGCTTTCTTACCTCGCCCTTTGTCTCTCGAGACGAAGAGATGACCAGAAGCTGAATAATTCGGTAAGACTACCAATATTACCAAAGCTTCACGGTTATTTATATATTATTGATCGATTGCAACAGACAATTGATTGGTAATAATGTAAGAAGGGAGCCGGTCTCCGTCGTTGACCCCGGGCTAACTCTCTCCTTATACCTGGCCAAAAGAAATGGGACTGGATCCTATTAGTCGTTTTTCTAATCCCCATATGACCTCCTAATGTAGAGTGATGACCCAGAGTGAACACAGCTTGTCGGTACTTATATGGTACAAGGAACTGAAACCGCTCTTCCCCGTCGAGATTTACCGTACGGCGGTAGAACCTATTTCTCCTCTTGACATAACTTGTTACTATCCCCTGTCGATCTCTTATATCACCCTCAAGTACGTGCTTACGAACAAGTGCCAATGTAGGGTTACTTGCTTGTTCTGCAACTACATCCTCGCGATTGACAAGGTCGGCGGCCGTTGTCACTTGGAGTGGAACAGCAATTTTCTTTGCATGGGCTATTCCTCTGGTTACAGCAGCTGCATCAGTCTGCGTGGAAACTTCCACTGAACATGCATTCTTAACTCCTGGTATATTTCCTATTACCAGGTCAGACACAGAATTTTGCATGACTGCTGCAATTACCTGACCTGTATAGAATGGACTCCCCACTGCAACTTTAGCAAGTGGATAGAGCCTCCTGGTACCATCAATTATGGTTATGGTTACCTGCTCCCCTGTAAAATCGCTGGAAGAAACCAAACCATCAGCGACACAACACCCCGATGACCCGACACAGTCTCGCTCCAGAACAGGTGGAGTGTGAACGTACTCGTGGTGCTCTGCCTCCATTTTCGTTTGTGTTGTTGTTTGTGTTGTTATGGAGCTCTTGTTTGTGTTTTTTGTGTTGTTTGTGAGTTCTTGTTTGTGTATTGTTTCTGTGGTGTTGCTGGTGTTGTTTGTCTGTTGTGGTTCTGGGTATAGTTTTGTTGTGATTGTCTGTGTGTGTGTGTGTGTGTGTCCCTGGCTGATTGAGTGTTTAGTTGTTGTTTGCTTTCCATCTAGGCCTTGCCTGGCCTGATGGAGAGTGCGGATTCCTGCTTGGAGGCCGACTTGGCAATGACGGAGGAAGACGAGTCTCCAATTGAGGATCACTGGCCTGAGCTGCCTTCTCGCAACCCTCCCCCCCTCTCCTCAGTCACTCCGCAGCTCAGGTTGCAGCCGTCCACCTCCTCAACCTCTACCAAGCGACCTGTTGATGCTTCGTCCGACACCTCGCAGGATTCCGATGGTGTGGACTGTTTGCCTCCAGCTGCCAAGACTGCCAAGGGTGCTTCAACTGTGCACGACGTACCTTCTCTGCCTCAAACTGGTGTTTCTTCTTTGTATACCAACTCCTTGCCCTCGTCCAACCTTACTGCTTTTGCCCCGAGAGATGCCTATGTCAAACTCTCCTTCTCTGGAAACCCATCTATGGACACAAAGCTGCGTTGGTTGTCTGATGTCAACAGGGCCTTCCAGTTGCAGCGTGAACTAGCTGAAGTCAAGATGGCTGCTGTCACCTCCCGGTTTGTCTACATCTCTAGGAAGCGTCAGGATATCATTGATAGAGTGAAGGCTGGTGAATTTTTATCTCTGCCTCTCATTCTTGAAGACTCACTTGAGAGGCCTCATAAGTTCCCAAGCTACATCCTTACCCGTTTTCCTATTGATGTTGACCCGAAACTTGCCAAAGGATACCCTGGTGTGTACTCTGCCCGTCGTTTTTTCCAAGATGGTTCCCCCATTAGCCGTATTGTTGTTGTCTGGAGTCAACCCGATCCACCTCCAAATGAGATTTCCTTTGATTTCCACCCTTGTCTTCCACCGTGTGAGGTGAGGAAACTTCATAATGACCAGCCTTGGTGCTACAGGTGCTGGGGAGTTGGGCATATCTCCCGGTACTGTTCTGCCAGGCCGAAGTGTGCATGGTGTGCCGCCGACCATGATTCCAAGACGTGTCCTGTCAGGGGTGAACCATCACATCCTGCTGCTTTCACCTCTGAGCCTTCACCTCCTGAAGATACGTCTCGATGGAAGTGTCCACGATGCCTTCAGCCAGGGGTTAATGTGTGGCATGGATGTACTCGACGTCAGGTCCAGGCTCGTGTCTCTACTATTGCTCCGCCTCCACAACCTCCCCAGTCTGCTCCTCCTACCAGCCCTGCCTCACCTCCAGACCTGGCCCTTCGCAAGTCTGTTGCTACCCTCATGGCACGATGTACGGCTCTCGAAAACCGCTTTTCTGCCCTTGAAGCCAGGATTGATTGGCTAGTTGCCGCTCAGGCTGCCAATGACTCCAAACTCTCCTCCTTGGTCGAGGCTCAGCAGGCCATCATCTCTACTGTCACTACCCTTACCGAAAAGATGGATACTGTTGCATCTCGCCTTGAAAATCTTTTCGAGTCAGTCCCTTCTCCTGGTCCATCTTCTTCTCCAGGTCACTCATCTGCCCTCACTCACCGGACTTCTGCCTCCAAATACAGAGTTCCCTAGTGATTGCCGGCTGGATGTCATCTCCTGGAATGTATGTGGTATATCCAGTTATGCTAAGCTCACTCAACTCAAGGCCTATGTTTTTCGTCATCATCCCAGTGTTATTTTTCTCCAGGAAGCATTTCCAGGATGGCCGCTCGCTGCTGGGCAAGCTCCTCCCTCTCAGGTTATGTGCCATATGTTCATCTGGTAAGGAATGGTCTCCTGACTTACATACATAGCTCCTTGCCACATCGCCTTCTCCGTACCTCCACTGATCCTGACATGACCTTTCAGCTATTTGAGGTTCTACCTGGGATGGAGTACTCCAACTATGTAATGTCTATTCTGACCCAGCTAGACTCACTCTTGAGGCTCTTCCTTCTCCAACAGTGTGTGGTATGGTGTATATGGGAGATTTTAATGCTCGGCATTCTGATTTGGGTGATGGTTCTGGCTCTATTAATCGTAATGGTGTTCGTCTCCTTTCATACATCCGCAAGCATCATCTGACATGCTGGGACACTGGCGGTGCCACTCATTGCCGGGGAGGTACTCTGGATTACATCCTCTCGTCTGGCCTGATAGCATCTCGGGTCCTGTGCTCCTCCGTGCCAGACTTATTCTCTGATCACATTGCTCTTCGGTTTCATTATTCTCTAACTGCTGGGTCAGGTGCTTCAGCCACTCGTTTGCGTATTGCTGTGCCCCCTAAATATTGCCCAATTTACATCTTATTTATGGCCCATGTATTCCCTACATTTGACATATCATCAGCTGAACAGTTGTACTCTGATCTTGTATCTGCTACTCATGACTTTTATAGGCTATACGTCTCCCAGCCACACCTCCAGCATCGCCATACTGCCCACTCCTGGACGCTGGATGCACATATACAGGAGGCAAAGGAGGAGGCTGTTTCAAGCCACCCCAACCCCCGACCTACTCCATCGTTACCAGATGTCTAGGGACGCTTTAGTTGCCCTGCAGGATTGTGCTCACACTGAGTCTTGGCAGCAGTTCACGGACTCCATCAACCAGCAAACAAGTGTGGCTTTAATGTGGCACCTCATCCGTCGGGTTGTTAAAAGGACACCGGCCACTGCTCGTCATCACACTCCCGCCGACTATGCCAAACAAATTGTCAATGCCTGGTCAGAACAATCTACCCCAGCTAGTCTACCCATCCACATACAAGATGCACTCGCTTCCCGTGCTGCTGTCCATCGGCTACGTCTAATGTCTGCTCTGTTGCAAGATGATGACGATGATGCAGAGGAGATAACTGAGGAGGAGTTGCGCCGTGCTCTCTCTCGGGGTAGAGCTTCTTCCCCTGGTGATGATGGTATTACTTATGCTGTGCTGCACCTACTTCAACAAGTTCCTGGGAACCCTCTACTTCGACTGTACAATCTTTGTCTTTGTGACGGTTGTGTACCACGAGCCTGGACCAGCAGCACAATAATACCCATCCCTAAGCCCGGCACTGCAAAGTTCAGACCTATTTCCCTTACTTCCTGATTCTATAAGGTTATGGAGAGAATCTTACTCAATCGTCTCATGTACAGACTGCACGATCGCCTTTCTCCATGGCTGTTTGGTTTCCTTCCCCAGCGGAGCACACATCACTGCCTAGTCAACCTGTACTCTCGCCTTTCCATTGACCTTCGAAGTGCCTACGATGCTGCTAATAGAGACGTCATTTTGGATCAACTGGTTGACTTTGGAATAAAGGGTAATCTACTACGGTGGATTCGGGGCTACCTGAGTAACAGGACCTCCCGTGTGTTTTTCAGTGGTGCGCTCAGTCCTTTGCGCAGTTTTCATCTTGGTACGCCTCAAGGTGGTGTTCTCAGCCCATTGTTATTTAATATTCTGATGCATCAGTTGCTCACTTCTCTCCCTGATATTCCTTGAACTACAATTACATGCTATGCTAATGATATCTGTGTTCATTCTACCTCACCAAGGGATCTCCAGCGGTTTCTTGACTCCTTCTCTGTGGCCTCCTCTCACTGTGGCATTATTGTCTCCCCAGATAAGAGCAGAATATTCACCTGCCGCCTTCCTCAAGCTCAGCCAGTGTTCACCATTGGAGGGACTGTCATTCCCATGTGTTCCCAGTACTGCTACCTGGGTGCTCCAGTCAATATTTGGCCAATTGTCCCTGCCAGACCTCAAGACCATCCCGTTGTCCAGGACTTATTGGGTCGTCTCCAGTGCCGACTTACATCACTTCAATGGCTATCTAATAACTCCTCGGGCATCTCCATCCAAGTAGCCAGGACAATCTATATTGCTTTTATCCATTCAGATGTTGATTACCTTTCCCCTGCTTTGATTCAACTTCCTATGGCTACTCTGGAAACTTTAGAAAAATTTCAGAATAGAGCAATGAGAATAATTCTCGGCTGTCCAATGTCGACCAGGGTAGTGAACATGCAGCGTGAGTTGCGTCTTCCCCCATTATTCGAGATAATTTATTGTAATGTTACTTGCTTCACTGTCAAGGGCCTCCATTTCCCACATCTTTCAACCCATTACTCTCAGTTAGTCAGGACTTCTCTTAGACCAAACTACCCGGTCCCTCCTATACTGCCTGCTGGACGTACTCTTATAAGGTCTGTTTCCTCTGTGCTCCGTGGTCTTAATATAGATATAATGGTTGCAGATGTCCCCCCAGGGCCCCCTCCATGGATGCTACCAACACCTGATGTGAGCTTTACACCTACTTCCAAGTCGGAGCTGCCTTCTCTACAGCGGCAGTTGGCTCTGGAACACATAGAAACAGTGACTTCCTCCATCACAGATCCATACTGCCTCTACACTGAGGGCTCATTGCAGGTGGATGGTGCAGCAGGCTGTGATGTTTTCTCGCCTGACCTGGAGTCACCTCCAGGGGGCTGGGTTGGCCGTCGTCTCTGTAACCACTCTAGCTCAACATTGTGTAAACTGTATGCCATTCTGGATGCTGTTAGTGTTGTTTGTCAACGTGGAGTGAATGCTGCCATTTTTTGTGACTCCAAACCTGCCCTTTATTCTCTCTCTAGTGTTCAGCCCACACACTCTGTTATTCAGCAGATTTTATCGTTTTTGTCCTTATTGCGTCATCGTAACTTGACTGTCAAATTTTTATGGGTGCCATCCCATGTAGGTTTATGTCACAATGGTACAGTTGACAGACTCGCAAAGGAAGCCTGCCATCTGCCTCCTCGTGGTGCTGGACGTCCTCTCTCCCTGACATGTTACCTCTAAGTCCGCTCTGCCGCTCTCCTCCTTGTACGGCGACGCAGGGATGCAGAGAGGCGCTTTAGCATCTCCATCACCCATTACGAGTCTGTCTGCCATCAGAAATTTTACTACCGTCGTCGAGGCCTCATGGTTCGGAGGCACAATGTAGTCTCTGCTCGTTTGAGGCTTGGCTACCGGCCACCGTGGCAGGTTGCTGGGATGCAGGGTGAGCCTCCCTTCACTGAATGTCGCTTGTGTCGAGCACCTCGTGCTAACACTATAGAGCACTATTGCCTAGCCTGCCTCACTGTATGACACTTGCTGCCCCGGGGCCTGCCATTTGATGTGGTTTGTTGACACCTGCTGAACCATCAGGTTCTGGAGGAACTTCTGGTGCGGCACCCTCGGTTTGGTGGATTTAAGTAGGTCATGATGTAAATATTTGTCTGTATGCTTGTGCTTCGTTCTGTTATGTTTTCGTGATGTGTGTGTGTGTGGGCTTGTGTGTGTGTGTGGTCATTGGGTTCTCGTGAGTCTCGCCTACCCTTGAGTACTGTTGTCTGCCTATTGACTAACGCTACGGCGCAATGAATTAAAAAAAAAAAAAAAAAAAAACGATGACCCATTATCACGAAAAACTTCAACAGAAGTTGACAACGCCGGAACAAATATGAAAACCTGAATTCCGTTTCGAGACTGCTAATGTTGCGGATAGTCAAAATCAATGTGGGGTTTGAACCGACTGAGGTACACACGGTTCTGCCACAGGTGGAGCCATCACAGATGGAAACTGCGGTTCGCTCTGAGTTGCAGCTGCAGCCTGCTGATTATAACCTTTATTATTATTATTATTTTTCCAGTTACCTTTTCCTTGGTAACGTAACTGAGAATTTCAGTAATTTGGCTTCTGCGAATATTGAGGGTTACCTTGTTTCTGCGGTTTATTATAATTAGGCTGCTGACGAGGCTGTAATTGACTGCTGCTGTGACTGACTTTTACTCGACTGATTAAACGAAGCAGCAGAATTCTGGGAAGGCTTATTCGACTGTTGATTAAATTTCTTACTCGCCTGCTTAATTGTATGATACCCGTAAGCAGAGAAATACGCATCCGACATCTCAACCATTTCTTTCAAACTTTTCACCTTGTCGGTTTTAACCTGCGCCAACAATTCCGGAGGACAGGACCTCTCCAACTGCGTACAAAGCAATAGGTCTCTTAGCCCCTCCAGAGTCTTAGGTGTTTCGTCTTTTTCTAACCATTGATCCAGGTAACTGGTTAGGCGCGCACTGAATTGGGCAACAGTTTCCTTGTCTTGCAAGAATGCACCCATATGCCTGTAATAAAGCTTTTTTCATGCTTTCATAGTCTCTGGTTGAAGAATCGAGTCGGTGGAGAATATTTAATGGCTTACCATTGAATAAATTCATAAATTCGAGCCACTTTTTGGCATCATCTAAATTATATGTATCTGCAACCATTTCAAAACGTTCGATAAATGGCTTGATGTCGTTACTCTCAACGTATTTCGAAAGTTGTAATCGGGGAGCCACGGCTGTCGTGTTTGCAACATTGCTATTTAGGCTTTCACCGTTATTCGCTTGCATTTTCAATTGCAACATTTTCATGATCCAATTTTATTTTTTCAAATTCCCTCTGTTCTTTATCATTTTCCATCTTTTCTTTTTCAAGTTTTCTCTGTTCTACTCTTTCTTCAAATTCTCTTTTTTCTTTTTCTGCCTCTCTTTGTCTAGCTCGTTCCTCTCTTTGTTCTTCCTGGCGACTTGTTACATACGCCTTCTCAACATACCCCAAGTCACGTGCTTCTTGCATCAGTTCTTTAACGCTAGCCATTTTAAAGTATTTTTCTGTTGTTTCTATTGCCCTAATTTCTGGGCTATTATAGCCTAACTATCTCGTGGGAGTGTGGGCGTGTGTGACTGAAATTGATGCAAAGAATCGAAGCCCCACGTTGGGAGTCAATGTAACGGTGAATTAAGATTTTTATTACTATAATTATTTAATTAATTAAGTATTGTAACTTACCTTACCCGGGCTTATTCGTGGACTTTCATTGTGTTGGCTCAACGAACGTCTGGAGAGGTTAATTATCCCCTTTTCATCTCAATCCCGTCAACATATATTTATTTACGTGGGTTCTTTCGATGTATATGCACTTATAATAGTAACAACAGAATTGAAGGTGTATGAAACAACCAATTACAATTACTTTACTATATTTATTAAAATCAGTCATGCACCAACATAAACAATTACTAAACTATTAACACACACATGCACTTCCACACAGAATAGCTAACTAGCTAATATCGTAATAATCGATAATTATGGCACTCGTTTTCTTTAAGGTCCCGTAAATGTTCTCGTACTGTTCTCTCGAATATTTTCTTCTATTGTTCAGTTGATTTTCTTACGATAACCTAGCTTACGTTACTCACTGTGATTAATCAAATCTAACACTGTGTTAATTAATTGTTAGGTGCTATTTCAAGACCGTCCTACTCAATTTACTTTAAATAATATTTAAATGCAATCTAACACTCGAGTTCGGTATATCTAAAACCAAGATTCGTTACATAGACTCAGTAATAGATATTATGTCTTTACACCATGAATTTTCCATGTCAATACATAACGTAACACTCGTTACTTACCATAGGTATGCGGACTCTATGTAAGCCCTGGCTCAACGACTGAGACCGGCTCTTTTCTTACCTTATTACCAATCAATTGTCTGTTGCAATCGATCAATAATATATAAATAACCGTGAAGCTTTGGGAACATTGGTAGTCTTACCGAATTATTCAGCTTCTGGTCATCTCTTCGTCTCGAGAGACAAAGGGCGAGATAAGAAAGCAAGGACGAGCAATATGTACGTGCGTTATCCTGTGTGGTGTAAGCCGAACTAATTCAAACGGGCCGGCAGAGGCAACACAACGGTGGGTGTCTGGCTTTGGTACAACGACGCCACATACAACTGTTCGAAGGCCTACACTGACTACTAACTAAGTTTACATCTTATACTACATATACACATTAGTTATACATGCAATTTTAATATACGACGTATAATTAATTCCCTATGATTTCCTACTTCACGAATCATATGTAATTAAAGGAAATGAATCTGTCTTGGCATAATCAATTCCTTCGATGATGATAGGAGTGAAAGACTACGGACGAAACAACGGTTACAGAGGACGCGGCGATGCTTCAACTTACTGCTAGCGGAAATTTCCTAAGCTATAGACCAGTGGACTATGTATACTTCGCCTGACTCAAATAAGCCCTATCTCTATGCTTACGATATTATCATTTATGCCACGAGTCAACGACTGACTCGTGACAGTAATTACAGGGGCCGGATACTCAAACGTTCCTAACTTAGGGCAGCCTCGCCGCCCTATCTGGACTTAGGAACTGGTTAGGATATCCTATCTCATGCTCTAAGTTGGTATACTCAAAACTTTTTTAGGGCGTCCTATCCTGTTCCTAAGTAGTTAGGAAGTCCTAAATCTTCCCGGGTGCCCTATGTTGTTCAGCCAATCAGGGTGGCGCTTTCAAGTGACTCTGACTTACTCCAGCCAATCAAAAGCAAGCTCGATCAGCTGACAAAAGTAAACACGAAACAAAACACAACATTATGCGTATGACGGTATGAGTGGTAGAAATGCGTGTCGAAACTGTGGAGATTAAGAGAGTAGTATCTACTGCGAAATAAGTGCCACCGCCATTATGATTCATGACAGACAACAGTATGACATTATTGAAAGTCATTAGCAATGTTAGAAATGACTATTTTATCATGTCTACTTGTGTCACATCACATGATTCTCTGCTAAATGTAATAATTATGGAGGATTATGTAATGTAAGATATAAGATTACCAATATCAAGTAGATAGTGTACGGTAGGTTAGGTCTGTTTAAATATGCATATTTTTTGTCTCATTGGTGTTTTAGTAACATATACCTTTTTGAGTAATGGTATCCCTAATCAAAATCTGGCAAAACGAAACTAAAATGTAAAAAATACAACACAGCAACAACATTACTGTAAAAATATTAGTTGGTATCAGTAAATGAACAATTTCCTACAAGTTATCATTAACCATATTCCTCAATGGTGACCACACACAAATAACCAAGCCCAATCATACCAATCAACTAGTGTTAAAATGAATCCCCTGAATCAAACCAAACACAAAAGTTGGGCCAAATAACAGATAATGTAAAAAATTATGGGTGTTTCTGAAGAAAAGTTCAGCAGTTCTAATTAGGTTTATCAAGTGGAGTTAGGTTAGGTTAGGTCAGGGTTCTTTCCTCGTGATAATTAGGTAAGAAATTGATAGAACCAGAAATATGATGTAAAATTTATATATATATTTTTTTTTTTGGGGAGGGGAGAAATTACAAATCAAGACTGAGCTAGGCCAGAAAGAACTTAGAACTTGTAGTTTCAAATAAGGAGACTGAGAGGAAGCAAGAAAGAGAGGAGGGACAGTTAAAGGATTATTAGGGAGTGGGTTAGATTTGAAGGGTTGCCAGACCCCTTAAATGGCCGTTGGTTAGGTCTGAAGGAATGCCAGAACCCCTTAAGTACTGTCCATATCACCACAGACAATACTTCCCCTTCGGGGTCCAAATTGAAGAGCAACTGCTTAAACTAATGACTGGGAAAATCATTTATTATGTTGTAAATCCTTGAATTGTTCAGTATTTCTCATGCAACACATGTCTCCTAATTAACTGTGCTTACACTACATACTCAATATTACTTGAGTATGTGTGAGAATGGCACTAAATTTTATTGTGCAACGAGAGATATATTATGTCATGGTCCTATTTCTCGGATAAGTTTATTATTTCAATCTGAAAAAATCTATACTATCTTCGTTGGTGATCATGACTGACATTGGAGTGGTTCCCTATACTATAAACTCTTTCTCAGTAGTCTCTCCAATAACAACAAAGTGGTGCTCTTTGGTAATACATCCAAAATGTATATAGTCCTTCTTATTCTTTTTGGTACAGCCGAGTTGATTTATCATGTTTTCTACGGTTTTCGGTGTCATAACTCCACTTAGGGCTGCCTGGGGGTTGTCCTAAATCCAAGCGTCGTAACTTAGGAAAGATGGCTGCCAAAGGTTTTGAGTATACCGTCATAAGTGTTTTGAGTATACCGTCATAAGCGCACTGGGGAAGTTAGGACTCCCTAGCCGAGATAGGATGTCCTAAGTTGTTTTGAATAAGGACTACATACATTTTGGCTGTATTACCAAAGAGCACCACTTTGTTGTTATTGGAGAGACTACTGAGGAAGAGTTTATAGTATAAGGAACCACTCCAATGTCAGTCATGATCACCAACGAAGAAAGTATAGATTTCCTCAGATTGAAATAATAAACTTATCCGAGAAATAGGACCATGACATAATATATCCATCGTTGCACAATAAAATTTAGTGCCATTCTCACACATACTCGAGTAATATTGAGTATGTAGTGTAAGCACAGTTAATTAGGAGACTTATGTGTTGCATGAGAAATACTGAACAATTCAAGGATTTACAACATACTAAATGATTTTCCCAGTCATTAGTTTAAGCAATTGCTCTTCAATTTGGACCCTGAAGGGGAAGTATTGTCTGTGGTGATATGGACAGTACTTAAGGGGTTCTGGCACCCCTTCAGACCTAACCAACGGCCATTTAAGGGGTCTGGCAACCCTTCAAATCTAACCCACTCCCTATTAATCCTTTAACTGTCCCTCCTCTCTTTCTTGCTTCCTCTCAGTCTCCTTATTTGAAACTACAAGTTCTAAGTTCTTTCTGGCCTAGCTCAGTCTTGATTTGTAATTTCTCCCCCCCCCCATAAAAAAAAAAAAAAATTACATAATATTTCTGGTTGTTCTATTAATTTCTTACCTAATTATCACGAGGAAAGAACCCTGACCTAACCTAACCTAACTCCACTTGATAAACCTAATTAGAACTGCTGAACTTTTCTGCAGAAACACCCATAATTTTTTACATTATCTGTTATTTGGCCCAACTTTTGTGTTTGGTTTGATTCAGGGGATTCATTTTAACACTAGTTTTTTGGTAAAATTGGGCTTGGTTATTTGTGTGTGGTCACCATTGAGGAATAAGGTTAATGATAACTTGTAGGAAATTGTTCATTTACTGATACCAACTAATATTTTTACCGTAATGTTGTTGCTGTGTTGTATGTTGTATTTTTTACATTTTAGTTTCGTTTTGCCAGATTTTGATTAGGGATACCATTACTCAAAAAGGTATATGTTACTTAAACACCAATGAGACAAAAAATATGCATATTTAAACAGACCTAACCTACCGTACACTATCTACCTGTTATTGGTAATCTTATATCTTACATTACATAATACTCCATAATTATTACATTTAGCTTTGAATCATGTGATGTGACACAAGTAGACATGATAAAATAGTCATTTCTAACATTGCTAATGACTTTCAATAATGTCATACTGTTGTCTGTCATGAATCATAATGGCGGTGGCAATTATTTCGCAGTAGATACTACTCTCTTCCTCTCCACAGTTTCGACACGCATTTCTACCACTCATACCGTCATACGCATAATGTTGTGTTTTGTTTCGTGTTTACTTTTGTCAGCTGATCGAGCTTGCTTTTGATTGGCTGAAGTCAGTCTGAGTCACTTGAAAGCGCCACCCTGATTGGCTGAACAACATAGGGCACCCGGGAAGATTTAGGACTTCCTAACTACTTAGGAACAGGATAGGACGCCCTAAAAAAGTTTTGAGTATACCAACTTAGGGCATGAGATAGGATATCCTAACCAGTTCGTAACTTAGGAGTTCCTAAGTCCAGATAGGGCGGCGAGGCTGCCCTAAGTTAGGAACGTTTGAGTATCCGACTCCAGGTTCAGAGCAGTGATTGGGGCAGCTTGCCTGTTGAGTGTTGAGTTTAGGAGACTACCGAGACGTGTAGAAATAGCAACATAACAACAATGGCGGACTGCAATAAGTAAATATTATATATATGATGAATGTTAAGTGCAAGAGGCTGTAAAATAGACCCACTTCAGCACTAAATAAGTTTTCATGAAACTAATTGCAGTTTAGAGTAGATTTAGAGTACAAATATATACGTTCATTCCTGATGGCACACGACAGTGATACTATTGTATAAAATAGGAATGTAGAGGTTCTTAGGAGTCAAAATTGACGAAAACTTTTGTGAATGGCGTGAATTAAGGGTATACTGTCTTCACCTATAAATTTTGGGTAATTATTGACTTTATTCCCATACTGTTATCCACTAGTTTATAAGTAAGTATTGTAAAAATTTTCACAGAAAATCTGGAATACAGTAGGAAAAATCATAAGTCTTCAACAAAAGATCATAGAGACTTTTAGTTGGTCTCATCTTATTCGTTTCTTCATTCTACATCTTTTGGTGTACAGGTATAATACATGCAAGTTAGGACACATTTTCGTTTTATAATATGAGAAAAGTAAAGAAAAAGTAGGCCAATTTGTAGTATTTTATTTCGACAATAATAATGATCTTTCGGCTCTACTCAACAACAATTTACAAACTTTCGAATATTTCGGCTCAATCCCGCGCTTGACGACAAAAACAGGTTGTACGTATCCATGTCAGCTGATACCAAGCCTCCCCAAGATGGTCTTTGTATCCCAATCCTGCTGCACTTGGACGACAAAAAGACGCCTTAGGCTCACTGCTCACTGTTACAACCCCGAAACTAGCTTGTTAGGGACCGCACAAACTTGCAAACTGTGCTACCGAATGAAAACTATACACACGGTGCTCCAGACTTGTTGCTAGTGTCGAAATTTTACTACACCGACGAATTAAGGGTAAATTCATCATATTGACTATTATTATTCCTCAGTGAGGAACAAGATACTTTAAATGATATTTTAATTATATTTAGTTATGTATAAACTATTACTTTTTAATACAATAATAAGTATTTTATATTGTTTTAATGTTATACAGAATTTTATTAGTTTAAGTCTATATGTTTTGTGAAATTTTGAAGATTGTTATTAATATTAATGCTTTAACTGCCAGGCAGCATATGACATTAGTTGCTGTGTCGACGTGAAAAAAATCAATAAAGCAATCAACCATACTACAGTACCACTTTTGCTTCTTCAAAGTAATGTGTCTAGGCATCTCGAACGAAATTGTACATGTTAGGTTTAACAGTTGAGGCCTTTAGTCGTTATATTTCTCAATACGGAATAGATTTCTAGAGAGAAAATTTATCTACCCATGATGTTGCTAGACAACCGGAAAGAGAGATTTCTAAATATCATGTGTTGGCACTCTACATTCTCCCGTGATTTTAGGGCTCCTCAATTAAAGTGTATTCGCCATTCTTGGTAATTTGCGAAGTAATACAGTACAGTATGACAGCGTGTTTGTTATAGCGATATGGTACTAGTAATTGCAGGAAAGAAATGCACACACACATGAATTTTTCCGATAAAACATTGTAGTGGTGGTATACGCACCACTCCGTATTCCTATATATATATTCCATGTGCTGGTACGCCGCACACTGTTTCTTTGTGATCTCCCCGTCCCAGACAAGCCACAGTCTGGCAGTTTGATTAATCCCATCCCCTGGCTCAGCTTAGCATACCCTTGGGAACCCAGCCGCCAGCCTTCCGCTTCCTCCAGGTATGAACTAAGGTGGGTGCAGCAGGTCAGGGGATGGCGTGATCACGTGAATGATGCTACATAAGGGAACCTAGAGCAAGGATATAAAAGAGCGGGGCAGCGCTTGTGAGAGAGACTATCCCAGCGTGCTACTAAGGAGGAAGGACCAACCATACCTGCTGTCGTCACACACCTGAAGTCCATGTGTTCGCACTACTTCCACACTCTGTTCCCCTTCCTGCCCTAAACTACTACACAAGCGACACTGTAACTCTCCACGATGCAACATCGGCAGACTGGCCTTCCCCAATACCATATGTACTGCACTCTCGAATGTTACCAAATAAACTGTACCATGTATTCTAGAGTCTGTTCACCCGGGTAGATACATAAGGAGCTTCCTTACTGTCTCAACATATATTACAGAAAAAAAGATAGTAAAACTAAATTGTGAGAAAATATCTAAGGAACAAAGAATATAGTATATAATATGTAGATAGTATGAGTAACAAGTAGTGTATCCGCGGCTGTTCACGTTCGCGATACATGATACACCTATGGTAGTGGAACATACCGTTAGGCGAAAGCAGTTCAAGCTAGTTTCATTAGACACAACATCCTTTGAAAAGTGCTGAGTAGCAGCGTGAGGGAATCTTCCATGCTGAGCTACTGATTGCCAGATTCACTCTGTAATTATCTATATGTTAATCTCTCTACTATAATCAACTCCATATTGTCATCTCGTATGTAGAGAAAGAGACAATATATATTTACTCACTTTATTCTTATATAAACTCATATCTAACTTATCCATATTTCATATATAAGCTTAGCATTGTAAATAGCATCATCGCAACCTGTCATCTAAGAAAGGGTGTGGCAGTGTATACCACGAGCGGGGACTACCAGAGAGAGAAGGCGCATTACACGCCCTGCCTTGGCTACAACAGGTTCACCTCCTACCTTATATTAGAGAGACACGAGTTGACTGTATAACCTGTAACCTATACCTAATATATTCAGTAAATAGAGACAAGTCTACGAGTTTACTCTAACCCTTGAGTAACTACTTATTCCCCAGGAAGACTAGATTGGTAGTTCAGAGCAACGGTGGTAAGTTGTTGGCTGACACCGAAGGTCTACAGCAGGGTATACTAGCCCGAGAGTAAGTGAGAGTTTCCAGCAGGTGTTTCCGAGAGAAGCTGTTGCTGAGCTTGGACGACCCCACGAGTACATAATGGTGGCAGCGGTAAGGGATACGTAACATTCACAGTGTCCTGTATTAATTCTATATTCCAACAGAATAATTGTGTACGTGGGGGCGGCTTGGGCATGTTCCTCGTTGGTAACACCGAAGGTCTACAGCAGGGTATACTAGCCCGAGAGTAAGTGAGAGTTTCCAGCAGGTGTTTCCGAGAGAAGCTGTTGCTGAGCTTGGACGACCCCACGAGTACATAATGGTGGCAGCGGTAAGGGATACGTAACATTCACAGTGTCCTGTATTAATTCTATATTCCAACAGAATAATTGTGTACGTGGGGGCGGCTTGGGCATTTTCCTCGTTGGTAACACTGACGGAGCGAGAGCGAGCCAGAGCGATACCAGCTGGGGGTTGCCAGCTAATGGTGGCTGTGTAACCTAACCTACTTTAATCAGGCATTTTTCCCTGTGTGCTTTTCTCAGGGAAAAAGAGGATTTGTCTGTTGTGGGTACTCTCATCTGGGAAGGAACAAGGACGGACTTAGGAGGGTGAACCAGAAGAGTGAACGGGAGCTGTGAGAGGAACGACTGGCCAGCGTTTACTCTGGGGGTGTGTGGCATCTACACATTCCTCTACTACGTGTGCTGAGCATCTCTGTAATCTTCAATTTCTCCATCGGTTAGTTATTTTAATTCTATACACATACACAGTGAACATTAAACACACAATAGTAACATGTTGTTGGGGTATTTTTGTATGCCTATGTATTTTTATAATTTTTATTATATGTTGTGGTGAGTGTATAGGAATTATTTCTACGGGACATGTTTAAGAAATTTAGAACGACAAAGACTCTAATCCCAGGGGATTCATCAGAGGATTCAGACAGTAGTAGCAGTTTTGAGGGGGAACTAAACTTTCCACCTACTCCCAATACCACTAATATACATGAGCAGTTAAGGGGACTGAATAGTCCAGTGCCAGGGCAGTTAAGAAGTGGATATCAATTTCGTGTAGAGGGAAGTGACAAAATAGAGGAAACACGGGAGAACGTGTTTAAGTTACCCCCAAAAGGGCGAGGAAAGGGTAATAAAAATACTACAGTTGTGCAAGCTACAATTCCAATGGCGACTGCAAGCACCAGTGCTGTTGGGGGAGCAGCCCAGGCGACAGGGCAGAATGTCACTAACCCTAGTATACAAGGCAATTTGGTGGGTAGCGCCCACGGGAATCAGCCAACGAATATTATGAGAGTGTTTACAGGTGAGGATTCAGTACCTAAGTTTGATGGGGATCCAAATAAGAATTATACAATAGAGGAATTTATACGGAGACATGAGCAGTCTTTCGTGGAGTATAATATTACCGGGAATAGAGGTAAAATAGGATATGCAGACTCGAGGATTGAAGGGCAGTTTGCAAGGCAGTTATTAAACTGTAGTTGTCTGTTGTGGAGGTCGTCAAGGGAACAACAGACGTGGGAGGAGTTTAAAAAAGCATTAATTACAGTGTACCGAAGGTCGGCTCCAGAGGGATGCTCGGCGTGGGCACATAGAACATTCACGGACTTAGGTTTAAAGGCGTGGATTACACCACTAGAAGTAGCAGTATCAAAGGCGGGTGCTATACGTAAGGATATACAAGATTGTATACAGGACAACAAATTGGTCTAAGGAGGTTAATGGGGAACAATGGATGAAGGTAGACGACGCCTGTGAGATGTTTGAATATCTCTTGATGTATATAAATCTATCAGAGGAGGACCAGAGGAGAGTCCGGAAGAAAAAGTTGGAGCGAGGTAAGGGAATCTGGCATTTGATTAATGAGTTAAAACTGGAAATCAGAGATCCCATGGTTGCTATACCACTTCGCAACCAAAATTCTACGAAGGTACAGACTTCGGTATTGCAAACGGAGGCAACTGACAGGAGGTCAGAGGGCGAGCCGCAGACAGGCGTAAATGCGGTCGCGGGGCAAAGGAATACAAGAGGGGGAAATTCTTCTGCGAGGTACCAGGTAGAATGTTTCCATTGTCGTAAGTGGGGCCATGTAAAGGCCGACTGTCCTCAATTACAGAATAGATCTCAAGGGGATCAATATAGAGGTTCAATGAACAGGGGTCAGGCATACCCTAGAGGCGCAGCGAGGCGGGCGCGTGGAGGACAAGCTAGAGGACGTGGTAGAGCGTACCACTATGCACATCAGGATAATTATCAACAAGGAGGAGGTTATGTACCTCCTGGACAGAGTAAGTGGTGTGAAATCCATAAATGGTCAAATCATATAACGGCAGACTGTGGAGTAATAGTACGAGCTATGCATGAGGAAAAATCACGTATGGGGGTCCGGCGATCAGGGTCGGATGAGGCATTATGACACAAAGACGAGAGGAAGAGAATGTCTAGAGATATAGAATTCTCCATAGTGTCGGCAGTCAGTAGAAGTAATCATTTAGCCGTAGGAAATGTAACAATAGGGGGAGTTCCGGGGGCACTTTTGATTGATACTGGTGCAGTAGTCAATCTAATATCAAAGGAGACCTATCAAAATATTAGAAAACATCATTCTGAGAGGAGTTATGCATTGCAAGAGCCACAATACCAACTGAGTGGGGTGTCAGGAACTACAGTGGATGTTCTTGGAGTTGTGAGGTTGCTAGTTCATTTCCGGGGTAGTTCAAGTTTTGCTGCATCATTTTATATTGTAAGTAAATTTCATCCTATGGCAAGCGGGTTGCTTGGATTGTCAACCATGGCTGAAAGGAAGATTGAGGTGTACCCAGGGGAGGGTTTAATTGTTCATGAAAATGTACCTTATATGTGTATGGCAACCCCGCAACCCAAACACTCAGACAAAGAGGTTAAAACGGTGGGTTATGTAAGGGGCTTTGAAAAGAAGTCAACCCAAAGGGTCAAACAAGATAGACTATGCGACACTGCTAGGGAGGAAGTCACGCGTTGGACTGTTGTTACTGCTATTGTACCTGATGCGCACAGGCTGCAACCGCAGGAAATGAAACAGTTCAAGGTGTGTTTGAAAGAAGTGAAAGAAGACATAGATGTGGTATGCATATCTGAAACATGTAAGTTGAAAGGGGTGTCGCTAGAGTCTACCTTGACTACAGTAAAGTCAGGGGGTGAGACTGTGGTGCTGGCTGTAAACAATACAGGAGTAGAGATTGAAGTTAAGCCAGGCAGTCAATTGTGTGATTTTCTTGTATACCATGGTACAGTATTAGAGTCAAAGCATAACCTACCAGTTGTGAGTGTTGTTGGTTGTATTGGTGCATCTCCTTCGTCAGAATTGAGAAGTCAAGTTAAAACTGGGGGAAACTCAGAAGGGAAAGAAGAGTTGTTACAGTTACTTCAAGGGTATAGGAAGGCTATAGCTCTTGCAGGGGAATCATTAGGTAGTACAGACCTAACTTCACATGTGATTAAGTTAAAACGAGAAGCGCAACCCAGTTACATAAAATCATATAGGCTTCCCCATTCACAAAGACAGATAGTGGACGATACGGTGAAGGATATGTTAAAACAGAAGGTTATTGAACCTTCGACCTCTCCTTGGAGTAGTCCCATATTTTTGGTTCCAAAGAAGGATGGAACATATAGACCTGTTATTGACTATAGGAGAGTAAATCAGCAGACCGTCCCTGATAAATACCCAATGCCTCATTTGAATGACCTGTTGCAGGCTATAGGTGAGGGAAATAAGGTGTTTTCTACCTTGGATTTGCTGTCAGGATATTGGCAGGTGCCAGTTCACGAGCGGTCTCGTGACATCACGGCTTTTTCCACTCATCAGGGTCATTATCAGTTTCGCAGGATGCCATTTGGGCTCTGCAACGCCCCTACGACTTTCCAAAGACTAGTGAACAATGTATTGGCGGGGTTAATTTGGGAAAGATGCATTAGTATACCTAGATGACATAATTATTTTCTCAAAGGATGTGCCTACGCACTTGGAGAAATTAAGGAAGGTATTGGAACGTTTAGCATTAGCGGGTTTGAAGCTAAAACTTAGTAAGTGTGAATTCTTGAAACAAATGATTAAGTATTTGGGGCATGAAGTAGACGAGTCAGGTATACATGTGAATCAGGATAAGATAAAGGCTATCTTAAAGTTTCCAACACCGACCAAGGCAGATCATGTACAGCTCCGGACAGATCAAGGGTCCACACTTCTTCCACCAGCGACTTGGTTTGAGACTGTCTGATCTGGCAACAGTTGCAGGTGGAGGGAGGGGGGATGTTAGTGGGAGAGGAGGAGAGAAATGTGGGAGGAGCTATATAGAAGGGTAACGAATGATCAGGTAGAGAGACGTGTGTCAGGAGCAATGAATGAAGCATACACTGTGAACGGTATCGAATCACCAATAGTATAAAGCAGGGTTCTTTGAACTTTTTCAGTCATGACCCAGTTTTTACTATGACATCATTCTCGCGACCCATACAGAAAAATCTTTTACAAATTATCAGAATTATCAACCTAAGAAAATACAAGGCCAGAAACTGAAACATAATATTTATGATTAAAAGGCATTCAAACCAGAATTATAAACACTGCCTCACCTACCCCTCCCTCTCTCTCTCACACACTCATTCAAGAAGGCTAATATTTGTGCAATTATTTTGTTTTATTTATAATTAAATATATGAATATTCGATTATAAAAATATGTTAGGTGGATTCATGTATGAACTTCATATTTATTTTATTGTCACGAACATTATTATTCTATTTTATTCATGTATTTATTTTTGTGAGCCTGCGACGCAGTTTGAAGGAATTCGGGACCCGTAATTTTAAGAACCCTGGTTTAAAGAAGTGCATACTGCATTAACGTAAGTGGATATAGAAGAGAAGAAATGTGATGATTTGAGGCGAGGGTGAGGGGGAAGAAGGTATGACAAATGAAGGTGATTAGTTGAAAAGTAATAACAAACAAATATAATTAGAATATCTGTTACATTATATCCTTTAAATAAAGGCACTGTCTTTTGTTCACCATCGTAGTGGGATAGACTACTTCATATATATTATCCTTTGGATATTACACAGCTATCCCTGTATTCCTTTTATCCCTCGTGCTTACCCCGTAGGGGAGTATTGCCTGTAATGATGTGGGCAATACTTTAAGGGTTTTGGCGACTCTTCGGCCCCAGCCACTAGCTTACATTTCTTCAACTGTCCCTCATATCTTCCTATTTCCTTCTTGCTTGCTGTCACACCTCTCTATCACCTTTTCCTGGTGCCATATGACCTCGCTGTTGCGCCACCTAATATCAATCAAATCCCTCGTGCTTGTAGTCCAACCTATTTATCACCTTCTCCCAAGCCCAGCTGCTTTTTTTTTTTCGGCAGAAGACGGTTTAATTTTCAAACTATTTTAATAATCATATTTGTCAATAAATTCATTAAGCTATTTACCAGGATTTTTTCATCTAAACATGCATTTCCTTAAAAATAATCAATGTTAAACTTGAATAGGCGCCGCTATATGGCGTTTTCAATAAACTTGGTCTAATTTTATGCATAGGCTATATATATTACAGTATCTCTCAAGTAACTGACAACATTACACATCCTCCCTACTGTCTTATCCCTCTCTCGCTTGATCTTCCCTCCTTTCTTACCGTTTATCTTTTCTTTCTCATATTTTTTTACCTTTTTATTCATTCTTAAACAGTTTTAATGACATAGGCCTTTCTCCCTTATCACTTATAGTCCAATTATATGATTCGAAAAACTACGGCTGAGATTATGTTGTAGATCGCATTTTGGTTCTCAATATGTAGAGGTTGATTGATTGATTGATATTAGGCGCCGCAACAGCGAGGTCATATAGCGCCAGAAAACGGTGATAGAGAGGCGAGACAGCAAGAAGGAAGGAAATAAAAAGAAAAGAGGGACAGTTGAAGAACTAAAAGCTAGTGGCTGGGGCCGAAGGGGCGCCAAAACCCTTATGGTATTGCCCACATCACTAATGCAGGCAATACCTCCCTACGGGGTCAATATGTAGAGAATTTAGAAAACAACTAGAGATTTATGAGAAAAGATATATAAATTATTTAGAATTAAAGTGTTGGCAGATACGCATTATTATCCCAGCCACAGCATTTCGCCTTCATAAAACTGACGGACTGTAAGGTTTCATGAATTGCCATTTGCCAGTCTGTTGCTAGTTAGAATGTTAACTTATTAAACCCATTTGCAGGAAAGAGAAATATATTATATCTTTCTTTTTAATTAAGTTACTTACAGGTATTTTTTATTAAATTTGTTTCGATATACATTACCTTACTTTTATCTAGTTCCAGCATTACTGCGTAGAACAACATATGACACAATAAGGACCACAAGGACAGTAATGGTGATCAACGTGATGCTCATGTATCTCTCTATAGGTTACTGAACACAGTGTTTTATGCTCAACTTCAGAATTATGTTCTCAGCATCACAATGATACGCAAAAATAATGAAAACAATATAAATATAATATCTTTTATTATACGACAAATATTCAACTGCCTCGGTGCTACTGTCTCATATATATATATATATATATATATATATATATATATAGCAGAGGACACTGCCTGCTAGTATGGCAACCTATCACGCGGAAGACCACCACGTTGCACTATGCACCGCAGAAGCCGATGCCTAGACCTTGATGTCAGCGAGAGGACTATCAGAAGAGTGTTGCACGAATCTGGGGTGCATCACAGGACTCCAGCAAACATTGAATTTCTAACTGACCAGCATCGCGAAGGAAGGTTACGGTTTGCCCAACAATATGTTGACAAGCAAAGGGATTTTTGGAAGGGAGTGATCTGGACGGATGAGAAAACCTTCTCACATTCGTGTAACGGAAGGCATCACTGCTGGAGTAGGAATAATACTCGGTGACTATAAATTTATTCTGAATGATCTTAATAACTGTTTTATTGATGTTGCTATATATATATATATATATATATATATATATATATATATATGAGAAAGTAGCACCGAGGCAGTTGAATATTTGTCATATAATAAAAGATAATTTCTTTATATTGTTTTCATTATTTTTGCCTATCATTGTGATGCTGAGAACATAATTCTGAAGTTGAGCATGAAACACTGTGTTTAGTAACCTATAGAGAGATACATGAGCATCACGTTGAGCACCATTACTGTCCTTGTGGTCCTTATTGTGTCATATGGTGTTCTGCGCAGTAATGCTGGAACTAGATAAAAGTAAGGTAATGTATATAGAAACAGATTTTAATAAAAAATACCTATAAGTAACTTAAAAATAAAGATATAATATATTTCTCTTTCCTGCAAATGGGTTTAACAAGTTAACATTCTGACTAGCAACAAACTAGCAAATGGCAATGTATGAAACCTATAGTCCTTCAGTTTTATGAAGGCGAAATGCTGTGGCTGGGATAAATAATTCATATATCTTTCCCCATAAATCTCTAGTTGTTTTCTAAATTCTTTACATATTGACCCCGTAGGGGGGTATTGCCTGCATTAGTGATGTGGGAAATACTGTAAGGGTTTTGGCGCCCCTTCGGCCCCAGCCACTAGCTTTTAGTTTTTCAACTACCACTCTTTTCTTTCTATTTCCTTCCTTCTTGCTGTCTCGCCTCTCTATCACCGTTTTCTGGCGCTATATGACCTCGCTGTTGCGGCGCCTAATATCAATCAATCAATCAACCTCTACATATTGAGAACCAAAATGCGATCTACAACATAATCTCAGCCGTAGTTTTTCGAATCATATAATTGGACTATAAGTGATAAGGGAGAAAGGCCTATGTCATTAAAACTTTTTAAAAACGAATGAGAAGGTTAAAAATATGAGAAAGAAAAGATAAATGGCAAGAAAGGAGGGAATGGCAAGCAAGAGAGGGATAAGACAGTAGGGAGGATGTGTAAGGTTGCCAGTTACTTGAGAGATACTGTAATATATCTAGCCTATGCATAAAATTAGACCAAGTTTATTGAAAACGCCATATAGCGGCGCCTATTCAAGTTTAACATCGATTATTTTTAAGGAAATGCATGTTTAGAAGAAAAAATCCTGGTAAATAGCATAATGAATTTATTGACAAATATGATTATTAAAAAAATTAGAAAATTAAACCGTCTTCTGCGGAAAAAAAAGGCAGCTGGGCTTGGGAGAAGGTGATAAATAGGGTGGACTACAAGCACGAGGGATTTGATTGATATTAGGTGGCGCAACAGCGAGGTCATTTAGCACCAGGAAAAGGTGATAGAGAGGTGTGACAGCAAGCAAGAATGAAACAGGAAGAAAGGAGGGACAGTTGAAGAAATATAAGCTAGTGGCGGGGCCGAAGGGTCGCCAAAACCTTTAAAGTATTTCCCACAGCATTACAGGGAATAACCCCCCTACGGGGTAAGCACGAGGGATAAAAGGAATACAGGGATAGCTGTGTAATATCCAAAGGATAATATATATGAAGTAGTCTATCCCACTACGATGGTGAACAAAAGACAGTGCCTTTATTTAAAGGATATAATGTAACAGATATTCTAATTATATTTGTTTGTTATTACTTTTCAACTAATCAACTTCATTTGTCTTACCCTCTTCCCCTTTACCCTCGCCTCAAATCATCACATTTCTTCTCTCCTATATCCACCTACGTTAATGCAGTATGCACTTCTTTAAACCCGGATTCTTCAAACTACGGATTCCGAATTCCTCCAAACTGGGTCGCAGGCTCACAAAAATAAATACATGAATAAAATAGAATAATAATGTTCGTGGCAATAAAATAAATATGAAGTTCATACATGAATCCACCTAACATATTTTTATAATCGAATATTCATATATTCAATTATCAATAAAACAAAATAATTGCACAAATATTAGCCTTCATGAGAGAGAATGAGAGAGAGAAAGAGGGAGGGGTAGGTGAGGCAGTGTTTATAATTCTGGTTAGAATTCGTTTTAATCATAAATATTACGTTTCAGTTTCTGGCCTTTTATTTTCTTTGGTTGATAATTCTGATCATTTGTAAAAGATCTTTCTGTATGGGTCGCGAGAATGATGTCATAGTAAAAACTGGGTCACGACTGAAAAGGTTTAAAGAACCCTGCTTTATACTATTGGTGATTCGATACCGTTCACAGTGTATGCTTCATTCATTGCTCCTGACACACGTCTCTCTACCTGATCATTCGTTACCCTCCTATATAGCTCCGCCCACATTTCTCTCCTCTTCTCCCACTAACATCCCCCCTCCCTCCACCTGCAACTGTTGCCAGATCCCACAAAGCCCAAATCAAGTCACTGATGGATGGAGTGTGGACCATTGATCTGTCCGGAGCTGTATGATCTTTTCTGGGACTAGCGGGTTACTATAGGAGTTTTGTGTATCAGTTTTCTAGCAAGGCAGCACCTTTGATTAAACTGTTGAAGCAGACAAATAAGTTTGAATGGGGTCAACCACAAGAAGAGGCATTTAGTATATTAAAGGAGGCTCTGACGCAACCACCTGTTTTGGCTTTCCCAGATTTCAAGAAACCTTTTATTTTACATACAGATGCATCGGGGGTTGGACTTGGGGCAGTATTGACACAAGAAGATGAGGGGGGAAAGTTAAAACCCATTGGCTACGCAAGTAAGGCGTTAAATGATACAGAGAAGAAATATAGTGTTACACATCGGGAGGCATATGCCATAGTGTGGGCCTTGAAACATTTTCGTCCTATTATTTTTGGTTACCCTATTACAGTTTGTACCGATCATCGCCCATGTCTCGAGTTGTTCAAGGGGAAGAATATGACCGGGAAGTTAGCACGATGGCACTTGACTATTCTGGAGTTCAACCCTACTTTCAATTTTGTACCTGGTAAGATTAATGTAGTTGCAGATGCATTAAGTCGACAGACTGTGAACTCTGTAACCACATTAAGTACAATATCCCCACAGAAGTTAAAGACAAAGCAAAGGGAAGATCCTATGTGGAAAAGGGTAATTTATGGTCTAGAGTCAGGGGAAGAGGTAGAAGTTCCAGGGCTACCGCTAAGAACAACAGAGTTTATCCTGAGGGATAATATTCTTCATAAGGTAACTGTAGTTAAAGGGGAAGAAACATACAGAATAGTAGTGCCAGGGTCTCTGATAGAAACAGTATTAAGGCTTCTTCATGATGCACCGCAAGCAGGTCATAAAGGGAGGGACGCTTGTCTAGAAGAAGCTAGGTCGAGGTATTTTTGGTTGAAAATGCGTAAGGACATAGAAAACCATATAAAGAAATGTGTATCGTGTGCGAGGAACAAGGGAACTACGGGACCACCCGCTCCTCTGCAAACATTTCCAAGTCATGCTAAACCTTGGGATGTGGTAGCTATAGATGTGATACAGCTACCTACAAGTTATCAGGGATCAAAGTATTTGTTGACTTGTGTGGATCACTTCAGTAGGTTTGTTGTGTTAGCTCCTCTACAAGATAAATCAGCTCAGTCCATTGCACATGCATTAGTAAACTCATTGTTTTGTACATACACTATACCCCGTGTGCTGTTGTCAGACAATGGACAGAATTTAGAAATAGTGTCCTAGAAGAAATCTGCAAGCTCTACAATATTATGCAGGTATTCACGGTTGTAAACCATCCTCAAAGTAATGGTATGGTGGAGAGAGTAAATAGGAAGATTTTGGAGGTACTTAGACATCTGGCAGGTTCAATTCAAGCAGGCTGGGAAGATTGGTTATGCCAGGTAACCGCCTGTATAAATAGTTCCATACATTCCTCACTGGGAAAGACACCACATTATATTATATATGGTGAGGATAAGGTCCTACCATATGATATATTGGTTGGAAGACCAGGCCCAGTGTATAATGTACGACTATGTGAGTGTCCAGGGACAGGCTTTTGCAACCATTCACCACGAAGTAAGAAAGCATATGGAAGCCTCACGGGCAGAACATATTGCAAGGCAACATAAGTTTGCAAAGAAAGTAGAAATTGAGGAAGGAGATGTGGTGATGGTGAAGACTCCAGAGAGACAGAGCAAACTATCTCCGAAATTCAAGGGTCCCTACATTGTAAAAAGGGTATTGGGAAATAAATTAATAGTTCAGGATAATATAACAGACAAGGATCAACAGGTACACGTGGATAGAATAAAGAAGGTTCCAAAGGAAACGGTCCAAGTGGGAAAAGAAGCAGAGTCTGAACCTGAGCAAAGAATGCAATTGAGATCAGGGAAATATCTGGCAAAATAATCTAATGTTGATTTTGTTCGCAGACAATCATGAGGACATTGGGAGTGTTCTGCGTGATGTTGGTGGCGGCGTTCGTGAGTTCCAAGGTTTCGACTGACCAAATAAAACCGGGTGCCTTAGTGGGTACCGATGGGAGACTCGAAGTGGTCACGGACGTAATAACAGTAAGACTCAACCTTGGCACTCTGTTGGATCTAAAGACAAGGGTTGATGATTTCCAGCTGAAATTTCATAACGCCATAGATATGTCGTCTGCTAAATTAGGTAAATTGATGAACTCGAGCTACCCTCTGGAACGGCAAATCAAGGTACAGTTGGAAGACAGATATTTTCAAATAAAGAATATGATGAAGTACTCAGAACAGAATTTACCCAACTTTTCAAGTGAAGTTAGAAAATTAGCTCATAATCATATTACAAATAGTAGGTCTAAAAGAGGATTATTTGACATTGGAGGGGTAATTGCTAAAACTCTATTTGGAACAGCTACTAGTGACGATGTAGAAGATCTGGGACGCAGACTAGAGATTTTAAACAAGGTGATTGTAGAACAAAATAGGGTAATAGATAGTACGTTTTCCTTGGCAGCTAATGTGGCAGAAGAAGTAAATGGAGTTATTGAAAAGACTAATGAGGTAATTAAGGAATTAGACAGGTTAGCTAAACATTTGGATTTTACAATGTTTGTGTTAAACCTAGATCAATACTTAAATATTGTGGAAAATTACATAAATGGACTGAATGCTCAAACCAGAAAACTACTCCATAACCTAAGGAATGCAGCACTAGGTAAGGCAGACGCTGACCTTCTGTCAGTAGTTGATCTTCAAAGGGTGGTTGATGTGGCTAGAATTAAGCATGGTTTGAATCCTTTCTTTGAAGGTGAATCTATATCTTACTACTATCCAATTTTGGAATCATGCTTAACGACGAAAACTATTCTTATTCACATTCCCACAAAACATCAGGTTCATTTTAACATATGGTCAGTGAAGCCATTTCCTATGAGGTTAGGGGCGGAGACCATGATGTTAAATGTGGATTATGATTATATTATTGCATCTCAGGATCGCTCACTGGTGGTTGCAGTTACCAAGGAACAGCTAGAAGATTGTCATACAGCATATTACCATTTGAAGGTGTGCCCAGCTCTAAATTTTATTTTTACAGGACCCGAGGAATCCCAGTGTGAATTGTCATTAATCCAGGCTGATGCTTCAAGCTCCATTAAACATTGTAAGTACCTAAGACCAAAAAGGAAATCAGATGTTTATGTAACGTATTTTCAGGGCATTGCATATTATACATTCACTAAGCCCGCAAGAGCAACTATTATTTGTGAAGATGGCCCTTCAGGAGCAAAACATGTGTCTGAGGTGGGTACGTTTGTAGTTCCACCTGCGTGTTCATTTTTAAGCAATACTAAAACAGTTCTGGCCACGAAGCATCATCTTGGATTGGTCCTAAATAAATATGTGGAATTTGTGAAAGTCCATCCTCCTCTCCCAGCAAACTTTTCTACTGTTAATATGGATTCTGAGAAAATAAGATTGATGGAATTATTAAACATGTCTGATGTTCATCCTGTAATTGAATCTGCTCTACCTTTCCATCTGCAACGGGTAGCTGTGTACCCTTGGTCCGGAGTGACTAGTTTATTATTCATATTATATTTCATGTTCTCTTGTTACCTGTTCAGGAGTTTGAGGGTTTTGAATGGTGAGATTAAAAAGAAGAAAAACAGAAGATCAAGAAATATAGAGGTCCACCATACACAACCTAGGGAAGATGAATTGTAAGGATAATTTTAAGGACACCCCAACAACTAGGTAGTACACTACACGGTTAGTTGTAGGGATTTAGAATTAAGGAATTGTATGAATGTGTATTATATTTTATTATCCATGTATAATTACTTAATTTAAGGAAGTATTATTAATTATCCATTGAATCATTCACGAGCTCAACAATTTATTTTTCTTTTATGTTAATTCATCCAATGTGTATATATTTCATCTTGTATATATTATATATATATGTTACCATGTCAAGAGTAAATCTAATAATCAGGAAGGCTAAGCATTGATTAAAGTAAATTTAATGTTATTGTGAACTGCAGGGACGCAGTTGTTATAGCGTGGCCGAGCAATGTATCCGCGGCTGATCACGTTCGCGATACATGATACACCTACGGTAGTGGAACATACCGTTAGGCGAAAGCAGTTTAAGCTAGTTTCATTAGACACAACATCCTTTGAAAAGTGCTGAGTAGCAGCGTGAGGGAATCTTCCATGCTGAGCTACTGATTGCTGGATTCACTCTGTAATTATCTATATGTTAATCTCTCTACTATAATCAACTCCATATTGTCATCTCGTATGTAGAGAAAGGGACAATATATATTTACTCACTTTATTCTTATATAAACTCATATCTAACTTATCCATATTTCATATATAAGCTTAGCATTGTAAATAGCATCATCGCAACCTGTCATCTAAGAAAGGGTGTGGCAGTGTATACCACGAGCGAGGACTACCAGAGAGAGAAGGCGCATTACACGCCTTGCCTTGGCTACAACAGGTTCACCTCCTACCTTATATTAGAGAGACACGAGTTGACTGTATAACCTGTAACCTATACCTAATATATTCAGTAAATAGAGACAAGTCCACGAGTTTACTCTAACCCTTGAGTAACTACTTGTTCCCCAGGAAGACTAGATTGGTAGTTCAGAGCAACGGTGGTAAGTTGTTGGCTGACACCGGAGGTCTACAGCAGGGTATACTAGCCCGAGAGTAAGTGAGAGTTTCTAGCAGGTGTTTCCGAGAGAAGCTGTTGCTGAGCTTGGACGACCCCACGAGTACAGTAGTATGAAACACGAAAAAAGACGCTTATAACGTTCGTCCAGAGAGAGAGAGAATAGATCGCTTGGCATCCTGATCCATGAAAACGATAACTTCGTGTTTATGGCCAGTGACAATTATATAGGGGGCGAGGGGGGCCCATGGCCTCCCAAATTTTGGGCTGGCCTCTGAATTGGCCACACACATTTTGTTCGGATATCTAAATTCAGGATAAGCTAATTGCAATATAATTTAGTTCCAGAAAAGTCAGTGCTGGATTTATCTATAGGTTTGGAAGGCTCAAAATCCACGGGCTCATGGCCAAGGTGTACTGTATAATATTTTTGACACTGTCATCGCCTATTGGGCTTTCTTACACATGATGTCATAAGGCACTATAGTCTCTAAACAACCTGTCAACAATTTTCCTTCCACTCCATTTTATCCCAGCATCCGACTGTTCTACATCCTATAACTATGCTCTTATACACATATTTCACCATATGGTGAAATAATATAGCAGCGATTATCGATCATAAAGATTATAAATAATTTTGCAGCTATTATCGATCGAAAATGCATGCGCTAAGGGAATTGGTTTAGAATTTAGATTGTTTTGTTGACCAATTTCACAACCGACATGATAATCTTAAAATTAACCTGCATTTATGATATGGTTACTGCCTGTAAGAAAACTTTTTAATACAAAAAATTACGTCTAAATTGGCAGTTGCATGCCCTACTAGCACCATTATAATAATAATAATAATAATAATATGATATTCAGTAAGTAAATATACAGTATATAAGACATATATTTCATTTTTTGTTTTTGTACGCAGGAATCAACAGATCAATTTGCAACCAGAAGCATCATGTGATCACCGTTCAGAATGGGTCCTAGCCAAAGAGAGGCGGGCTAGAGACAATGGTTTCTAAGTACAAAAGAGAGATGAGCGGTATGTTGGAAATGTCAAAGAGGAATCTTATGGATGTGGTATAAGAAGATATGATGCAGGTATTTGGTATGACAGAGGGGATGCATGGGACAAGGGGAGGTAGAAATGGATGATATGTTTCTGTGAAAGAATATGACTTTGTATATTTACGGTCCCTCTGAAGGGGAAGGTAGAAATTCTTTTCAGCTAAAATTTTGATAAAAGGACGGTTAGGATGAAATGAAAACGATTTGCAAGGAGGCTAGACCTAGGGATGAAACGGATGGCATTAACTTAATTAACTATATATTTCAATGGGAATGGAAGTTATATAAAAACAACAGTATAGCAACACTCGCTGGTGTGTGCAATACTTACGTGCTCGCAAGCAACATTAATGACTGGCCATGATGTCTCCATCTTGTTAGTCTCTCACTTCTGTATGAGTGGAAAATAACATAATTATGCAAAAATATGTCAACTGGTAATGTATTCTGAATTTCTTCTATTAGTGTCTCAGTCGTGTCTCGGCGATAAAAGCTTAGATACTCAAGGACATATACCAGTGTGTACATATTCGAATTCTTGCCAAAAATTGGATCTTGTGATATACCGTCGTTCCGACCTACCAGAGGCTTCATTACATTTCGTTATTAATCCTTACATATACTTACTTTTTCCCCGAAAGGGTGGTATTGCCTGGAGTGATGAGAGCAATATTTTAAGGGTTTTGGCGCCCCTTCGGCCACAGAAACTCCCTTTCAGTTCTTCAACTGTCCTTGTTTTCTTTATATTTCGTTCCTGCCTGGTGTCACACCTCTATCACTTTCTGGCATTATATGACCACGCTGTTACAGCACCTAATACTAATCAATCAATCAATCTTTATTTTGTTCAACGTTCTTGTTTCAGATATTAGTTTAAAAAGTCCTTACTATGGTTCAAATGATGAAAAATACCTTCGTGTCTCCTTAATGTATACAGGGTGATTCAGCATTCCTTCCATTAAATTGAATGATGACTTGCTTTGATAATTCTGAGCAAAAATGTTCTTATGATTAAATGTCGAATTATGCATAGATTGGCTGTTACTATGCATATTTTATACTGTATTAATGAGGGCAAAAAGTGAAGGGAACCCCACTAATTTTTCTATGTTCCGTCACTGGACATAGGCTCCATCAAGCCCGTTACCATGGCCCAGGTCAAATGCTACTCACACACACACGTCACGACTTCCGAACTGGCACCCAGCCACAGAGGGAGGGAAGTGAGAGTATTTCCCAAATACTGCAGCTGTTATGGTACAGTTGCCTCCAAAAATTTCAAGACGCTACCTACTTGAGTCTAGCAGGTAGTGTCTCGAAATTTTTTGAGGCAACTGTACTAGCGAGGGTGTTTTACGACGTTCAGTGGCCTTATAGTTAGTGCTTGAAACTCGATTCGAAAGAGTAAATATTCGCAGCCCCTCACCTAAGAGGATGCGATCTTCCTACCTATATGTTACGAGTCCAGCACAGAAACCACTCATCCACCTCCCCTACATGTATAGTTAAGCAAGTAGAAAGTGCAAAAATAAATATGGCTGTATATGACATATGACATGGCTGTATAAGGAGAAAAAGAGAGTGGTGAAGAGAGTGGTGAGCGAGAGTAAGAGAAAAGTAGATGAGGAATTTGGAAGGAATTTAAGTGAGAAGTGGAGAGAGTGCAAGAAGTTGTTCTGGAAGGAGGTTAAGAAAGCGAGGAAAGGGGATAAAGGAGGTATTACGGTTGTGAAAGACAAGAATGGGCAGGTGATTGTAGAGAAGCGTGGTAGAGTTGAGAGGTGGAGAGAACATTTTGATGAACTGCTAAATGAAGGAAGTGGAACGCCGGCAAACATAGTTGGATGGGGTATGAGAGAGAGAAAAGAGGTAATGGAGGAGGAGGTGGAGATCAGAAGGGCAGAAGTGAGTGAGGCCCTGAAGAGGGTAGAGATGGGTAAAGCATCAGGAATTGATGGAGTGTGTGGTGAGATGCTGAAGTATGGTGGTGAGATAGTGGTTGACTGGGTGTGGAAAATGAGTGCACTAGCATGGGAGAAGGGAAGTGTGCCTGAAGATTGGAAATCAGGAATTATAGTGCCTCTGTATAAGGGCAAAGGGGAGAGAGGAGTGTGCGGAAACACAGAGGGATATGTCTCTTTAGTGTAGTAGGGAAGGTATACTGTAGGGTAGTGATAAAGAGAGTGAGAGTGAGAACAGAGAGGTGGGTGGCTGAGGAGCAGGGTGGATTTAGGAAAGGTAGAGGGTGTGTAGACCAGATTTTTTCCTTGGGGTGTGTTGTGGAAAAGTATCTGGAGAAGGGACAGAACCTGTATGCTGCATTTATGGATTTGGAGAAGGCTTATGACAAAGTAGATAGAGAAGGTCTGTGGAAAGTACTGAAAATATATGGAGTAACTGGAAAGTTGCTGGAGGCAGTGAAGAGCATGTATGAGGGCACAAGAGCGGCAGTCAGGGTGGATAGCGAGCAGAGTGAGTTGTTGAACTTGAACGTTGGGTTGAAGCAAGGGTGTGTCATGTCCCCATGGTTGTTCAATGTATACATGGATGGAGTTATGAAGTAAATACAGGGAAGAGCAGTGGATGTTGGTGTACCTTTGATAAGAGAGGAGAGTGAGTGTAAGTTGCGTGTGTTGCTGTTCGCTGATGATACAGTTCTGCTGAGTAACTAAGAGTGGGAGTTACAGGGATTGGTGAATATGTTTGGAGATGTGTGCGAGAAACGGAACCTGAAGGTGAATGTAATGAAGAGCAAAGTTATGGTCTTTGAAAGGGGTACAGCCACAGGTTGTGAAGTGAGGTTAAATGGACAGGTTATGGAGAATGTCAGCTCATTTAAGTAGTTGGGCAGTGTGATGAGTAAAGATGGGAGGTTAGAGGATGAGATGCGAGAGAGGTTACAACAGGGGAAGAGGGTTGGAGGAACACTGAAAGCAGTGACAAGGAATAGGGCGATGAGTATGGAAGTGAAGAAAACGCTACATGATAGTGTGGAAATACCGACACTGACATACGGGAGTGAAACGTGGACGGTGATGGAAAGACATGAAAATGAGCTACCTTAAAGGGCGTGTGGAGTGACATGGAGAGACTGACGAGTGAAGAGGTATGGGAGTAGTGTGGTTTGGGTGTGGTATGGGTGTTGGAGAGTGTAAAAAAGAACACCTTGAGGTGGTTCGGTCATGTGGAGCGTATGGGAAGCAAGAGGTTGGTTAAGATAGTGTACGAGAGTGAGGTGGAGGGACGGAGGGGGAGAGGCCGACCGAGAGTGAGGTGGAGGGATGGAGTTGAGAGATATGTGAGGGAAAGTGGTATAGGGTGGGGAAAGAGACGCCAGTGAACGGGGAACAGGGGTTCATGGAGGCGATTTATTTGTGGCCACCCCTTCGAGGATTAAGGCGTCTGGCAATAGATAGATAGATAGATAGATATTTGAGTACTATCTGATTTTTAGATGATATGGCTTTTTATTCATGCTGCTTCTCCCTTTCGGGGTAGTGAACTAAGTGAAGATTATTTAATATTTGTACATATTTTATTAATGATGTAGATGATCATTTTATGTTGGGCGGTATATGACCCTAGCTGTTGCACCGCCAGATGCCTAGTGGCATCTATAAATCAATCAATCAATCGTGATCTATAGTCCTTTCTATCCCTCGGAAAAAAATCAATTAATCTTCTGTGGCAAAGTCAGTGGACCAGACTTAATATTAACACCATCAAGCCTCAACTGGGTGATTGGGCCACTGCCAACCGGCCCACTAGACTGGTAGAAAGGATTCTTGCAAGATAAATAACCAACAGCACCAGGATAACACATCTAGAACCATATATAGGCAAACGTTTTCCATCGCATTGTAACACCTGTAATGCGGTGTTATCTATATCAGTCATATCATCCTGCATTGTCGTCAGTTTGTGGGGGAAGTTCTTCCCTCATAAATTACTGAGATGCAGTAAAAGTCCCCTTCACACTCTCAGCTCTCTTAGGTGATGGGGATGGTGGTGTGACTGATAAATTGATGGCTTTGATGGCTGATCAGAGTGATGTGACTTTTTATTACCTTATTATTACCTTTTATTACCTTGTTATTACTTTTTATTTCCATTGTGTATATATTTTTTGCATTTATGAATATTATATGTGTTGCATATATTGTATAATTATGATGTATTAGCTAGGTTTAGCGATTGTCTAACATAGGTTTAGCGATATGTCTATCTAGGTTTAGCGATTGGCTTGACTAGGTATTTGTCTAGTTAGCTATTGGTTGAGTAGGTGTACATAAATTAGTTTATTATAGTCTTTTTAAAATATACTGAGCGCTGAGGCGTTGGCCACTTCCGAGATTTACCTGACTGCTACTCTGCCAGATCTCTTCTGAACAATTATGGGATTAGATCCTCATTAAAAATGACAGTCAGCTCTCACTAACCCACCGCTTGTTCTCTCTCTCTCTCTCTCTCTCTCTCTCTCTCTCTCTCTCTCTCTCTCTCTGTTGCCTATATATCGCTTGCCGTTAACAACAAAACATAAAAGTAAATCTTCCCTTTTCTGTTGACACATTATGTTGTATTATAAATGCGACACTTTTCTGAGGATATAACATTTTTCGCTTGTTTCGACTTTTATTCCTCACCACCACTGCTCGTGATGGTGCAGTGATAGGTCCTCTATTTGCTTTCTCTTCTAAAAAGTACTTATTTGCATTATAAATAAGTTCTCTCTTTCTCGACTATGTAAAACATGATAGCGAGTAGCAGAGGTGCCGCTCCATCTTGAGTGACAGCCAGAGGAAAAGTGACGGTAGTGACCTGAGTTGACAGGTGGAGCTGACGCACTTATCCCTACTGGCAACGTCGGAAGAATATTCTGCCCAGTGTTGTGATACATATTGTCATGGATCCAGCCCAATTGGTAATGCTGGACCATGTTTATTGGTAACACTGTAGTTGTGTTTGGCTATATTTTATACCTTCCCTGGCGGGCGCACGATAGGTGCATATAATTAACTGTAAATACATTCCCCACTAATAGTATTCATGTTGTTATTCATTTAATATAATAATTCTCTGCTAGTTATGTATAAACTCATATTCATCATCATCAAATATTCATATTGTTATTGTTAGATAGTTTTCCCCCAGGCTAGGTTGAATAACCCCTTTTCGCTGCCGTCCCAGAGGCGGCCTGGCTTGCTCTAGGTCTCTCTCTGTTCCCGCCACTGGTTAAGACAACATCTCCCCCTCAGCTCTCCTCCTTGTTGTGTCCCTTGTGAAATGCTCCCTCGTGGTGCATTAAGGTTTGTGTCCTTTGTTAGGCATAGTCAATCTCGACTATGGGCCTGGTAGGATATTCATATTTGTGCTGTATCCCTTTTTTCCTGTGTACATTAAATATGTAAATACTGTGTGTAAATGTAGTTAATTGTTTATTAATATTCCTCTCCAGACTACCCCTTAACGTTTTTACCTCATGCCCACCATTCCCTCATATTTATGGCTGCTCACTGGGTTATTGAGTGTTCTAAATTAGACTTCGTCACTGCTTCCCTGTGTTATTGAGGGTAGTAGCCCAGGGCAAGGGTTAGCCAGGGTTGTAAAGTGATAAATGGGGGCCTGTCCGGGATGGATTGTGAATGTTTATTTGCCCATAATTAATTAATGTACTAGCCTCTCATTTTTTTTTCAGTTAATCAGTGCCGTTTTGAAGCCATTCCTTCAACTTTGAGTATTTGTTGTGTTTTGTTGGCAATTGAGCACTTGATTTTTATTTTTGTGTTGTGAAATTCATTTTTGATGTTAGCCTGAGTGTGAATATACCTCGTTGCGCATTTTTTCATATTTCCTTCACTTTATTCACTGAGAGTGCTATGTATGTATTTTAGTCTAATTTTCCATTGTTGTTGTGGATCTGGAGAGAGAATTTTTGTACACACGTGGTGTTAATTTCACATTTCATAACTTGAGGTTATTTATATACAGTAAATATTCTTTCCCTATAAGTAATTACCATATTTTATCCCTCTATTTACTTTTATTAGCTAGCTTATTTTCGGGTTGTAGTCCCCTTCTTGCTGCTAACCATGTTTGTCTTAGCTGATTTTGTAGCTAACCCTGAGGTGGAGAGTCTAACTGGCCTGACTAAGGTCCAGTGGTTGGAACTAGCTACTCATTATGAACTAGAAGTACGAGCTGGTCTAAGTAAGAAAGAAGTGCGTCAGTTAGTGTTAGAGCACATGGTGGACGACGAAATCCTTGCGGAGGAGGATGTTGCATTTCTTTATAAGCCTTCTGACTTAATTGTTCTAAAAAAATTGCAACTTCAGTTAGCCCAAGCTGACAATGAGAAATTAAGATTGCAATTATCTCAGGGGTCTTCAACCTCAGAACCTCCATTTCGCTTGTCTGATGCCCTAAAGTTTGTCCCTTTATTCCCAGAAGAGGATCCAGATGGATTCTTCATTAGTTTTGAGAGAGCAGCTGCATTGCATGATTGGCCAGAGGACAAGTGGGTATTGCTAGCCCACAACTCATTTAGAGGGAAGGCCCAGGATGTGTTTCGTTCTCTTGACTCTACCCTTACTAATGATTATCATGTTGTTAAGAGATCCATATTGCATGCCTATCAGAAAGTCCCTGAGGCCTACCGCCAGCAGTTCCGTAGCTGTCGGAAAGCCGAGGGAGAGACGTATGTTGAATTTTTTAGACGTAAGCAAATTCTTTGTCGTAAGTGGGTTGACTCTGAGCTTGTCACTAATAATTTTGATGATTTATTGCAATTGCTTGTTTTAGAAGATGTTAAGTCATGCATTCCTACTAAAATTAGGTCACACCTTGAGGAGCGGGGAATTAATTCTTTAGCAGAAGCAGGGCCCTCAGCCGATCATTATGCTCTAATAAATCCTGACCTCGCTCCCAAGTATAAATCACATGTGTTACCCTCTTACCCTCCTAAACAGATGAGTGTGGCACCTGTTAGGCCACCATTATTTAGAGACACTAGGGACTCTCATTTTATTAGGCCAATGGTACCAGTTAGGCCTGCTGTTGGGTTACCCTATCAGAATGTCGGTCGTGAACTAAGACCACCTCCATATTGCAGATATTGTAAGAAGCCAGGTCACCAGATCCATGAGTGTATGAAGTTGGCCAGCAAAAACACTTCCTCCCCACATGGCCGTGTTGTTCTCCACACTAGTGTACGGCCAGAGGAAGTGGAGTTGCCTCAAATACCCCAGGTGAGTGAAAAGCTTGATTTGAGTCCCTGTTTAGTAACTTTGCTAAGTAAAATTCCTCCCTCTTTCCAACCATTTTGCTCTAGTGGCCGGGTGGCAGCCTCTTGTACCGTAAACTCCTCCATCCCAGTCACTATTCTGCGTGACACAGGCTCAGACCTATCCTGTATTTTGAAGGAAGATGTCCCTAACTTTGAGTGTTATACGGGAGAGACGGTACTGGTGTCAGGATTACCAGGAACCGCTCGTTATCCATTATGTTCTGTGTATCTTACAAGTGCCTTTGTGACCCGACAGGTCACTTTAGCTGTTGTTGACACTCTTCCAGTGCCTAACGTATCTATTTTGATTGGCCATGATCTTGCAGGTACCCAGGTTGCACCTAACCCCATTGTTGTTGATGTCCCTAGTATAGTTAATAATACCAGTAAAGTAGAGGAACAGTACCCCAATCTTTTCCCCAATTGTGCGGTCACACGTAGCCAGAGTAAGGGGCTGGCTGAAGCTCCTTCAGAGGAACCTAATGACCCTACTGATGATTTGTTCCTTGGTGAATTATTTAATGATGACATTCATGTCCCTTTGCCCACGGAAACCCACTCCAATGCTCTCCCTATCACCCGTGAGGCTTTAATTCAGCAGCAGTCCTGTGACCCTGAGTTGCAAAAGTTTTTCAATAATTTGACTGAAGAAGGAGAGGTTCATAATTTTTCAAATTGTTTTTATCTTAATTCTAATGTTTTAATGAGGAAATTCAGACCCTTGCATGTACCTGCTAGTCACACCTGGGAGACTGTCCATCAAATAATTATTCCTAAACCCTTACGAGCATCAATATTAAGCATTGCCCATGATGGTGTGGGTGGCCACCTGGGTGTCCGCAAGACTTACCAGAAAATTCTGTCTCATTTCTACTGGCCTAAGTTAAGAAAAGATGTTGCTTCATATTGCGGAACTTGTCACATATGTCAACTTAGCAATAAGTCTGGTCCTGGAGTTAAACTTGCCCCTCTCTGTCCCATACCAGTCATGGACGAGCCTTTTAGTAAAATTATAATTGACTGTGTTGGCCCTTTGCCCAAGAGTAAGCGTGGTAACCAATATTTGCTTACCATTATGGATTCTGCCACCCGCTACCCAGAAGCAATTCCCCTTCGTAGCATTAACTCTAAAAATATTGTCAGGGCTCTTATTAAGTTTTTCACCCAAGTGGGGTTGCCAACTATTGTTCAGTCAGACCAGGGGTCTAATTTCACCTCTAGGTTATTTAAGGAAGTTGTGAATACTCTAGGGATTTCTCATTATATGTCCACTGCCTTTCATCCACAGAGTCAAGGTGTAGTGGAGAGGTTCCACCACACCTTGAAGACCATGATTAAAGCTTTTTGTATGGAATCTGGTAAGGATTGGGATGAAGGTATTGATTTGTTATTATTTTCTGTACGTGATAGTGTTCAAGAAAGTCTGGGATTCAGCCCTTTCCAACTAATTTATGGTCACCAGGTAAGAGGACCTCTTAAAGTCTTAAAAGAGTGTTGGTTAAGAGAAGATAATTGTGTTCCAGTTGCTACATATGTTACTGACTTTCAGACAACTTTACGCACTGCCTTAAAGGTGGCTCATTCACACCTAGGTCAAGTTCAGGAACGTATGAAACTTAATTATGATAAGCGCCACAAGGTCCAAATACGCACTTTTAAGACAGGTGATTCAGTTCTAGCTCTGCTCCCTTTGCCTAACCATCCCCTCCAGTCTAAGTTTTATGGTCCCTATACAGTGTTGGAACGGGCTGGAGACCTTAACTATGTCATTGCAACACCAGACCGGCGTAAGAAGATACGTAAGGTCCATATAAATCTTTTGAAATTGTATAACCCGCGAGAGACACTGCCCCATGATGTTGCCCCAGTCACGCTGATAAGTGCCCAGTTGAGTGACAAGACCCAAGATGATGAAAGTTCTCCATTCATAGGTACTAAATTAGCTAATTCTCAGATCCTAGCTGACCTCAGTCATAAAGTGATGCACCTACCCCCTCCCCAGGCCGGCGACATAACCTCTCTTCTACAGGAGTTCCAAGACGTTTGTGGGGATGTACCTCAACTTTGTCCACTACTTCAACATGACGTGGATGTCCAGGGAGCCAGGCCCATACGACAGACACCATACCGCCTCGGCCCCGAGAAGAGAGAATTCCTGCAGGAAGAAGTCGAGAGGTTGCGGAAGCAGGGACTCATCCGTCCCAGTTTAAGTCCATAGTCTTCCCCAGTGGTGCTAGTCCCTAAGCCCGGTGGTACGTTCCGCATGTGTATGGACTACCGCCGGGTGAATGCAGTGACAGTGCCTGACTCTTATCCCCTGCCTCGTATGGATGACATCATGGATGACCTGGGGTCAGCCCGCTTCATCTCCAAGCTGGACCTCCTCCAAGGTTATTATCAAGTCCCCCTCACTGAACGTGCTCAGCCCATCTCAGCCTTTGCCACTCCAACCGGCCTCTGGGAGTTTGTGGTGCTCCCCTTCGGAATGCGGAACGCCCCCGGAACCTTCCAGAGGCTAATGAATCACCTTACTGCAGAGCTGACCGGTGTCCGAGTCTACCTGGATGACCTGGTAGTGTGGAGTGACAGCTGGGAGGACCACATAGAAAGGCTAAGAAAATTATTTCAAGTTCTACAGGGGGCCTGCCTGACGGTGAACCTTTCCAAGAGTGAGTTTGGGCATGCTCACGTCACCTTCTTAGGGCATGTGGTGGGTCAAGGCCAGCTAGCTCCCGTCAGCGCCAAGGTGGAAGCCATCATACAGTATCCCAGGCCCACCAGCAAGAAGGAAGTTATGCGGTTCTTGGGCATGGCCGGATATTACCGCCGATTCTGCTGTAACTTTGCCCAGGTATCATCTCCCCTGACCGACCTCCTGAGCACCAAAAGAACCTTCCAGTGGACGGATGACTGCCAGAAAGCCTTCCAGTCTCTTAAAGTTCTACTCTCCAGTGCTCCTGTTCTACGTACTCCCGATCAAAATAAACCCTTCTACATCCATGTGGACGCCAGCGATGTTGGGGTGGGTGCAGTACTATTACAGAAAATGAATGACGAGGTCTTACATCCCTTATGTTATTATTCCCAGAAATTAAAGAGTCATCAAAAAGCCTATGCAACCATAGAAAAGGAAGCATTAGGTATTGTCTTGGCTACAGAGACATTTGGAGTATTTTTATCAGGCAGCCCTCATGTAATTACAGTCTACACAGACCATAACCCTCTTGTATTTTTAGAAAGGGTAAAATTCAAAAATGCTCGTGTATTGAGGTGGGCTCTCGCATTACAACCTTACAATTTATCTGTGCAACATATACGAGGAAAGGAAAATACCCTTGCAGATGCTTTATCTCGTGTTTAATTTCTTGTTTTTTTTTCAGGTTCTTTGTATTTATTATTATGATTTTTTTTTTGTATGTATTTCCAGTGTATTTATTTATGTCTTTATATATATGTCTATGTCTATGTATGTTACTTCATGTTAGGAGTCGTAAGTTGTTTTTTTCTTTTTCTTTTTCCCATAAGGCAAAAAAAAGTTTTCTTGTGGGGGGAGGTGTCATGGATCCAGCCCAATTGGTAATGCTGGACCATGTTTATTGGTAACACTGTAGTTGTGTTTGGCTATATTTTATACCTTCCCTGGCGGGCGCACGATAGGTGCATATAATTAACTGTAAATACATTCCCCACTAATATATTCATGTTGTTATTCATTTAATATAGTAATTCTCTGCTAGTTATGTATAAACTCATATTCATCATCATCAAATATTCATATTGTTATTGTTAGATAGTTTTCCCCCAGGCTAGGTTGAATAACCCCTTTTCGCTGCCGTCCCAGAGGCGGCCTGGCTTGCTCTAGGTCTCTCTCTGTTCCCGCCACTGGTTAAGACAACATCTCCCCCTCAGCTCTCCTCCTTGTTGTGTCCCTTGTGAAATGCTCCCTCGTGGTGCATTAAGGTTTGTGTCCTTTGTTAGGCATAGTCAATCTCGACTATGGGCCTGGTAGGATATTCATATTTGTGCTGTATCCCTTTTTTCCTGTGTACATTAAATATGTAAATACTGTGTGTAAATGTAGTTAATTGTTTATTAATATTCCTCTCCAGACTACCCCTTAACGTTTTTACCTCATGCCCACCATTCCCTCATATTTATGGCTGCTCACTGGGTTATTGAGTGTTCTAAATTAGACTTCGTCACTGCTTCCCTGTGTTATTGAGGGTAGTAGCCCAGGGCAAGGGTTAGCCAGGGTTGTAAAGTGATAATATATATATATTATCATTGTTAATATGTGAAGTTAATGATACTTTCATATACCTACATGGCCTTAGTAGTGAAGTAAATGTATACGCAGTAATTTAGATTAATTTAGCATTAGTAAATAGCTGATATGAGAGAGTGAGTGAAGTGTATTGGTCTGATTTGGCAGCATTGCGGGAGGGAAAAACATCCCAACAGCCAACGCCTCAGCGCTCAGTATATTTCAAAAAGACTATAGCTAACACGTAAACTTAAGAAACATTAATTTGTATAAAGTTACAAAATAAAAAAACAATTAATAATAATAATAATAATAATAATAATAATAACAATAATAATAATAATAATAAATGCATAAAATAATATACACAAAGTGAAAATAAAAATAATAATAAAAATATTAAAATTGAATAAATTAATAGAAATAGATAATAAATAAATAAACAAATAAAACAAAATAGAAATAAATACAATAAATTAAATTAAAAGCCTTAATGACCAACACCAAGGTTGATAGGCCAGTAAAAAAAAAAGAAAGAGAGAAAAAAAGAGAGATCTGGAGGTCCTGGTGGAGATCTGACCTCCTCTCCACTGGATATTAGTGCAGGCTTTCGTGCCAACGTGGAGACTATGGAGTCAAGAGCCACACTTACGGGGGTGTACATGGCTAGTCCCGCCAAGGAGGGGAAGCATACTTTGTTGTACACTCATGATACATAATCTCTGACCAGGGAGTTAGCCATAGTCGTGGCCTGACGAAGGCAACACAATCAGACTCCCACAAATACCAGAAAGCTTTAGTTATCCACTCAACAAAGTTCGAGGCTTCAATGAAACTCATAACCGAGCTACCATTAAGTGATAGTCGAAAATTTAAGCGACAGCCACAGCAGCCTGTAACCATACAACATAATATATCACTGCTACAAAAAATGATATGTCTAGAATATAAAGATAATGATTATGTAACAATTGTTTTAGATCATGGTCAATATATTCTCAATACTTTTATTAATGCACAATATATAGTGGTTAACTATACATAAGGTAGGTTGGAAAAAAACTCATTATTGTATTCCTTGGCCACAGTATACCGTGAACCCCTGCAATGAAAAATATTAAGAGTATGTTACCGCACATTATGTTTCGTTCCTGAGAGAATCTCTGGCTGTCAATTGGTCGGTTAAATATAAAAAATAGCCGTGTCAAAGAAGCTCCTAACTTTGTTCAGTGAACCATTCAAGCTTTCTGGTATTTGACTGTGTCTGATTCAGTTACCTTTGTCTCGCCAAGGCTTTGGCTGGTTCCCTGGTCAGAGATTATGCATTATGAGTGTACACGTATACATTTCATAATTAAAGTGTGCTAGTGGAAACGCCGGATATCCTTCACTCCTCACACCAAGGCCCTGACGACCTTTGACAAAAGATAACAAGCTATATACGCCAAGGGTGCACAGGATCAACAACGTTATTTTAATTAATAACTTTCAAAATAATACAAGAAATGGAAAATACACGCCTCGGGTACAGAGATGAGAAATTTATGTTTAATACAATCTTCTTTGCCGATGATGGACTGCAGTTCTCACAATTATTGATAGAGTCAAAGGCAAACATCACAAGATTGAGTATCCTATTATAAGTAAGATTTGTGGGTTGAAGCTAAATAAAAATAAGAGCAAGTTTATCATCTTCAAAATGGTAAATCATCCAGCAGAATTAGAAGTGATAGAAGTTGTGGGGATGATCAAGTACTTAGGAGTGGATATTATAGATAAGAAAGACTGCTTCAAGAGTTATAAAGACAACACTAATTAAAAAAGAGCAAAGAAACTCGCTAATATGACATATTCAGTGCCAGCCAAGAGTTATAACAATTTTATGACTAAAAAACTTCTGGGAGGGTCTCGCATTGCCTGGAATACTGTATGGAGCTGGTGTAGTGAAATATAATAAAAACGAAATAGATGTGTTACAAAAAACTGAAAACGCAGTGTATCGTGCGATCCTTGGAAAAAGTATGCCTATTAGTGGTGTAAGAGGAGAAGTATGTGCACCCTAGTGAAATAAATAGTTATTATAATAAAACTATAATAATTACAAGGAATACTGAAAGATGGAGAAAACAAATTACTATACGAGATAGTAGAAGAATTGAAGGAAAACAGAACAAACAAATGGATGAAGGAATGTGAGGAAGGAATGAAAGCATTATATATCAACCTGGAGAAACTGAAAAGTATGAAGAAACAAGAACTCCTGAAAAAAAAATATATATATATTATTGGGGCACTAAGACCTGGAGAGATGAAATGGAAAATAAGATTACCCTAAAGATCTATAGAAAATGGAAACATTAAATAGGTTGACAGAGAAAATATGACAAAACATCTTAAAGTTTGGACTTGTTCGTATATTTGCAATACTGACCTCACCATAGTGTTTCAGGCTCATTTCGAAGTAGTGAATGTTTTTTGCTATTCTATTTGCATGTGCTGTTATAATGATTTCGAAGCAATGCCGGGTCCTAGTCCTTGCCATCAATAAATGCTTACGAACAAAATTTAAAGTTAAGAGTGAACTCTGCTTTTGTGAATACGGGCCCAGAATCAGTAGTATTCTTTAAATGTAGGACTAACACATTAAACCTGGGAGACAAAAGAAGATTTAGACAAGAGGACAACGAAACAAGATGCAAGATATGACGAACAGATCCAGAGAACTTAAATATTTTGTGCTTGCCTGTACTGGATACATTGAAGAAAGAAAAAAAAATCAGAAAATTGCAACAACTTTATATTAAATGCAGGGAAAACATCATTAGAGAACTGTTGTTTAATAGTGGTAAATGTCTAGACTCTAGACAATATAAAAGAATACCCTTACAAGTGTTGGGAAACAAGAGAACAAAAATTAAAGGAGCTCAGCAACAAGAACTAAACTATAGAAGAGGGGCCGTTGAAAAGGTTATCCTTCAACACCATCACATCACATCGCATCACATATTATCACAACGCAAATTTTATCACTGTCATAATTTTGTGTTATTGTTAATTATAATGTCATTACCACTTCCGATGATCATTCAGGATAATATTTACTGCATTAATGTGTTTTCTAAGGTTGAATATTGGTTTATCTAGCTGATTTGGCATTAGTTGAGAGGCTATATTTTCATAAAAGCTTGGGAACACTTACAAATGGACGTAATCATCCAAACTTTGGAAATATGCAAAACGGTGGACGGTATGAGTCACCTCGCATTGCAGTAAATTACTATTTCAAAATTGATATCCTTGTTACACCAGGTTGAAGCAATCATCAATGTTCAAGGGAATCTTGAGGTTGAAGCTCTGACATCGATAACATCACTAAACAATATGTTTCACTGGCTGATTATTATAGAATGAGATGTTTCTGACTTACCGGTAATAATTATAAAGAGAGTTAGCTTGGTGCAGCATGTATGAACACATTAGCTTATATCACCACAAACAAAATGGATTTAGATGAAGTACGTAATTGACACAATAAGATACAGTGAAAGAAACGAGTACTTGAGGAGAGCACCTCTCCCAAACATAAGAAATCTAATTTTAAATTGAACCAGCATAAAGTGAAAGTTGAAGTGCATAAAATTCCATCCAAAGATGGACGAACAGATGGCAGCTTTATCAGATTTAGTACTGTACAATACCTGCACAGCTGATGTATCTCCATCTCCTGTTATAAGCGAAGCTAGTAAGTCCAAAATACCTCCTGTTACCCCTTTAAAATAAAATGCAGCCCAGGAACCCATCAGTGGATGAAATAAATGAATGAATTTATAGGCCTAACCACAGCAGACACTCACTAATCTAATACATAACTGTATTAAAGACAAAGCAAATATTATGTATGGTAATTTGCATCACCACCCATATCTTTGCATGTGCATAGAGAATCTTACCTAAAAACGTGAATTAATTAGGCACACTCCATATTGAAAAATTTATTGAACACAAAACAAAACCAATATCAGGGAAAACAACCTAAAGTACCCACCACCAAACCAAATGGGTGTGCTTCTACACTTAAATATGAGGCGATCAATATCAACATTTTCAGGACCAAGCAGAACTACATCTCTTTGACCATGACAATTTTTCTTTATAACATCCAGTGGAACATTAACGGTCTGATAACCATGTTAAGATTATGTGAACTACAAAGGTTATTGAAGGAATATCAACCAATATCAATATGCCTACAACATACAAGTGTTAATATTCAATCAATAGGATATTAGACTCTTGCATCTCATTCAACCCCCACAATGATATATTAGAAAAAAACGATATATGTTCACAATATCGCAATTTATGATATATGTTCACAATAACGTAATTAACATCAAAACATTGGAGTTTCAATTATCTTACATCAAACTTCACATTAATAATAACCTTTAATCTCAACAATGTATATAATCAACCTGCATATATCTATAACTTGCACAATCTCACATCTATTTTTCTAAATATCAGTGAAACTTTAGCAAATAGACGATTTTAATGCCCATAAAACCATATGGGATTAAGTTTGTGTTGAAGCAAACACTAACCATTTTCAAATTGAATGCATTTTTCATGACTAAGACCTCTGCATTATAAATTATTGTGATGTCAGCGGATATTACAAAAAAAAAAAAAAAAAGTGGACCCATCATACTCATTAACTGATTTGATTATATGTTCCTTTAACACTATTCGATCTGAAGCGGTGACTTATGGATACTATCAATAGCTTTTCCACAAATAAATACTGTTTTCTTATAAAAGCCTAATATTAAACATTTGGTACTACCAAAACTCAGAGAATATAACCAATAATCACTCTGAGCGAAAAAAAACCGGGTTGAAATAAGCTCGGTATCAAATTATAGCGATTTTGGTAATTTTTTGTTTCGAAACATGACGAAAAACACGTTAACAATTGACACACCGGACACAGCGATCATAGCGATGTGGCAGGTGGTGTGACTTGTGGCTGTATGAGTTGCCAGTTTGTCATTAGAACGTCAGTTACCTTCCATACATCAATGAGATAAGGTGTGTTTGGTTAGCTGTATTATTCTTCACTAAAATTCGATATATACTGTACACCCGAGCTCGTAAATTCGCGACCACGTACCATGTTTATGCCATTTGAGCTGGTAACATTTATTTGGTGAGGAATCAGAGTAGAGGGAAATGATACAATCTATATTACCTAGAATGCCACCATTCCCCACACAGTGTTACCAGCTCAGATGACATAAGCTGACCAGGCAACACTGGGTGCACCTGTTTTCCCGCGCTCATGTGAATGTCGCCTGTGACAGTGTTGCCAGGTCTGCTTGACAAATTTCCATCACTTCAACATCAGAATTTCCCTTTTTACCTCAATTATTCCTAGTTTACTCTTGAACATCGATGGCTTTTTGGTATTTCATCTGGTAGAAATTTCCCTGTTTACTCTTGAACGAACTGTATATTATTTCCCTGTGTGGACTCCAAAATTCCCTAAAACAGAGAAATTTCCCTGCACCTGGCAACATTGGGTGCACCTTGGAGCGTCAAGTGACATCTTAACATTGAAATTACGTTCCTTGCAATAATTTCTGTCTTATCTACAATCTTATACCACCTTGACATGCAGGAGGATTTTCTCTACATCATCCAGCCATTTTTAGTTATGGTAGCGTAATATCTGTAAATAAATATCGCCATATAAAAAAAGTGGTATAAACAGTTTTAGCTGCTCGTTTCACTTCAACTCGTATTTTATCGTTTATTTTTAATTATATGGATATTTTTTTCACGAGTAATCCTCCATCATTATTCTGTCAGGTTACCAAGTAGATATTACGCGAAATAAGTGGGGCACCACGAAAAAAAATAACAAATTGTACCGAGGAGAAATGCAATGTTTTGTCACGGCAAAGGGAAGCAGGAGCGGGAGGTTGCCTGGAGAACAGGGTTGCCATTTCTGTCATTTTATGGACAGTCTGTCGTTTTTGAGACCTGCCTGTAATTTTTTCCAAAGAAAAAAAATGACAGTAAAAAACTGTCATTTTCTGTCGTATTTGAACTTTATACTCAATTATTATAATAATGATATCTATCTAACCATCAGCTGGTAAGGCGAACGCGTATGATTCACGTGGTGGGGGTTGGTGGGGGGTGGGTTGATGTGGTATACGTGGTGGTCTGTGGATGTGGCTGGCCCAGGACATCTATTTCCGTTCTGTATACACCCTCGTCTTAGTGTCAGTGCCGGCCACCCTCTCAGTTAGGTAGGTTAAGTTTGGTAATGTATAAGTGTTAGAGTCCCGACATATAGGTAACACAAGTTGGGAAACCAATGAGACAATTTTTTAATAATATCCGATGATTTATCGATCATAATTATTAATTTTATTTTTCCAATCTGAAACGAGTTCGTATTGGTATACAGATAGTGGGACTGCTGACCACAGAACGAAAGTGGACGTGTGCGATTCCTGTGAACGCTGGTGGGCCTGGTTCACAGAGTACACAATGAAAGGGCTTCGCCACAGGCCGTAGTCATGACGTCATGACATCTGTGCATGCGCGAGTTTTCTCCTTCCTTTAAATATTTTTCCCTAGCTTCCATTGGCAGAGGTGGTTGGTGGTGTGGTTGGGATGGCTATGGCATCAGATGGTCAGGGTCTGGGGTTCAATCCCAGCAGGGATAGTATTATTTTTACACAAACTATTTTTTTTACAATTTTCACAGTTCCCGGTAGTCTTCCCCCAGTTAGGTCCCGATAGTCTACCCCCAGTTAGGTCCCGGTAGTCTGCCCCCAGTTAGGCCCCGGTAGTCTGCCCCCAGTTAGGCCCCGGTAGTCTGCCCCCAGTTAGGTCCTGGTAGTCTGCCCCCAGTTAGGTCCCGGTAGTCTGCCCCCAGTTAGGTCCCGGTAGTTTGCCCCCAGTTAGGTCCCGGTAGTCTGCCCCCAGTTAGGTCCCGGTAGTCTGCCCCCAGTTAGGTCCCGGTAGTCTGCCCCCAGTTAGGTCCCGGTAGTCTGCCCTCAGTTAGGTCCCGGTAGTCTGCCCCCAGTTAGGTCCCGGTAGTCTGCCCCTAGTTAGGTTAGGTTAGGTTAGGTAGGTTTTGTTTTGTTAGGGAGTAACTTTGTCATGACGTCATGACTAGGGCCTGCGGCGAAGCCCTCCCTACACAATACCGTTTAGTCATTAGTGTATAGAGGCTGTGAGAGAGGCGAGGGCCCCAATCGGGGAGGCAGCGGAAGTTTTCATTTAATTCATCCTTGACCTGCTAATGTGCTTAGTTCTTAATCAGCATACCAGCGAATACAGTATGCTTTCATTATTCCGTGTTTGTGCTGCCGAGAGATAATTTGTGTATGGTAATATAGTTGTGACGAAGGAATAAATTGTTACTCGATCGCGTTCATATAGTACCGTGTTACTATTGTTATTAGTTAGTGAATTTAGTGTTAGGCCTACCTTTGTGATTATTATTGTAATCCGTCTATAAATTATGATTTGGTTATTGTTGTTGCAGGTCCACGTGAAACTATATACATTAATATTAATTAAAGAAAGATGAGTAAATGGAAGAATGCTTATAATGATGCAAGGCACTATGAGAAGGAGTGGGAAGAAACTTTCAAATGGCTTTCTTATATTGACAACAGTTGTTATTGTAAGTGGTGCAAGTGTTCTTTGTCTTGCATGCACAAGTCTTCTATTCAGCAACATGAAAAGACCAGCAAGCACAGAAAGCAGTGGATTCATTTACTACATCACGGAAAATAACAGATACATTTAAGAGCAACCGTGCAAACCCATCCAAAGAACTCAAAGAATTTGAAATTAAGTATAGTGTCTCAAGTGCTTGCCATTGTAGTGTGCGATCAGTTAATCATCAGACAGAGCTAATTCCTGAGTATGGAAAAGGAAGAATATTTGAGAATGTTAAACTGCATCGTACAAAGTGTATGTGTTTGATAAATAACGTTGTTTCAGTGGCAATATTCGAAGAGTTGCTTGAAGATATTCGAGGTGCAAAGTATTCATTACTTATAGATGAGTCCACAGGCATCAGTGTTACAAAACATTTATGTTTATGAGTAAGATATTTTTCCAAGAAAAAACAAACAGTACACACAGCATTTCTAGGCATAATACCTGTCGTCTCCACAACTGGCCAAAGTTTGTTTGATGCTATTTGCGACTTCCTAAAGGTAAATGATATTGATATTATGGACTGCATTGGCTTGGGTAGTGATGGTGCCAATAATGTATCGGGTGAGGCAAACTCTGTATTTTCAAGGTTTAGAGACCTGAACCCAAACATTACATTTATCAAGTGCACTTGCCACAGTTTAGCCTTGTGTGCAGAAAAGGCTTTAAACTCTTTGCCTGCTAATTTGGTTCTCATGATTTCAGAAATTCCTCGTTGGTTTAACTTAAGTTCCTTACGTCGAGAGGACTACAAGAAGATCTATGCTACTATGAACGATGGAAATAAAGGTCATGAGAAGTTTGTAACCCCAAGTACTACTCGATGGCTAGTATGAGGAAAGTGTATATATTTAATATTAACCCAGTGGGAAGAACTGAAGGCATACTTCTGCTCTATTGTTGACAAAAACTATGGTGCTTGTACATTGAAAAACATGCTTCTTGATGAAGGTAATAAACTGTATCTAACCTTCGCTTGTCCCATCATCCAGGCCACAAATCCTGACCCCACCAAATTATTTCAAGAGCTTGAAGAGCTCAGGGACTTTCTAGTGCAGAAAGTGTACAGAGACTTCCGTCAGAGACGGTTACCCTGGTTATTAAGTTATGTTAAACTTGGGGCCAAATTTGAGTACGGTCTGAAGGCAAGCAATCTAAGTGCTGAGAGGAAAACTGCAATCCAGCAGCGCTGCCAAGCCTTCATTCACGAGGCAATTAACCAAATTGATAAGAGAATATACTATGAAAATGAACTATGTCAAATATCTTGCACCTGAGAAATGTCTAAGCCAAATGAGGCCACGATTTTGTGATCTTCCTCTAGAAAAATTGGCAAGAGATGAAAAATTTGACGTACAGAAAGTTGCTAATCAATATGAACGCATTCACATGAAAACCAAGTGGAATGAAGAATTTCCTGACTCAGAAATACCCAAAGACCCAGTAAAGTTTTGGACAACTGTTCAAAAGTACGACAATTTTGTATGAGAAAAGTGTTACCATGAGTTAGCAACTATTGCACTGAACTCCTACAGCATTCCTCTCAGTACAGCATTCGTGGAACGGGTGTTTTCGCATGTTACAAATGAAAAGACAAATGCAAGAAATAAGTTAAGTACAAGTTCCCTCCAAGCAATTCAAATAATTAGAACATTCTTACAGAGCAAGAAAATATGCTGTAGACAGTTTAAAGTTAGCACAAAAATGCTAGCACTTTTCACAAGCCACATGTACAGGAATGCAGAGGTAAACACATCCTGTGAAATTAGTGGAGAGGGTGATCAGTATGCAAGTACTTCAACTTCTGCTGGTATTGATGGAGATGATGATGGGGATTCATTTGATGAAATTCTCTCAGTGACATTTTAAGCTGACAGGTATGTAAATATGTTTTCATTATATATATATATATATATATGGTGTATATAAAGTTTGTCATATTTTTAACATAAATTGCATATTTTTGCAATGAGTCTGTCATATTTGTGCTCAGACGTCTGGCAACCCTGCTGGAGAAACTGACCAATCAGTGACGAGTAAGCTAGGATGGGATAGAGTATAGAGCATCCCACAACAAATTTATTCCAGCATATTTAGCCATTTATTTTTATAACGTCCATCACAGTGTCCTTCAGTGTTGATTATATATTTATAATTAATATTGTGAATATAGCTACGTATTTATAAAAGTGTTAAAAAGAAGACATTATAAAAAAAATAGGGCTGTACAACATTAGGCTTCAATACACGACGAATATACAAATAGGGTATAAGTAGCAGCGACATTCACCATTTCTTCTCATTACCATACTTTTATTAAAAAGAATTTCTGTTATTTACCAGATATTTAAGAAATATATAAATATAAAGTAAATACAAGGAATAATTTGTAGTATAATGAGCAGACTAGGCTACACCTTGCCAAGCGGCAAGTGTAACACTGTCTCTGTCCCAGGCATTGTTTACATTTTGTCGGACCAAAACCTTTCGTGTTTCAAAACTATCGTTCAGTGTACAGTCCATAGCCTAGGGTCGTAAAACAACGATTGCCGTGTGAACCACCGCTGATAGGGTTAACATAGTTGATTAATTTTTATTTTTATTTATAGATGACATCTATACGAGCTACCATTTTCTATTTTTGATAACCTGTTTAGGAAACACACCTACCCCTGGTATTCCATGTTATTAAACTGAGAATTCTTACTTGAAAATGTTTTATATATACACGAGTCAGATGCCTTTAACTGCGAGAAAGATCATTCTTGACGAACCTCATCACGAGAACTGCTGATCAATCAATTCCCAAAACTACAGCTTGTCCAAAAAAAGGTAGCGTCAGGACCAAAGCTAGTAGGGTCCTGGGGTTCTTGCGCAGGAACCTCAGCAGGTGTAACACAGACATCAAAATTATTGTGTATATTACTTTCGTTCGACCACACTTAGAGTATTGAGACACCGTCTGGGACCCACACACTTACAATAATATCAATAAATTAGAGTCCATGCAAAACAAAACTGCAAGATGGGCCAGACGTAATTACAGACACACTACATCAGACACTTTGCTTAAACAAGACACAAAACTAGACCCATTGGTATCACGAAGACAGATGTACAGACAACAGATGATATACAAAATCACAAACAAGTTAGTTGACATAGACACATATCTAGAGGCAGCCACAACTTAAAATACCATACATACCAGACAAGGACTGATATATTTAGGCACTCATTCTTTCCCCGCAGCATCCAAGAGTGGAATCATCTCCCATCTCATGTAGTTAATAGCCCCACTCTTGACACGTTTAGAAATAGGATCACCAATCATTACCTCCCCAATCCAAATCCTCAACCCACAGTCCCTGACCCAATCCACCCTCATCCTAACCCCCTTCATAATCCTACCCTAGATCCCTAAATCCCCCGCACAACCCCCGCAGATTATGCTGCCCATGAGCAACCCTCTGCGGGACCTATAACTTGAACATGAACTTGAAGTTTCCTGCTGGTGGTTAAACACTCGATTACAATTGATAGAAGAGAAAGTCGTTAATTAATAAAAGAAAATTGGAAATCCTAAACATAAGATTCATTACTGTGAGGCCACAACCATAACTGCTAGATAATACTGTAGTGATCAAAGAACCTATCCCATTCTCTATTTCCCATTTCCAATTCCCATGCTCTATGGTGCGCGTAAGCATTTGTCCTGCCAACGTGCGGGACCTTTAAACCTGTACAGCTCATCAACCACAGGCAGCTATAGATTCACTTAGCTGGCTGACTTAGTAGCGTCCACAGCTCTCTCTCCCCTTGCCTACCGCCACACAGTACCACAAGCCAAGAAACGGCAAGACCAGTGCTTTACACAACACGTACACAGCAATATACAGACGTCCCTGTCTGTAGGCAAGCGGGAAGGCTATTCATCACGGTGCTTGGTTCACATATTCCTGTGCTACTACTACTCTGTTCTATACTAATAAACTCTACTTAGTATACGAGTCTGATGTTTAACTCCAACTTGTAACTAGTCTCCTTGACTATTATAATTGGTGACCTTCGGAGTAGACCAGACTCGTCCTAAGCAGTACAACTTCTACAAGCTACAACGCCATTCTACAAGCTACTACCGGAGGGGGACACACGCTCAACGCCTCGTCTACACATCGCTTCCATGGTACCCCCATACACACGTACACTTTTACCCTTCATATTTGATTGCATTTTTACAACAGTGTTAATCCCCCCAGTGCTCTACCCCCTCCACGTTTGTATTAACGTAGCATATCCCTGGTACTATAGCCACTTTCCTCTGTTTTTTCCTCTCGCCAGTATAACTCTTCGCGTCCTATCTTTCGGTATATTTACCGTCCTTCCCCTTGCATCTTTCAGCATTTCTCTGCTCTATTTTTACATTGTCTTACCATACCATTGTACTCTCACGTATTTCTTCACCTACCACCCCTCCCTGCCCGCACACACATACACGAACCCTGGGGTGCCGTACCGGCGTTACTACCCAACACTACGCATCACCTACTACCTGGGCGTACAATGTATCTCGTTTCGTCACACCACACATGCATACCCAACGACGACCCCGTGGTACCTCTACGCTCCAGTGCTACGCTGCAAACGCATGACGTATCTCATGCTACGACAGCAGCGATCTCTGACACCACGTGCTCAACTCTACACACCGTTACGACAACGCATCTCACCTACGCCATGGTACACTCCAACGCTACGAACTCACAACCACAGAATCTCCAATCAACACCTCGACGATCTACTATTCTCATGTGCTCAGCGATACACTCCACTCCTCCTCAACGCTACACGCCAACACAATGCTACGAACGCACCACCACCCTATCTCCAATCAACACCGCGACGATCTACTGCTCACGTGCTCATTGTTAAGCTCCACTCCTGCTCAAAGCTACACGCCAATGCCTCATCTCAACGCCACGTGCAACCCTTCTTATACGCTGACGACCATATACCAGTACCTACACCTCGTGCTCATCCCACAAGCAACGCCGTACCGTACATACATATCTTGTGCATAAGGATTCGTATAACTTATTCTACGATATTTGTGCTACAGTCACGCCACACCATTACTATGGACGTCTTCTACACGACGCTCAATGCTACGCCAATGCCAACGTTAGTCTCACCCTTCTTATAAGGTATTAGTACATTTATACGGGGGGGTGATTGGAGTGAATGCGTCATGAGCTGAGCAAGTCTTAAGCCCATAACTGCTTCTGCCTCCTAACTGCTTGCATGCTACCTTCCTGTGGTCCCCCCTGTTATTACAGAATGCTTGCAAGTGACCGAGTGGACTGACAGTATAATCAGACCTCCCTGCTGCCTTGTAGGGTGCGTCATCTAGGCAAAGGCTAGGAGAAGGAAAACTCTGAATCCAAACCACCTGCTGCCTTGTAGGGTATGCCTCATCAGGCAAAGGCTAGGAGAAGGAAAACTCTGAAATAAAACCAAACAAGACCCCAACGGCGGAGCTAACTAGCACCGGTGGAAGAGGGCAGTGCCTGGCGGGCAGGCGACAAGGCGGACCTTGGTGGAACAAGAACCCGGCAGCCCGTTGCAATCAACATCGTTGAGGCTGCCTGTCTCATCTCTTGAGCCGCGGTGGAAGCAATGTGGGCCAAGTGAGTGTGCATGGCCGTCGATCAGCCAAGACCACCAAAAACAATATACCCAGCGACAGAATTTCTGTCGTTTGTTTTCTACAACTCCCTTCATCCTTCAAGTCCCGTGGCGACGGTACAGCGGGTGACGGGGGTAGGCCTGGAACGCTGGAAACCCCCAGTCCACGACTGCACATGGGTGGTGGGTTTGTGATGGTCGCTCTCTGATGACGTTGCCGTGACACCAGAGTTCGGAAGCTGGACTCGTGACTGGGCTGGCCTATTTATGATTACCGCAGCCCACCCCACAAGGGGAGGCCCCTAGAAAATGTGGGGTAAACATCAGACACGGCAAACTTGTCTGGTCAGCTTACCGCGGCTGGCGGACCTCTCATCACTGCGGTCGAAACAATAGAACTTTAACAAAAAACCTCACCCTTGGTGCATGGAACATCCACACCCTCCAAGACGTGGCAGACATCAACCGCCACGAATGACGTACAGCCCTTGTTTGCAAGGAGCTTGCCCGCTTCAACATTGATGTGGCAGCCCTTAGCGAAACCAGACTACCAGAAGAGGGTAACATCAGGGAAGCTGGGACGGGATATACCATCATCTGGAAGGGAAAGGCCCCCGAGGAACCATGCATACATGGCGTTGGCTTTGCCATCCGTTCACAGCTCGTACAACAGCACAATCTCGCTCCAACTGCCATCAATGAGCGCCTGATGACTGTCCGAATACCGCTTATCCAGGACAGACACCTCACCCTGATCTTTGTATACGCCCCTACACTCACATCAAATGAAGAAGACAAAGCTGCCTTTTACACCCAACTCGACCACACCATCCAGGCAGTGCCCGCCAATGACAAGCTCGTTGTGTTAGGGGACTTTAATGCCCGAGTAGGCAAGGATCATCGCCTGTGGGAGGGTATCATTGGCCACCACGGTATTGGGAACTATAATGCCAATGGTCAACTCCTGCTGGGTCTCTGTGCCGAGCACGAGCTTATTGTTACAAACACCTTCTTCAGGCTACCGAACCGACGAAAAACTACATGGAAACATCCCCAGTCCAAGCACTGGCACATACTGGACTTTCTCCTGACCAGAGCCAAAGACAAAAAAGATATCCGCATCACCCGATCTATGCCCGGGGCGGACGATTGTTGGACGGACCACAGACTCCTGATCTCCCGACTCAACTTCAAGACACAACGACCACCCAGGCGGACACCTGACAGCCTACCACACCACCGCTTTGACTGTGACAAGCTCCGCAATCCACAGCTGGCACAAAACTTCAGGGAAGCCTGTGAAAGATATCTCATAGACCCTGTAGATCAGGCTTCAGTAGAAGACCACTGGACCACTCTTAGAGACGCCATGACCCGGGCAGCGGAGGAAACAATAGGCTTTGTCAGCAAGAAAAACCAGGACTGGTTCGATGAGAATGATGAAACCATCTCTCTTCTCATTGAAGCCAAACGCCAGACACGACTAATCCTGGAGAACCAACCTACAGCTGAAAACAAACGTACACACAAACAAGCTGTAGCAGACTGTCAAAGGGGGATCCGGGAGGTCCAAAACACTTGGTGGCAAAGAAAAGCTGCAGAAATCCAAAACTACGCTGACCAACGAGACCTGCGCCGATTCTATGCAGCTACCAAAGAGGTCTTCGGTCCTACAAGATCATCAGAGGGCGGCTTAAAGGACGTGGATGGAGTCACAACCATAACCGACAGCGAGGGCATTCTATCACGATGGAAGTCTCATTTTGAGAACCTCCTCAATGATCAAGCCAACACCCCTAACGATCTCATACGCATGACCTCGCAGTATCCCGTCCGCCACTGGATGTCTTTACCACCTTCCATCCAGGACTTCGACAAAGCCATAAAATGCATGAAACCCGGCAAAGCCTCAGAACCCGACAACATCCCACTGGAGCTCCTCACTCACGGTGGCCCTGAGATGAGAAACCGTCTTATGCTCCTAATACTAAAAATATGGGAGATAAAGACTCTCCCCAGTGACTTCCGTGATGCAACCATCATCACCATCTTCAAAAAAGGAGACCGAGAGAACTGTAACAACTACCGCGGTATCTCTCTACTAAGCGTCGCAAGCAAGATCTTTGCCCGTATTCTCCTTGACCACCTCCTTATCCTTGCAGAAGACGTTTTACCAGAGTCCCAATGCGGCTTTCGACCCTCCCGCAAGACAATAGATATGATCTTCTGCGCCCGACAACTCCAAGAGAAGAGCCTTGAACAACAACAACCAGTAATGTTCATCTTCTGGGACCTAAAAAAGGCCTTCGACAAAGTACTCCGTCCTGCAATGTGGACAGTCCTTGCTAGGTTCGGATGCCCACCGGACTTTGTCACCTTAGTGCTTGGCCTCCATGACGGAATGGTCGGCAGAGTATGTCACTAAAGCTCTCTCTCTGGCCCTTTCTCCATTAACGGTGGCCTCAAACAGGGGTGTGTGCTGGCTCCAACCTGTTTCTCCCTATACACAGCAGCCATGCTAAATGAAATTCCACCAGACACACCCACAATTGACCTACAGTTCCACATGGATGGAGGGGTTTTAAACCTTGCCCGACTGCACGCAAAAAAAAAGACCACCAAGACATTACTCGGAGAAATGCAGTACGCTGACGACAATGCCACCCCAGGTCAGACTGCAGAGGACCTCCAAAGGACAGCCACCACCTACAACACAGTATATGAACGCTTTGGGATGCAAGTGAATACCGACAAGATACTCCCAAACATCAACACTACAATTAACAAACACACACTAGAAGAAGTGGATCAATTTTCCTACCTAGGGAGCATCCTGACATCTACTCCCACCTGTAAAAAGGATGTGGAAAATAGGATCAGGGCAGCGCACTCCGCCTATGGTCGACTCAGCTGCTGTGTGTTCAATAACCATGCATTGACTATGGCCACAAAAATCATGGTCTTCCAGGCAATAGTCCTCTCCACACTCCTTTATGCATGTGAAACATGGACCCTCTACAGAAACGACATCCAAAGCCTAGAGCGCTTCCAGCAATAGAAGCTGAGGCAGATTCTAAAAATCCCATGGGAGAGCCACACCACCAACGTTGCGGTCTTAAACCAAGCCTCAGTAACAAGCGTCGAAGCCACCATTATTCACCACCATCTCCATTGGGCAGGCCACGTCCAAAGAATGGAACCATTCCGGCTCCCCAAAATAATGCTCTATGGCGAACTTGCCAACGGAACCAGACCACGAGGAGCCCCAAAGCTGCGCTATAAAGACCAACTCAAGCGCACCCTGGCCCTAACCAACATCGACCCCTCCTCGTGGGAGCAAACCGCCAGGGACCGTGCAACATGGAGGAGAGCTGTTCATCAAGGCACCACAGCCTTTGAGAAAAAAGAAAAGAAAATGAAGAGGTAAAACAAAGGAGAAGAAGAGAGAGACAAGAGCAACCACGTCCTCACCCTACCCCCACTTGCGAACTGTGCCCGTGGCTCTTCCACCACAGAATGGGCTTCTCAAGTCACATCAGACATAAACATCCACAACGAAGATAGGTTAACAACGACGGAAACCAATACTCGGATACGAGCTGGTGCCGACGACGACGACATTTATACACACTTTACATCTGTTCCTTTGTGATCCCTCCACAGTAATACTTGCCCCAATTTTTTTCCGTGTTGCTTTCGTATTTTTTATTGGCCTCTGTGCCCATTATTGTATTGTATATATGTTTTGCTGTACCCTGTGTGCCTTTCTCTCGTACATACTACGTCTTTCACCTCATTTTCTTCCCCTGCCATACCTACGCGACTGAATTTACCTATTCCTTTATCTTCATGCCCGCCAAGCTTTCTCTTGATACCCACGCTATCCACTCTACCTCTGCCACCCCCTTAGGACTTCCATTTTCTCTCATACCTACCCTCTCCCGCCTCCCTACCCCCTGTGCTTGCTACCCTGGAGACAGCTTATCCTCTTCCCACCTGACATCCGCCACCCTCTTGGGACCTCCATTTCCTCTCGTACCTACCCCTTTCCTCCTACCTGCCTAATCTCCCCCTGCACTAGCTTCTCTGCGTACCTTCACACCACCCTTTCCACTCCGCCTCCAACAACTCTTTGTATTCCCGCTTTTTTCTACTCCTACATCCCCTGGTATTCTCCCTCCCCCCTGTTCGCTCCTGCCACTCTGTATACGCACCAACCGCGTGTCTACTGTACCTCAGTCACCCCTATCTACCCTTGTTCTCTGTGTCCTACCCCCTTTTGCCCCCACCCGTATTCTCTCCTCCCCGTAAGCACTAACCGCTCCCTTACTCTACCCCAGTCCCCCCATTTTCGCTGCCGTTTTCTTTTTCGCCACCTTTACACTTTCGCCCATTCTCCTTCACCCCTGTACCCCCTTACCTACCTCGCACTGCCTAACGTACCTACCCAACTATCTACACTGCCTTACTAGATTTATGTACATTTCTTTTCCCACTTCCATTCTCTCGTCACTTCCGCATCGTTGTTCCTTACCCTATTGTCGACTGTCCCCATAAAAGACCAGCACACTTGCGTCTCGACATACTGCCTTGTAAACACGGTATCAGTCCTAACACCTGTACTATTTACATCTCCTCGGCCACTGGCTCCTTCTTACTGCCTCTACCTTTGCCATAACTATGGCCACCGCCTCTAGCATCTCGTCACCTGACATGTCTCTACCACACAATTCTAACACTACCACTCCTACCCAAAATAATACGCCTATCCAAGGTAACACACCTACCCAAAACAATGATCCATAAACACCGTATGTCCCACCCTTTTCTTACAACATACACTCGTGGTTCAGACACATGGAAGTATTATGGCGCTCCACTAACTACACTACCGACCAGAAATACCACGCTGTTCTACGGGCCCTCCCTGACGAGGTGTTTGACACCATCTCCCCGTCACTCACTTTAGACACCTCGTACCACACAATAAAGGGAACTATTATTGCATCACACGGGATAAGTGAACAACAGTACCTCTAGGCAATCGAAGGAAGGGCGCCACCCCTCTGCTGTATTACCTCACATGCAGCAGTTTAACAACAAGGTGGCTAATCTCTTCACAGAGTCGCACAGCAATCACTCGCGTTGCAAGAATACTCTAAACTTGCAGACTCCCTAATGGGCACACTAGCTAGCAGCGCTGGATTATGGCTCGTACAACAGACTACGCCAACATAGTCACCCACGCCACAACAACACCAACACTGCTATCACATCAATACCAACACACCACACAGCTCCAACAACACCTACCACAAATACAACAATACTAACACGCTCCCACACTCAACGACACCAACTACTTCCGTCTAAACTACCAAGCGAACCTAGCCTCCACAACCACTTCAACAACAACCTCAACACCACACCTAACAACAACAACAACTATCTCTACCTCTAACTAACCAACTTAACACAACACCACTACAACAACCTCACATACCACAAACACACCAACAACTCGACCAACTAACACAAGCATTAATCACCTCAATTATATCCACACAGCAGCCACCTGCTCCTCAACAACAACAATACACCACTCATGCCACAGCAACAGTACGACCCTACACCTACAATACTTCTGCCAATACAACAACAACAATTCAACCTCTACACCAAGAATACTTCCACTGCTACAACAACAATTCAACCCTACACCAAGAATACTTCCACCGATACAACAACAATTAAACCCTACACCAAGAATACTTCCACCGTTACAACGACAACATATTACCACCACGCCTCATCAACACTATCAACAGCAAGAACTATATCAATACCACCACAGACTCGGGAACGCCGCTTTTAACCGCCACACCACCCGGCCCATGTCGGGAACCGAATGAGGCGGTGGCAAGACGATGCCCTTCACGCCACCGCCAGTAACACCTCATAAGACTCTTTGCCAATTCACTCATCAGGCATGCCTCAACGCCGCAACACAACATACTCACGACATATGACGACCAGCCTGCCCAACACAACCACGAGCTATGCACGCCTGATACTTACGTCAACACGTAGACTACGTTAGACTACGGAACAACCACCAACCGTCACCTTCCCATCACCGTATCCTACTGCTCGCACTCTCCTGTGGGTGAAGGACCTTGAGTCTGGCGACAGCTTCCTCGTGGAGTCTGGTTCCGAGGTTAGTGTCGTGCTGCCTGTGGCTCGAAACAGGGACCGCCAGACATCGATAGCATATGACCTCACTGCGAACAAGACTCCGATTGCGGTTACCCTTATGAAGCAGGAATACGTAGTATGGCCATTCATCGTGGCAGACGTCCAAGCTCCAATCCTGAGTCTGGATTTCCTCACCGCACATGACCTTCTCATCGACGCTAAATGCAAACAACTCATAAACAACCCTAAAGGGGTTACTTCCCCACTAAACACTGTCATAACACTACACCCTCTATCACACAAATTTCTTACTCCAACACATACTTCAAGATTTCCCACAACTCCTCTCTATCAACACCTCACAACACGTCTATGACCCAGGTATTCGCCACACAATAACCACGACAGGCCCCCTAATGTTCGCCAAACCACGACGTATGCCGCCTGAACGACTGGAGGCCGCAAAGAGAGAATTCCATGTCATGATACAGCAGGGCGTGGCCAGGCCCTCAGACAGTGCGTGGCCATCTCCTCTTCATATGGTTCCTAAACAGCAGGAAGGAGAATGGAGGGCATGCGGAGACTATAGGGCTCTCAAAGCTACTACTATTCCCGACAGGTACCCGATCCCGTATATCCTTGACTTCCACTCCAAGCTCCAGGGATGTGCGGTCTTCTCAAAGATCAACCAGGTACGTGCCTTCCATCAGGTTCCAGTGGCTAAAGAGGATATCAAGAAGACGGCAATCACCACGCCTTTCGGGTTGTTTGAGTTCCCGTCCATGAACTACGTAACGCTGCACAAACGTTCCAGAGATTTATGAATAAGGTGCAGCGGGGATTGGAGTACACAGTTGTCTACATAGACGACATCCTAGTCGCCTCATCCTCACACGAACAACACCAGCAGCACCTGAGGGAACTATTCTTCCGCCTGCAGCAGTTTGGGTTGAAAATCCACCCTCCCAAGTGTGTCATCAGAGCGGACCACCTTGATTTCCTAGGCCACTACGTCACTCCCAATGGCATTACACCACTGCCTCAGAAGGTTGAAGTGGTGCGAGAATTCCACTTGCCGACCACAGCCAGGAAACTACGGTTTTTTTTTTGGTGTGGTTAATTACTACCACCGTTTCACCCCGTTCCCCGGTTCTGCACTGGAGCCACTCCACGATATCCTTAAGGACCTAAAAAAAAGCTTCCCAGAAGAAACTTGCCTGGACACCTGCTACAGAAGCTGCCTTCACTGCTATCAAGATGAAGCTCACCAACACCACACTCCTAGCATACCCCACGCCTCACGCTCCTACGTCGATATACACTGACGCGTCTAGCGACGCCATCGGTGTGGTGCTCCAACAGGAAGTGGACGGGATACTCAAGCCTATCGCCTTCTATAGTAAACGTCTTAAGCCGCCACAACAAAAATACAGCGCCTTCGATAGAGAACTGGTGGCTATGCAAGACGCTGTTAAACACTTCCGACACTTCCTAGAAGGTAGGCCGTTCCACATCCAGACGGATCATAAGCTGCTCACCACAGTCATGCAGCAGCTGGGTACAAACTGGTTCCCACGGGTAATGCGCCACCTCGCCTTCATATCGGAGTTCACGACCAACATACGGCACATCCGGGGTGAGGACAACGCCATAGCAGACGCACTCTCCAGTCTCCAGGGCTCCTCCTGCTGTCAGCACAATACAACAGATACCACCGTTAGACTTCCCGGCACCCTACAGCACAACAGGCTGATACACACCTTCAAGACTCTTATCAGGCGACATGGGTCTACGCCTGGAGTTCCTCACAGCACCGGACTCGACCACGAAGCTATGGTGCAACACATCCTGTGGCATTCCACGCCCCTACATACCGCCTCAGTTCAGAGAAGCCGTATTCGCACACTACCACTCTCTCGACCGTCTAGGGGTCGCGGGCACACTCCGCCTTGTTAGTCATCGTTCCGTATAGCCAGGGATAAGAAAGGCGGTCAAGGAGTGGGTCAACGCGCAAAAGTTGGCCGACACACATGCCCACCTCTCCACGAGTTTACCGTGCCTACCACAAGATTCTACACGGTGCACGTGGATATTGTCGGTCCACTGTCAACATCACGGGTATCTCGCTACCTCTTTACGTGTATAGACAGGACGACGCGCTGGTGTACCATCACTCCGATGAGTGACATAACCATGGAAGGTTCTGCCCGCCACTTCCTCAACAGCTGGTTATCTAATTTTGGTCCACCCACGATCATTGTCACACACCAAGGTACCGTACTCAATTTGAGTCGAGGGTGTGGCAATACATACTGAAGGTCCTCGGGACAAAAAGGCAACTTATGACCGCTTACCATCCCTGCAGTAACAGGATGGTGGAGCGGTTTCACCGCCGCCTGAAAGACGCTTTTCGAGCCTTACAACTGGACCAATGGACCGACGCACTTCCACTAATTTTCCTTACGATCTGTGCCACCATGAAGGAAGACCTGCAACATTCCCCGGCAGAGCTGGTGTACGAAGAGGACATTCGCCTCCCTGGCCAGATCACCTTACAGGACGTCGACACAACCAACTTATCGTTCCTACCTGCACTCAAGCTCACTATCGCCAATGCACAACCAACGCCTACGCGCCAACAAACCAGGCAGACGTACACACCTGCCGGCCTACACTCCACACCCTACTTGCTACTATGGACTGAAGCACACCGGACACCACTACATCAAGCACCACTTCACCGATCTCAACCATTACCCTCATCCAACACCGACATTCACACACACCTACCTCCCTCTCACACTAGGGGTGGGCATAATCGATTACTTTGATTACTGGCTAAATTTTTCGGGAATCGATTATTTTTTTAATAATCGATTACAGTCAAATTATTACTGATAAAATTATGGATGAATACAATAAACAAATTGCAGACGACTCAATGGAGTCAACGATGGTGCGTGGCAACTACTATGTTTACATCAAACAGCTGGCAACAACGGTCGGCCCAGGAAGTGTTGCCAATTTAGCGTCTTCCAGCTAGGTCTAGCTCTTTTGCTTGTAATCTTGTGAGTAAATATACGATCTACCAGCTAGCTTTTTTTCTAGCTATTTTTTATTCTAGAAACTGACTTTTACCTAGCGATTTGAAGATTATTAGAGTTTTGATATTTCTATTACAAATACAGTAAAACCACGAAATACAAAATGAAAAAAAAATAATCTTTTATCGAAAAAATTAATATTATTATTTTTTTTTTTTTTTTTTATTAAAGAATATTTTATTTTCAGTATAACAGAATTTTGTATTTCGTGGTTTTACTGTATTTTAATAAAAATATCTATATATCTATCTATCTATCTATTCGGAGATTGAGGCGTATGGCAATAGATAGATAGATTGATAGATATTTCTATTACAAATACAGTAAAACCACGAAATAAAAGATTCTGTTATACTGAAAATAAAATAATTTTTTATCGAAAAAATTAAGACAAACATTTTTCCTGTCATTATTATGATTGGTCATGTAGAGAACATAAAAATATTTTTGACAACTACATTCCAGTCTTCAACCATTCGTCTTGCTGAAAGGCTCCCTGTGGTGAACATGTGAAGACTACGATGTCGGTCTCTTCACCTCCATCCCCAATCCCTGATCCTTCTCCGCCTCCATCCCCAGTCCTTGATCCTTGTACACCATCCCCAGTCCCTGATCCATCACCAACCCCAGCCCCTGATCCTTCACCACCATCCCCAGTCCCTGATCTTTCACTACCATCCCCAGTCCCTGATCCTTCACCACCATCCCCAGTCCCATATCGTTCTCCACCACCATCCACAATCCCAGAACCATCCCAACCACCAGATCGTTCCCATCCCCTTCCCCATTCATCTCCAATCCCAGGTCCTTCCCATCCTCTTCCCCCTTCAACTCCACCCCGCGATCCTATACTAAGGTACAGCTCGGGACAGATCAAGGATCCACACCCCATCCAACAGCGACTTGGTTTGTGCCTCGTCGGATCTAGCAACAGTTGCAAGTGGAGGGAGGGGTGATGTTAGTGGGAGAGGAGGAAAGAAATGTGGGCGGAGCTATATAGGAGGTAATGTGGGAGGGTAACGAATGATCAGGTAGAGAAGACGTGTGTCAGGAGCAATGAATGAAGCATACACTGTGAACGGTATCGAATCACCAATAGTATAAAGCAGGGTTCTTCAAACTTTTACAATCGTGACCCAGTTTTTACTATGACATCATTCTCGCGACCCATACAGAAAGATCTTTTACAAATGACCAGAATTATCAACCAAAGAAAATACAAGGCCAGAAACTGAAACGTAATATTTATGATTAAAAGGCATTCTAACCAGAATTATAAACACTGCCTCACCTACCCCTCCCTCTCTCTCTCTCTCACTCTCTCTCAAGGATAATAATATTTGTGCAATGATTTTGTTTTATTGATAATTAAATATATGAATATTCGATTATAAAAATATATTAGGTGGATTCATGTATGAACTTCATATTTATTTTATTGTCACGAACATTATTATTCTATTTTATTCATGTATTTATTTTTGTGAGCCTGCGACCCAGTTTGGAGGAATTCGGGACCCGTAGTTTGAAGAACCCGGGTTTAAAGAAGTGCATACTGCATTAACGTAGGTGGCTATAGGAGAGAAGAAATGTGATGATTTGAGGCGAGGGTGAGGGGGAAGAGGGTAAGAAAAATGAAGGTGATTAGTTGAAAAGTAATAACAAACAAATATAATTAGAATATCTGTTACATTATATCCTTTAAATAAATGCACTGTCTTTTGTTCACCATCGTAGTGGGATAGACTACTTCATATATATTATCCTTTGGATATTAGACAGCTATCCCTGTATTCCTTTTATCCCTCGTGCTTACCCCGTAGGGAGGTATTGCCTGTAATGATGTGGGCAATTCTTTAAGGGTTTAGGCGCCCCTTCAGCCCCAGCCACTAGCTTACATTACTTCAACTGTCCCTCCTATCTTCCTATTTCCTTCTTGTTTGCTGTCACACCTCTCTATCACCTTTTCCTGGTGATACAATATAATCAACAACATAATCTCAGCCGTAGTTTTTCGAATCATATAATTGGACTATAAGTGATAAGGGAGAAAGGCCTATGTCATTAAAACTTTTTAAGAACGAATGAGAAGGTTAAAAATATGAGAAAGAAAAGATAAACGGTAAGAAAGGAGGGAAGTTCAAGCGAGAGAGGGATAAGACAGTAGGGAAGATGTGTAAGACTGTAAGGTTGCCAGTTACTTGAGAGATACTGTAATATATATAGCCTATGCATAAAATTAGACCAAGTTTATTGAAAACGCCATATAGCGGCGCCTATTTAAGTTTAACATCGATTATTTTTAAGGAAATGCATATTTAGAAGAAAAAATCCTGGTAAATAGCTTAATGAATTTGTTGACAAATATGATTATTAAAAATTAAACCGCCTTTTGCCGGAAAAAAAAAACAGCTGGGCTTGGGAGAAGGTGATAAATAGGGTGGACTACAAGCACGAGGGATTTGATTGATATTAGGTAGCGCAACAGCGAGGTCATTTAGCACCAGGAAAAGGTGATAGATAGGTGTGAGAGTAAGCAAGAAGGAAATAGGAAGATATGAGGGACAGTTGAAGAAATGTAAGCTAGTGGCTGGGGCCGAAGGGGCACCAAAACCCACATCATTACAGGCAATACCCCCCTACGGGGCAAGCACGAGGGATATAAGGAATACATGGATAGCTGTCTAATATCCTAAGGATAATATATATTCAGTAGTCTATCCCACTACGATGGTGAACAAAAGACAGTGCCTTTATTTAAAGGTTATAATGTAACAGATATTCTAATTATATTTGTTTGTTATTACTTTTTAACTAATCACCTTCATTTTTCTTACCCTCTTCCCCCACACCCTCGCCTCAAATCATCACATTTCTTCTCTCCTATAGCCACCTACGTTAATGCAGTATGCACTTCTTTAAACCCGGGTTCTTCAAACTACGGGTCCCGAATTCCTCCAAACTGGGTCGCAGGCTCACAAAAATAAATACATGAATAAAATAGAATAATAATGTTCGTGACAATAAAATAAATATGAAGTTCATACATGAATCCACCTAACATATTTTTATAATCGAATATTCATATATTTAATTATCAATAAAAAAAAATCATTGCACAAATATTAGCCTTCTTGAGAGAGAGTGAGAGAGGGAGGGGTAGTTTTTTTTTTTTTTTTTTTTTTTTTAATTCATTGCGCCGTAGCGTCAGTCAATAGGCAGACAACATTACACAAGGGTAGGCGGGACTCACGAGAACCCAATGACCACACACACACACAAGCGCGCATACACACACACATCACGAAAACATAACAGAATGAAGCACAAGTATACAGACAAATATTTACATCATGACCTACTTAAATCCACCAAAACGAGGGTGGCGCACCAGAAGTTCCTCCAGAACCTGATGGTTCAGCAGGTGTCGACAAACCACATCAAGTGGCAGGCCCTGGGGCAGCAAGTGTCGGACAGTGGGGCAGGCTAGGCAATAGTGCTCTATAGTGTTAGCATTAGGCGCTTGACACAAGTGACACTCAGTGAAGGGAGGCTCACCCTGCATCCCAGCAACCTGCCACGGTGGCCGGTAGCCAAGCCTCAAACGAGCAGAGACTACATTGTGCCTCCGAACCATGAGGCCTCGACGACGGTAGGAATATTTGTGACGGCATACAGACTCGTAATGGGTGATAGAGATGCTGAAGGGCCTTTCTGCATTCCTGCGTCGCCGTACAGGGAGAAGAGCGGCGGAGCGGACTTTAGAGAGATAACATGTCAGGGAGAGAGGACGTCCAGCACCACGAGGAGGCAGATGGCAGGCTTCCTTTGCGAGTCTATCAACTGTACCATTGTGACGTAAACCTACATGGGATGGCACCCATAAAAATTTGACAGTCAATTTACGATGACGCAATAAGGCCAAAAACGATAAAATCTGATACTAGAGAGGGAATGAAGGGCAGGTTTGGAGTCACAAAAAATGGCAGCATTCACTCCACGTTGACAAACAAGACTAACAGCATCCAGAATGGCATACAGTTCACACAATGTTGAGGTTACAGAGATGACGGCCAACCCAGCCCAATGGAGGTGACTCCAGGTCAGGCGAGAAAACAGCACAACCTGCTGCACCATCCACCTGCAATGAGCCATCAGTGTAGAGGCAGTATGGATCTGTGATGGAGGAAGTCACTGTTTCTATGTGTTCCAGAGCCAACTGCCGCTGTAGAGAAGGCAGCTCCGACTTGGAAGTAGGTGTAAAGTCTGCAACCATTATATCTATATTAAGACCACGGAGCACAGAGGAAACAGACCTTATAAGAGTACGTCCAGCAGGCAGTATAGGAGGGACCGGGTAGTTTGGTCTAAGAGAAGTCCTGACTAACTGAGAGTAATGGGGTGAAAGATGTGGGAAATGGAGGCACTTGACAGTGAAGCAAGTAACATTACAATAAATTCTCTCGATTAATGGGGGAAGACGCAACTCACACTGCATGTTAACTATCCTGGTCGACATTGGACAGCCAAGAATTATTCTCATTGCTTTATTCTGAAATTTTTCTAAAGTTTCCAGAGTAGCCCTAGGAAATTGAATCAAAGCAGGGGGAAAGTAATCAAAAACTGAACGGATAAAAGCAATATAGATGGTCCTGGCTACTGGGATGGAGATACCCGAGGAGTTGTAAGATAGCCATTGAAGTGGTGTAAGTCGGCGCTGGAGACGACCCAATAAGTCCTGGACAATGGGATGGTCTTGAGGTCTGGCAGGGACAATCGGCCAAATATTGACTGGCGCACCCAGGTAGCAGTACTGGGAACAAATGGGAATGACAGTCCCTCCAATGGTGAACACTGGCTGAGCTTGAGGAAGGCGGCAGGTGAATATTCTGCTCTTAACTGGGGAGACAATAATGCCACAGTGAGAGGAGACCACAGAGAAGGAGTCAAGAAACCGCTGGAGATCCCTTGGTGAGGTAGAATGAACACAGATATCATCAGCATAGCACGTAATTGTAGTTCCAGGAATATCAGGGAGAGAAGTGAGCAACCGATGCATCACAATATTAAATAACAATGGGCTGAGAACACCACCTTGAGGCGTACCAAGATGAAAACTGCGCAAAGGACTGAGTGCACCACTGTTACTCAGGTAGCCCCGAATCCACCATAGTAGATTACCCTTTATCCCAAAGTCAACCAGTTGATCCAAAATGACGTCTCTATTAGCAACATCGAAGGCACTTCGAAGGTCAATGAAGGCCACCACACTGTCCCTGGAAAGGCGAGAGTACAGGTCGACTAGGCAGTGATGTGTGCTCCGCTGGCGAAGGAAACCAAACAGCCATGGAGAAAGGCGATCCTGCAGTCTGTACATGAGACGATTGAGTAAGATTCTCTCCATAACCTTACAGAAACAGGAAGTAAGGGAAATAGGCCTGAACTTCGCAGTGCCGGGCTTAGGGATGGGTATTATTGTGCTGCTGGTCCAGGCTCGTGGTACACAACCGTCACGAAGACAAAGATTGTAAAGTCGAAGTAGAGGGTTCCCAGGAACTTGTTGAAGTAGGCGCAGCACAGCATAAGTAATACCATCATCACCAGGGGAAGAAGCTCTACCCCGAGAGAGAGCATGGCGCAACTCCTCCTCAGTTATCTCCTCTGCATCATCGTGAACATCTTGTAACAGAGCAGACATTAGACGTAGCCGATGGACAGCAGCACGGGAAGCGAGTGCATCTTGTATGTGGATGGGTAGACTGGCTGGGGTAGATTGTTCTGACCAGGCATCGACAAGTTGTTTGGCATAGTCGGCAGGAGCGTGATGACGAGAAGTGGCCGGTGTTTTTTTAACAACCCGACGGATGAGGTGCCACATAGAAGCCACACTTGTTTGCTGGTTGATGCTGTCCGTGAACCGCTGCCAAGACTCAGTGTGAGCACAATCCTGCAGGGCAACTAAAGCGTCCCTAGACATCTGGTAACGATGGAGTAGGTCGGGGGTTGGGTTGGCTTGAAACAATAGGCCATCACGTTCAGCTTCCTCCTTTGCCTCCTATATACGTGCATCCAGCGTCCAGGAGTGGGCAGTATGGCGATGCTGGAGGTGTGGCCGGGAGACGTATAGCCTATAAAAGTCATGAGTAGCAGATACAAGATCAGAGTACAACTGTTCAGCTGATGATATGTCAAATGTAGGGAATACATGGGCCATAAATAAGATGTAAGTCGGGCAATATTTAGGGGGCACAGCAATACGCAAACGAGTGGCTGAAGCACCTGACCCAGCAGTTAGAGAATAATGAAACCGAAGAGCAATGTGATCAGAGAATAAGTCTGGCACGGAGGAGCACTGGACCTGAGATGCTATCAGGCCAGACGAGAGGATGTAATCCAGAGTACCTCCCCGGCAATGAGTGGCACCGCCAGTGTCCAAGTGTGTCAGATGATGCTTGCGGATGTATGAAAGGAGACGAACACCATTACGATTAATAGAGCCAGTACCATCACCCAAATCAGAATGCCGAGCATTAAAATCTCCCATATACACCATACCACGCACTGTTGGAGAAGGAAGAGCCTCAAGAGTGAGTCTAGTTGGGGCAGAATAGACATTACATAGTTGGAGTACTCCATTCCCAGGTAGAACCTCAAATAGCTTAAAGGTCATGTCAGGATCAGTGGAGGTACGGAGAAGGCGATGTGGCAAGTAGCTATGTATGTAAGTCAGGAGACCATTCCTTACCAGATGAACATATGGCACATAACCTGAGAGGGGAGGAGCTTGCCCAGCAGCAAGCGGCCGTCCTGGAAATGCTTCCTGGAGAAAAATAACACTGGGATGATGACGAAAAACATAAGCCTTGAGTTGAGTGAGCTTAGCATAACTGGTGATACCACATACATTCCAGGAGATGATATCCAGCTGGCAATCACTAGCGAACTCTGTATTTGGAGGTAAAAGTCCGGTGAGTGGGGGCAGATGAGTGACCTGGAGAAGAAGATGGACCAGGAGAAGGGACTGACTCGAAAAGATTTTCAAGGCGAGATGCAACAGTATCCATCTTTTCGGTAAGGGTAGTGACAGTTGAGATGATGGCCTGCTGAGCCTCGACCAAGGTAGAGAGTTTGGAGTCATTGGCAGCGTGAGCGGCAACCAGCCCATCAATCCTGGCTTTAAGGGCAGAAAAGCGGTTTTCGAGAGCCGTACATCGTGCCATGAGGGTAGCAACAGACTTGCGAAGGGCCAGGTCTGGAGGTGAGGCAGGGCTGGTAGGAGGAGCAGACTGGGGAGGTGGTGGTGGTGGTGGTGGTGGTGGTGGTGAAGGCGGAGCAATAGTAGAGACACGAGCCTGGACCTTATGTCGAGTACATCCATGCCACACGTTAACCCCTGGCTGAAGGCATCGTGGACACTTCCATCGAGATGTATCTTCAGGAGGTGAAGGCTCAGAGGTGGAGGCAGCAGGACGTGATGGTTCACCCCTGACAGGACACGTCTTGGAATCATGGTCGGCCGCACACCATGCACACTTCGGCCTGGCAGAACAGTACCGGGAGATAAGCCCAACTCCCCAGCACCTGTAGCACCAAGGCTGGTCATTATGAAGTTTCCTCAATTCACACGGTGGAAGACAAGGGATGAAATCAAAGGAAATCTCATTTGGAGGTGGATCGGGTTGACTCCAGACAACAACAATATGGCTAATGGGGAAACCATCTTGGAAAAAACGACGGGCAAAGTACACACCAGGGTATCCTTTGGCAAGTTTCGGGTCAACATCAATAGGAAAACGGGTGAGGATGTAGCTGGGGAACTTACGAGGCCTCTAAGGTGAGTCTTCAAGAATGAGAGGCAGAGATAAAAATTCACCAGCCTTCACTCTATCAATGATGTCCTGACGCTTCCTAGAGATGTAGACAAACCGGGAGGTGACAGCAGCCATCTTGACTTCAGCCAGTTCACACTGCAACTGGAAGGCCCTGTTGACATCAGACAACCAACACAGCTTTGTGTCCGTAGATGGGTTCCCAGAGAAGGAGAGTTTGACATAGGCATCTCTCGGGGCAAAAGCAGGAAGGTTGGACGAGGGCAAGGAGTTGGTATACAAAGAAGAAACACCAGGGTGAGGCAGAGAAGGTACGTCGTGCACAGCTGAAGCACCCTTGGCAGTCTTGGCAGCTGGAGGCAAACAGTCCACACCATCGGAATCCTGCGAGGAGTCGGACGAGGCATCAACAGGTCGCTTGGTAGAGGTTGAGGAGGTGGACGGCTGCAACCTGAGCTGCGGAGTGACCGAGGAGAGGGGGGGAGGGTTGCGAGAAGGCAGCTCAGGCCAGTGATCCTCAATTGGAGACTCGTCTTCCTCCGACATTGCCAAGTCGGCCTCCAAGCTGGAATCTGCACTCTCCATCAGGCCAGGCAAGGCCTAGATGGAAAGCAAACAACAACACAAACAACTAAACACTCAATCAGCCGGGGACACACACACACACACCCACACACACACAGACAATCACAACAAAACTATACACAGAACCACAACAGACAAACAACACCAGCAACACCACAGAAACAACAACACACAAACAAGAACTCACAAACAACACAAAAAACACAAACAAGAGCTCCAAAACAACACAAACAACAACACAAACTAGAATGGAGGCAGAGCGCCACGAGTACGTCCACACTCCACCTGTTCTGGAGCGAGACTCGGAGGGGTAAGTGAGGCAGTGTTTATAATTCTGCTTAGAATGCCTTTTAATCATAAATATTACGTTTCAGTTTCTGGCCTTGTATTTTCTTAGGTTGATAATTCTGATCATTTGTAAAATATCTTTCTGTATGGGTCGCGAGAATGATGTCATAGTAAAAACTGTGTCACGACTGAAAAAGTTTGTAGAACCCTGCTTTAAACTATTGGTGATTCGATACCGTTCACCGTGTATGCTTCATTCATTCCTCCTGACACACATCTTCTCTACCTGATCATTCGTTACCCTCCTATATAGCTCCGCCCACATTTCTCTCCTCCTCTCCCACTAACATCCCCCCTCCCTCCACCTGCAACTGTTGACAGATCCGACGAGGCCCAAACTGTCCGGAGCTGTACACTCGCACACCACAATCTTTAGCCCACCTGAGTTTGAGGCGGCGATATGGCTGGGATCCTTTTTGGACGACAGCCCGCTGAAACTATCACAAGGTCAGACCAGCACAAACAGAAATGCTTCGAAAGATTGAAATGGGGTCTGACTCACTGTGTCATGTAAACCTTATATACAACTCTTTTTGTGGTTATACTATACAATAGTATTTTGGCGGCAAAAATCAATATATTTCTTTAATGCATTTTAATTCCTCAGATATTTGTATGAAAGAGGGACACAAAAGAATATACCAATAAACTTTCAAGAATTACAATTAAAACGAAGCACTTCCATACCACCCAGTGAACACACAGGTATTCAGTGTGTGTGTTTGTGTGTGTGTGTGTGTATAGCCTACTGTAACATCAAGATTCTTCCTCAGAAATTGTTTCCTTAACGTGATTAATCTTATGTATTTTGTAAAATTATCGAGAACGATTTTTTTTTTTTTTTTTTTTATGTGAAAGTATGTATCCATGCCTTGGCTGATTAATTAACATTAGCAAAAGTAATGTGAGATTAACATGAAAATAACATGAAGAATATTGCGTGTGTGACCCCGAAACACCAGCAGTGTGTCTCCTCTCCGTATGAAAAGATGGAATTATTGTAAGATAATATAGAGAACGTATAAAATGTCACTTGATTAATGTGTAGCAAATTGTTGTTTGTTATAGCCATATACTGTATATGTTTTAAATTGTGTTTGGTCGTCCTTACATTATTGGTCACTATGTTGGGGTGGAACCATTATTATTTTTAGCCACTGTGCTTAGACGGCCAAATAGGTGAACAGATATTGTCTGATGATTCTCTCTCTCTCTCACACAATATAGACACACACACTCGCGTGCGCCGAATAAACCTCTGAGTTCACTTGCTGATTTGAAGTGTGTTGTTTAGTTAGTGATTTCATGAATCCTCTGGCAATATTCTTTCGTGTGCTAGTTCATTATAAATTATGGGGATAGCACATTGCAATAATTATATACATAAATGTCATTCACAGAGCCAAAATATGATTGCGCAGCCTTAAAAAACAATTAATTATACATTTCAAACAGGGAGTCAAGCTTGTATCGGTTCGAAACGTATGTTCGTGCTTGTGTGGCATCTTAACTTAATCGTTGGAGTGGGCTGTCGTCCAGAAATGATACGCGCCATATCTCAGGCCCAAACTCAGGTGGGCTAGAGACTGTGGTGCGCGAGTGTACATAGTGTCCCTTGCCCCCCACACACCCGACTCCACCTTCAGCGATACCGTATTGCTGACGCCATCACCCCGCAGCCCAAATCCCTCATTTATGCCTCCTTTACCTCCTTCCTCCCCGTAGCCATCTCCTTCAACTTCACCCCCGGACCCCACAATCACCCATCCACTCTTATATGGTACAAAGTTAATCATATGTTCATGTTTTGTAGGTAGGAAAGTATTTCCCAATGGAAAAACTAAAATGTGCATAAAGAGTTGGACTTAATTGGACTCGGGTAACGGGAAGTCACGGGAATCGTTCCTGTTCGTTTATACAACCAGGCGGCAGGCTGAGGGGTGAGGGTGTACAGTCACTCATAAAAGTAAAGACACCCTCAGGCAAGACACCTTTTAAGTGGTGTGATATCGGTTCTGGTAACATTGTACAGCTGGTCACACTTCCGTGAGGCCCACCCAGCGTTGTCAATGTTGGCCGAGATAACCCCGAAACACTAGTTGTGAGCTCTGCTCGCTCGAACCATTCACTGGTGAGAGGGAGAAGTAAGGAGGGATTTGAGGAGGGTAGGGGGGTGCCTGCCTATACAAGAGAGGTGAGAAATTATTCTTGGGGAGGTGAAAAATGAATAGAAGCTTTAATAAAAGTACGAAAATAGACCCGGTTATCAATTATTTATATATCAATATTCGTGTCAATTACTAACATCATTAAAGGTAAGATTAACTTTTTCATATTATGATGTAACACAAAAACAACTGAGGTAACATTATTGTATACTTTATTCGTATAATATTTAATGGTTATTATCAAGCACTAAACGCTGAAAAATACTTACACAATAACTGAATAAGAATCATGAACCAGAATGCTATTTATTAAATGAAGCAAATGTGAATACCTTTATATTACATGTGTCAAGTGTTAATACCACTAACACACACTTCCATAAGTTCCATTTCCCCCGTATCTACCTAACAGTTTATAATCGTGTCAAATATCAAGGCTCTCATTATCCCTCACGTGATAGCAACCTTGTAATATTCTGAATACTTTCAATAATAGCTCGTTGTATTGAATATAGTGAACACGTGCTGTTTGATAATTTACTATAAATCCCTCAGTATTTCATCTGTTTCTAGGTAGCGATTTTTTTTTATTTTGGCAGATAATACATGTGAGCAGAGGCCAGGGAGATTGCGTCTGGCACCCACAGGCTTGTCAACTGTATTTTTTTGTTCTGCATTAATTAGAGATTGACGTTGACTCTAGTCTCGTTAGCCCAAATTAGTTATGATACTTCAAAAGGATTATGAGTTGGTTGAAAACCACTAAACTGGTAAGGGTATTGAAGACTGAGTGTGGAAATATTCCCTCTCCAACATGTTGGCAGTCCTGATGACTTGAAGATGTGTAAGGTGGTGCAGTCAGTTAGTTCACAAGGCAAGGTGTATATGGAAATTCACACTAATATCAACCTTGTAGCAGAAGACAGTAAAGACCAATACGGCATCAAATACAATGGTATGAGTAGTGGTAGAGTGTATATGGAATGTCACACTAATATCAACCTTGTAGCAGAAGACAGTAAAGACCAATACGGCATCAAATACAACGGTGTGAGTATTGGGAAGGTGTTGTATGATGGGAAACACAGGATTTCAGACCTTAACACGCCTTCAATAAAGTTTAATTTTAAGAAATGTTGAAAATAGTTGCCAGCTTCTTTATTAACATGTCCGATGAAACCTCAACTGTGCATCCCATGTAATACTTGATGGAACTATTACAATGTTTAAATAATTATGAATATAGTTCTCTCACAACTCATGACAGATAAAACCAATAAAACCTCTGTCACCAACATTATTATGTTATGTGTGTGTGTACTGGATTATATAATTATATAAGTATATTACATGCACACAGAAAAGAGAGATGCACACAGAGAAGAGAGATACAGAGCAAATAATAATTTTTGCTACCAAGAGACAAATGACAAAAAAAGGGTTTCATAGTCAAATTCCAATATTTCAATACAACGAGCTATTATTAAAAGTATTCAGAAAATTACAAGGCTGCTATCACGTGAGGGATAATGAGAGCCTTGATTATAAACTGTTAGGTAGATACGGGGGAAATGGAAGTGTGTGTTAGTGGTATCAACACTTGACACATGTAATATAAAGGTATTCACATTTGCTTCATTTAATAAAGAGCATTTTGGTTCATGATTCTTTTTCAATTATTGTGTAAGTATTTTTCAGCGTTTAGTGCTTGATGATAACCATTGAATATTATACGAAAAAATACCGTATACAATAATATTACCTCGGTTGTTTTTGTGTTACATCATAATATTAAAAACTTAATCTTACATTTAATGATGTTAATAATTGACACGAATGTCGTTATATAAATAATTGATAACTGTTTGGAGGAAGGTTGGTTTGCTCGAAACATTATCCTTATCCCAACTCAAGCTTCGTCTTATCTACCATTAGTTACAAATGTGTCGAGCAAATCAACTTCATCTCTCAAGCGCCATCACTGACGTCACGTACACTGTTGCCAGAACCGATATCACAAGTATAAAAAAAAGACTGGCCTGTGGGGGTCTTAATTTTTATGAGTGACTGTACATTGCGATTTTTTTTTTCTTAAACAAAAGATATAAACTTTCTATATATGTGAGTATTTGTATTAATATTTGAATTGACGGTCATGATTATTGTGCACTAAAATCATAACTAAACTCTATACTCAATAAAAATATATCTAAATTATTAATTAAATTGTCAATAGTTACATTCGCGCTCCCTCTGCCCTCTCTATCTCTAGTCTCGTCAGTCGTCACACGGTCAGTCGGTCACACGCCGCACAGGTCGATTAGTCTGGGAAGTGGATTTCAAACATTTAAGGTAAACCACGATGAAAACTATATTAGAAATTATCCTTTAATTATCATTTGAAAGGTATGATGTGTCAGGAAAGAGATTATTTTGTAGAGATAAAAGTTGCCTAGGTGCACACTGATGTTCGAGTACTGGGACTTGTTACAGGCACAATTGCACAATTGTGATTCATGAATGGTGTTGAATACTCTTATACTGCATATACTGAATAGTTGCGTATTTTAGCTGATCGTGTAGGGGGAAGGCAAGTGCAATGCTGAGCAGCACCAGACACACCGACACTAGACCCGGCCTCTGCACGTGGCAGTGGCACCTCCTCCGTAGCCTCCTGTGTCACCCAGCTAGATTCACCAGTATTGTCTCCATCTGACCACAGACCAGTTGGCAGGTGGTGAGTCACAGTATGTATAATAATAATAATTATTATTATGGTATCTTGAATTTGTAACTGTATAGAAAAGGAAATATTAATTTGAGAAAAAGTGTTTAAGCAAATACCTTCCTACATTTATAATAATTATATGAAGATTATGCAAATGATTTTTTTAAATTAATGTTTATTAAGATGATCTAGCTAAGACAAAATTCATTGACAATCTTGTGGCACCCCTAGGCACTGTCTGTGGCAACAAGTTTAATAATCAATGGTTTAGTGTAAACGACCACTATTATTTGTATCATTTTTACAGTATGTGTCGCTTCATTAACTCAAGGGAATAACATCTTATTTTAATCTTTTTCCTATTCAGGTTATGAGTGACGGGGCAAATGGAAAGCGTTCTAGTAGTGTAATCTGGGAATATTATCAAAATGACCCTGAGGTCCCAACAAAAGCTAAATGTATGAAGTGTGGTGATAAGCTGCAACACTCAAGGAACACTTCAAATCTGTTCAAACACCTAAGCAAGCAGTACCCACTTGAATATGAATCTGCTCTGAAAAATAGAGAAGCAACTGTGAAGACAGGAGACACACAACCAACAATTCATCAGGCATTCCACAACAGAGAGAGCTATGCTCGTGATTCGCGGATGGCAAAATTACTTGACAAGTGTCTAGTGAATATGCTGGTAGCTGACATGCAACCTGCGTCAATTGTAGAAGATGAGGGATTCAAAAAATGTGTACATGCTTTGGATGAACTTTATGAGCTACCTAGTAGGCGCAAAATAATGAGGGAAGTATTGCCTAAGGAGTATGAAGAAACGAAGTCAAAACTCTCTAAGATTCTTGATAAGACCAAGTTCATAGATCTTTCGTCAGACATCTGGACTTCCTGCCAAACCCAAGCATATATATGTATCACAGGACACTTCATAACTTCAACCTGGGAGCTAAAGTCAGTATATTTTGAAACAGTCCAGCTTACACAGGAGCACACTGCAGAATGCAGAAGTAATTCGCTCGGAACTCGAACGAGTTGTGAATGAGTGGAAGATTGGAGATAAGGTCACACTACTAGTAACAGATAATGCCTCTAAACTGCAGCTGTTCGATTGACAAATTGGCATTACATTCTTTGTTATGCCCATACTCTGAATTTGGTGGTGTCAAACACTATTGTAAAAAATGAGAGGCTAAACGATGTGAGAAAGAAAGTTAAGAACATCATGACTTACTTCCATTCTTCAGTTAAGGCCTCTGATAAACTAAGGGAAATTCAACTCCAAAACAAATTTCCAGCCCATAAGTTAATACAGGACGTTGAAACTCGCTGGAATTCTACTTTTTTCATGATGTATAGGTACATAGAACAACATGATGTAATAACTGCAGTATTGTGTCTTCTTGGATGCAATGAAATGTGCCTTCCTTCATTTGACCCTGAAACAATGAAGGAAGCAGTAAAAATTCTAGCACTCTTTGAAGAAATCACTCGAGAAATCAGTGCTGATAAGCACCTCTCAATCTCTAAAGTAATCCCCATAACGAGATTGTTGCAGGTAACTACACTTAACTCTGCACAGGATTCACAATCAGCAATTGAGCACGAATTGCAAACTTCTATACAAATGGAAATGAGCAAGAGATTCTCTAACATTGAGGCCAATCATCGTCTAGCTGCTGCCACATTTCTTGATCCCCGCTTCAAGAGAGTTACCTTCACTAAACCTGCGATGGCAGACCAGGTCCAAAAGCGACTTACCACAGAAATGTGTTCAATAAAGGCAGAGGAAACAGAGAATGGTTCTGACCCGGATGACCCGGGACCCTCGTCCAGTGAATCCACATGTACAGCCACGTCCGAGAAGCAAAGCAACACCAGGATGTGGGAATGGTTTGAAAAGAAGGCCAAAGCATCTGAAGTTCACAGGACGTCATCCGTCGAAGCGGCACTGGAAATTCGCCACTACATGAAAAAAAACTCTTGGAAAGATCTGAAGATCCCTTGTCATTTTGGAAAAACAATGAAGAGCAATACCCTCGTCTAGCTATCCTTGCAAAAATGTATCTTGCTGCCCCTGGAACATCAGTGCCGTTTGAACGACTCTACTCAAAAGCAGGTGAACTGATTTCGGCCAAGAGGAACAGACTCATGGCTAAAAACGTTAATTTGCTTCTTTTCCTCAACAAAAATATAAATAAAATTAAGTAAACCTAACTTTTTTTAGGTCTATATGCTAGAAGTAGATGTTTATTTTCTTATGAAAGGAAAATATGAGTCAAATTAAATAAACCTAACTTGGTTTAGGTCTATATTCAAGAAGTTGATGTTTATGTTCATATGAAAGGAAAATATGAGTCAAATTAAATAAACTTAACTTAGTTTAGGTCTATATGCAAGAAGTTGATGTTTATGTTCTTATGAAAGGAAAATATGAGTCAAATTAAATAAACCTAATTTAGTGTATAAGTTACATTTGAGTGTAAAATATGCTACATTACCCATTAAATATATTGTGGAAACTATGTTTCGAATTCATTTTTCTATTTCTATATCGGCTGTAAATCCTATCATATCCTATATAATTGTGTAATTTATCCACATGTTTTGCAGAAATGATAGCTATATTAATTTACAAGGAGTTAGTACTCGATTATTAATCGATCACTTGCCTTGAAAGTAATCAGTCATCACGATTACCAAAAAATCAGTGAAACGCCCACCACTATCTCACACACGCACCAACCACCCCCTAGTACCTCACCGACACACTCCTCTCACATACACCAACCCACAACCACACGTTGGAGGACCTGCCTCCTGTCATTCATATTGTACCAGCTACGCCTCCTCATCCCGGTAGCCCTCTCTGCCAGCCGCAAACACCTTCACACCCTGCCCCGCCTCCTTCACCTCAGCAGATGCTATGGGACGAGGAGCCAGACATGGTTCCTGAGGGTTTCACTACACGTTCGGGACGCACCATACGCCGTCCTCCTAAATATGTTTCCATGCTTGCCATTACCAACATTCACTTAAAGCAGCCATCACGAGCGCTCTACCAACGCCTATGAGAAAGAACGCCGCTAGAACCACCTACACACCGCCACACACCTCTTCCTGCGTACTGACTACCACAGGACACCGCTACAAGAACAATATACTGGCCCTCAACCCGTTATCTCCAAGACAGACGCAACAGTTACAATCCAGGTAGCAGGAAAAGCTTACGTCATGTCCTGGGATCGGGTCAAGCCAGTGAACATCACCATACCCCCACATTCACCTACAACCACATACGCGCCAACACACCAGACACCACCCTTACCTGCCACCCCACCTATTCCAACCACAACATCCTCGCACTATACCTGTGCTTGTCTGAGCGATGGTGGTGTTTCCCTTCCGTTAGCTCGGGACTATACATAATTATATAATTATACCAGGCGATGTTAATCTTTCACTGGGATAATTGATTTGTTTAGCCAGCTGTACTGTATCAGCGTAATGTCACGATTAGATACTCATACATATATAATTATACCAGGCGATGTTGATTTTTCACTGGAATATTTGGTTTGTTTAGCCAGCTGTACTGTATCGGCGTAATATCACGAGTCGATACTAGTACTATGGTGCACAAAAGTCGTGTCCATTACCCTGCCACAGTGAGAATTCAAGTAAACTGAGTTTGAAGTTTCGGAACAGCTGAGAAAATGCTATGATCAGCTAACAGATGTCGCCTTTTGATGTGTTGGGAAGGTGGAGGGGGAGAATTAGAGGAGGGGGAGGGGAACTGGAGGTAGCTGGGGCTGGATGAGACAGGTTGTATGAGACTGGAGCATTACCACGTTTCTGATAATGTTAGAGATGGTTAATTTAACTGATAAGAGATAAGTTGATATGAAGTGATACCAAAAGATAAAACGAGATAAAATCTGAATAACTAAAATTCTATAGAACAATTATTACTCCACATAGCTGTATCAGCTCATGCTGATAAATATGAGTCAAGACTGATTCAGGCTTTGATCTACAACTCACGCAAGGGAACATGAGGTGGCCGTAGCAGCATCATTAATGGTCTTGCATTGGCTTCCCCTCAATCTAAAGCTGGAAGACCCACAGTAAAGTGGAGACCAAGGAGTAACACAACTTATTAGGTCTGCAATGTTTAAACATCCCACTACAGTACTCACACTTTGTATATTTGGAAGTGTACGCGTGTTAAATAACTGTAAATGTTATGTGCTGATCATCATAAAAATTACGCTGATGGTTGGTAGAAACTATAATTATATAAATACTACGTAAAAAAAAACCCACAATAGGGCATAGAGATTATTGTATACCACATAATTCAATGCATTATTTTTTGCTTAAGTCACTTGTTGATTTCCACGAAGCATAGGCGACATCTGTTGCCAGACCAGAGCAAGTGTTTCGAAATATTAGAATCTGGCTATTCGAAATCTTACTGTGGCTGGGCAATAGATACGACTTTTGCGCACCATAGTACATGCATAATTATACCAGGCGATATTAATTTTTCACTGGGATAATTGGTTTGTTTAGCCAGCTGTACTGTATCGGCGTGATTACAGTGCAAATTTTGAAAATTACCCCAGGGCCATATCTGTGAGGAAAAATTCTAAAGCACATCAAGCGTCCCTCTCAATTAACTGTTGACGTGTCCGTATGTCTTGTTGAATAATAAATCAAGGAATAAATTATACCGATTGCGTGTCTTGCATATGATATCATGAAGTAGAAATTGTTTAGGAAATTATAAATACGTCATTAATTTGAGTTGCATGTATGACTGAGACATATAATTATATAAGATATTAATGTAGCTATAGGTAGGGCATTCGAACGAACTCCAGAGGGATACGTTACCCCACCCCACCAAGCCACAGCCCTACAGCCACTTTGAAAACAGTTCTGCTTCACACCTCTTAGCAAGTGGTCACGCGTGATCCTCGTTCTTTGTCTCTTCACCTCGAAATTTCCTATGTCTCTCGTGATGAAGATATAGTCTGAAGTCGAAATAAGCTCGGCCAAGTACCAGTATTCACAAGGCTTCAAGATTATTCCCTAACTGGTTGTTTAACCCTTTAACTGCGACATGTCTTCTGGAAGGTCCGTCCAGTAGACTGCAACGTGCCTTTTAGAATCCACAAATGCATTTTAAAATTACCGCGCTTCTCTCTTGCGCTAATACTTGTTCATCAGTGATCTGGATGATCCTATTACACCACATAAAAAGAGAGAAAAAATGTGTTTTCCACAACAGCGTACTCGGAAAAACCCAGGGAAGCAAAATAATGATTACGCCCTCCAAATACCCTGGACTGCTTTTTGATGATGAGGGTGAAGATGAGAGTGAGATTGCTGATGAGGATGATATTGGTGATTTAGGAAATAGTCTACCTAGTGCTGGTGAGGACAGTGATGATGGTGATTCTCGTGATACCTCGACACGCACATGGTCATCAGCCACTCCTACACCACGTGTCAATAGATGGACAGATGTTGAAAAGAACGAACTCATGAAATTTTTTCATTACTCATGCTAATGCAACACTGAAAGAAACATTCTATCTCGGATTATTGGAAAAATTATGCTCTCGTCCCTACTCCAATCTTCGGGAAATATATGCCACGGGATAGATTCCTGGTACTGCTTCTCTTTCTCCATTTTGCTGATAATACACAGCCATCAGACACTGACAGACTTTGGAAAATTTGTGATTTGTTCATGTTGTTGAAAGGTTCGTTTGGAAAGTTTTGTTGTGCCTTATCAAAAGTTAGTTATTGATGAGAGCCTTGTACTGTTTAGAGGCAGACTTGTGTTCAAACAATACATTCCTACTAAAATACATAGGATTGGAATAAAGATGTTTGTCCTGTGAGTGCCACACAGGTTATGTATTGGACATGATTGTGTACACAGCCACAGTTGTAGATATTCCTCGGAATGATTCTCTTGGAATATCTGATGCAGTTGTTGTAGTGATCCTAGCACCAGGATTTCCCATTCTCTACCGGCATAAGCATCCTTAGCTTCATTTGTTTGCCTGTGCGTAGGCGCTTAAGCCGCGGTCACACTGGCCAATAAATGCTTGGATCCCACTGTCGAGGTGGATTTTCGTCCAACCTTGGAGAGTTTTGCTTGGAGATTTCCAAGGTATCCCGACACGAGTAGAATCGTTTGCCTCCAAGCCCAAGGTTGGAATGAAGGAACTTAAAAACTATTGTTAGTAAAAACATTTTATTGTACTGTACTTATTTCGAAAAATAATGACAAATAGTAAATAAATAAATGAAATTAGCGTAATGAATACATAAATACCTTTTTTCTCGATAAAATTATCCTATAAACTTTGATTTGAGAACACTCCTGCTACCAAAACAATTATACCAAGTTCAGAAGCTCTTGAAAATTTTCTCTTGACATTCCGTGATAGTCACAAAACCACGTCCATTATCTAGGTGCATCTCCTGAATTTGGTTGTTATACACATTTTTCCTCTTTCTTGCCATCCACGGTTTGACCCACAGTCTCTTCACTTTATTTCTTTTCCGTTTTATGTGCTCGTAGGCTGCTGCAATTGTTAAAATAGTCATAGTTGCCAGCATGTATTCCTCGTCCTCCATTGTGCACTGCTCTTTGTAGCTTGATATTCTTGGACTGGGCTGATGGTTCTACTTTCTGTAGTGTGACCAAAAACTTCCAAGGGACAGCATCCAATCCTGCTCTACGCTTGGGTCTCCCAGGGTACAAATGGCCAGTGTGACCGTAGCTTTACCAAGCCGAGCCGCTGACTGTTCTTGTCAACGCTCGGACACTACGCTTCGGAACTCCAGCCAGCAAGGGTCTTCCTCTCTCCCACTCCTGCCGCACCTTCCACACACACTGCCGCACCAAGCCCAAGACACCACGCACCCTACACTACACCAAGACTCTCTCCAAGCAACACCAAGACTCTCTATATGCAACACACGACTCCACGCAGATGTGACGACTCTACAGAGGTGCTTGGCAATTACCATAGTTGTATATATTCTGTCGTGCAGTACTTTATAAAAAAAACTGTACCTATTATTTGAGTCTGCTGTACACCTTCCGATAGTAACGAACTTCCTCGCCGTTATAATTGGTGACCCCGGAATTGGTAGCACTCATACTAGGCAGTCCGCACACTCGAGAGACAGACTTCTGCAAGCTGTTGGCAGAGTTCTCCTTCAGAAGAGGCCCCACGCTCAACCTCCACGTGTTCGCCGCCTCCACATAAGGCCCCACGCTCAACCTCCACATGTTCACCGCCTCAACACAAGGTACCCCCTAGACACACGTACACATTTCCCACCTTTTATTTGTTGCTTTATTGTACTCCCCAGAGCCCTTCGCCTTCCACCATTTATTTTTAACGTAGTGTACCATATACCTTTCCTCTCTACACTTCTTACCCCGCTCGTCCTTTCTTTCGTCTCTCTGCGGCCTGTTTCAGCACTTCCCTTCCCTACTGCATACCCCTTCCGCCACTCTTGACGTGTATTTCCCCTCCTACTGACCGTGCATTTCTTTCCCTGTAATTTTCCCCATGATATTCTCCTCCCAGGCCCCACGTGGTACCCCCGCCACTCACCCGTTGTTCCCTCGCTGCCCTTGTTCACATTCCTCTCCTGCCCCTAGTGCTCCCCTGCCGACTTCCCTTTGTTCTGCCCATCCTGGTTGTGTTCATTCCTGTATTTTCGCCATTGGTGCCCCTTAGTTTTCATACCCTGGTACACGTGCTTTTTCTTCCCCTATTTCCTCACCCCCAACTCCCCCCTTCCACACACACTACTCTTGGAGTGCCTTGCATGATCGACTCTACGCACCTCACATGCCACGTACCAGACTCACGTGCCCCACCCCTACTCACCGTACGTACAATGCACCAGACATTCTCTACGTGCCTCGCCATTCAACGCACACGTACCCATCTCTACTCACCGTATGTATTAAGCACCAGCCATTTCTCTACATGCCACGGGCTTTCAACGCTCACGTACCCACCTCTATGCACCGTATGTGCCACGCACCACGCTCATGTGCAACATACTTCCTTGACTCTCCACGTCATCGCCCTACACTCAACGCCACAGCCTACTCTACACTACGACCACGTGCGTCACCTTCGTCAGCCACCCTCCGTCTCCACAACGTAAGCTACGTCCTCTAATATAGAGTTCGTATAACTCTACTCCTCTACACCTCCGTGCAAGCCTACACTCCACTGTACGACCACGGGCTCATCCTCGACCAAGTTCATCGCCACTCCGTCAGTTTCGACGCCCTGCACACACCACTACCAAGGTACTCATACATTGTACACACTTGCCCCATTTATTTTCCATTTCCCACCCCTCCCAGTGCTACTCTGCCCCCATGTCGTGTCCTTTGCCGCCCTTGGCCTCTTTCTTTCTCCCTTACCTATTTACCCTACCTGCCATGTCAGTGTAACGTATCACGCCCTCCTGTATCCCTTAAGGGTGTCCCTTATTAAACCTACTCCCCTTGCAGCCTGCCCCGTGCCCTTTATTTTGCTCTTGAACGCCTGCCCCACGTGGTACTTCCCTGCCTGCATTTCCCTGCTTTCTTCTCCCTCTTCCCGCCATCCCGGGTATGCTCCAAGTTTCACTGTCTTCCCTACTCCCGTCCCCCCTTCACTCGCTCCGTTTTCTGTGGTTACCTCCTGCATACCCTCTTCTCCCCGTCTCCCTGCCGCCTCGTTTCACCTTCTATGTCCCCCATACACGGGCCACACATACTTGCTTCGGCTCTACCTGCCGCTGGACTGGGACGCCCTGGACCACCTTACTACGCATGCCCACACAGCCTCACGCCCTCTCCACACCTCGTGTACCTATATTTCTTGCTTACAACCATGGCTACGGCCTCTCACACCAATACCAACCGACCTTCACCTAACATGTCCACAAAAAAAACTCTCCACAGACACCTTATGTTCCGCCTTTCTCCCTCAACATACACTCTTGGTTTCGCCACATGGAAACGTTGTGGCGCTGCTCAGCATTCACCACTGACCAAAAGTTCCATGCAGTACTGCGGGCCCTTCCCCCCAAGGTTTTTGACACTATCTCCCCTACACTCACCCAGGACGCATTGTACGAAGCCCTGAAGGAAGCCATTGTGGCATCTCACGGGATGTCGGAGCAGCAGTACCTGAGGGCCCTGGAGAACGTCCAGCTCGAAGGGCGCCGCCCCTCAGCCCTTTTATGTCACATGTAACAGCTGAAAGAGGAGGCCAATCCCTTCAAGGAAGTCTTCCTCAGGAGCCGCCACGCCAAGTTACTGCCCCTTACCATCCAGCTGCACCTCCAGGCGCAACAAAACCTCCCCCTCCAAGCCTACTCCTAACTCGCTGACTCACTCATGGACACATTCACTGATAGCTCCTGCGCGTGGCACCCTCAACACACCAATGCCAACATTGTCACGCCACCTAAACCCGCAGCTCCACCGGCAGTGGTAACTCAATCACAACAACAACAACCGCCGACACCGTCGTACCAATACCAACACACCTCCACCAAGTCTTAATTACAACCCAACCACACATGAATTTTCCTCCACAACACCCTCACACGCTACCTCACATCCAACAACATTGGCAACACACCCAACTATGCAGCTACAACCAGTGATTCGGATACAACGCTCGTAATTGCCGCCTTCCATGCCAATGGGGTTCCTTTTCCAATCCCGCCCTATGCAGGGAAACGAGTAAGGCAGTGGCAAGACAACGCCCTCCACGCTACCGCCCGCACCTCTACGAACCACTCAGGACTCAAGGATAACTACGCTATGCCACATCACACCACCACACCTGCCTCCGACCACAACACGGCGGCCAACCTTGTATCCGCGCCTGTAGTCACGTTCGCGATACATGATACACCCATGGGTGGTGGAACATACCGTTAGGGCTGAAAGCAATTCAAACCAGTTTCATTAGACACAGCATCCTTTCGAAAAGTGCTGAGTGGCAGCGTGAGGGAATCTTCCATGCTGTGCTACTGATTGCTAGATTTCACTCTGTAATTATCTGTATGTTAATCTCTATGCTATAATCAACTCCATATTGTCATCTTGCATGTAGAGAAGGGGACAATATATATTTACTCACATTATTCTTATATAAACTTGTAACTAACTTGTCTATATTTCATATATAAGCTTAGCATTGTAAATACCATCATTGCAATCTAACATGTTGGGAAGGGTGTGGCACTGTGTGGTACGTGCATGCACTGAGACAGAAGAGAGGCACATTTCAAGCCCTGCCATGGCGAAAACAAGTTCACCTTCCTGCATATATCTTAGAGAGACACCAGTTGTCTAGTATGACCTGTAACCTGTACCTGATATACTTCAGTAAATTGAGACAAGTCCACGAGTTTACTCTAAACCTTGAGTAATTAACTTAATTCCCCAGGAAGACTAGAGTGGTAATTCAGACAACGGTGGTAAGTTGATTGAAGCCAGAGGTCTACATCGGGTGGTAAGCGAAACCAGCCCAAAAGGATAAGTGAGAGTTTCCAGCAGGTATTTTCCAGTAGCTGAGGCTGAGTTGGACGACCCCACGAGTACAACCTCGCCAACCCACCCAGCAACAACCAGCTGGTACCTTCCCGTCACCGCACCACACCGCTCACACTCTCCTGTGGGTGGAAGACCTCAAATCGGGCGACAACTTCCTTGTTGACTCTTGCTCTGAAGTGAGTGTCATTCCACCCCGGGACAAGGACAGGAAGAGCCAGGCCTTCACCGCTAACAAGTCGCCCATCGCCACCTACAGAACCAGGAGTAAGGGGGGTGACGCTCCTCAAACAGGAGTACGTCGTTTTGCCTTTGGTCGTAGCTAACGTGCAGGCACCAATCCTAGGTCTGGATTTCCTGCCGACACGCCACACCCACTATGACACACATCTCACACTCCAACACATACCAACACATCTTACAGGAGTTTCCACAACTCCTCTCCACTGACACCTCACAACACACCCACGACCCAGGTATCCGCCACACGATCACCACGACGGCCCCCCCCCCCCACCCCATGTTCGTCAAGCCCCAGAGGATGCCCCCTGAATGCCTCGAAGCAGCCAAGAGGGAGTTCCACATCATGATCCAGCAGGGCGTGGCCAGACATTCCGACAGCGAGTAGGCATCTCCTCTTCACATGGTCCCCAAGCAGCAGGAAGGAGAGTGGAGGGCATGTGGAGACTACAGGGCTCTCAACGCTGCCACCATCCCCGACAGATACTCTATTCCGCACGTCCTTGACTTTCACTCCAAGCTCCAAGGATGTGCGGTATTCTCCAAGATAGACCTGGTCCGTGCCTTCCACCAGATTCCTGTTGCGGATGCCGACATTAAGAAGACCGCCATCATCATGACGTTCTGGTTATTTGAATTCCCGTCCATGAACTTCGGACTACGTAACACTGCACAAACGTTCCAGAGGTTCATGGATATGGTGCTGCGGAGGCTAGAGTACACTGTGGTCTATATTGACGACATACTGGTTGCTTCACACTCCCATGTACCACACCAGCAGCACCTGAGGGAACTCTTCTTCCGCCTGCAGCAATATGGATTAAAGATTCACCCTTCCAAGTGTGCCATCGGGGCTGATCACCTGGACTTCCTAAGGCATCGCGTCACACCCAACTGCATCACCCCTCTGCCGCAGAAGGTAGATGCTGTGAGAGAATTCCCCCTACAAACTGTTACACCCCTTTTATTATATATATTGTTATTTAGAATATTTACGGGTATTAGGGTAGGCTTCTATTATAAGATTGTAGAGAGTAGCCAGGTCGAGATTATCAATGACGAATAATCTCGGTGGTGGGCTTCTTCTGAAAATCTTAATATGATGAAAAGTACTAATGATAGTTAGATGTTATGTGAGAACAATAGAAATAATTATTATAGTTGGGCAAATAAGTAAAATGGAGAAATAATTGAAACCTAGGTAGATTGATAGGAATAGGAAAATATGTGATGATTAAGAAGTGAATGAAGGGTATTAATGGGATACAGGGAGTGACCTGCATTTGTAATTATAATTTATTATTACGAACCTAACTCTCCTATGAGGTACCTGCATTTTAACTGTAACTTACTTAGAAGAATTATTTTAGTAAGATGGGCTATTATTTTAGTCAAGATGGTCCATAAGGAGAGTCGCGGAACAATACATGCCTTGTATATGTATACTACCGTAATCTAATACTTTAACTGAGGAAGAAGGCAATGTATTTGAGTACAGGAATATATTTAAATTATGGTATGTAACTAAATATATACCAGTAAGGGTGAACTGATGAAAATGCTAGGACATGAAATACGAGGCACTACTTTGTCTAACAAGTGGAGGTGGAAGAAGTAGTGAAGAGGGAGAAGCCTTCAGTATTTTCTGCTCATTCTGCTTCCGGCTTTGGTGATAACAGCTGGGAAAAGCTGCCATTTATTAACAAACCCTTAAGCAACTGGACACACATGTGGTGAATAATACTAATAATAATTGCTGGCAATTCACAATTCGAATAATATGATTTCAATTAACAATTACAAATGGCAATTCACAATTCGAATAATATTATTAGGATATTGATGTTAGGATGTATTAGGATATTGATGTTAGGATGTATTAGGATATTGATGTTTAGGATGTGATTTTTTTTTAAATATTGATATTGTGGTCATTGTTTTTGGTATGTAGATTTAAGTGTTTAGATCTGTCGACTAGCGAGACACGGAATTCTTCCTGTCCTAGATGACAGAACGGGGAGTAGGAAATATTGACAAGGGAGGGGGAAAATATTACTGTATTCTTATTATATAAATAATGTACTCGTGTGAACATAATATAAATAAACAGGTTTATAATTAGTTGAGTATTTCCGTCACTGATATAACAAATAGACTATTTTTTTTTCTTTTTTCTTTTTTTTCTATATTATAAAAGATGGTGACTAAAGGCCACAGGCCCGCTCACTGTCCCCATCTGTGTAGGTTTAGTCAGAGTGTCCAAAATCATGCCCAATTTCGTTCGAGATGCCTAGACACATTGCGTTTGAAGGAATATAAGTCGTAGTAAGGTGGAAAGATGGATGAAGGTAGAATGTTCCAGAGTTGACCAGTTGTGTATATGAAAGACTGAGAGTACCGGTTAACTCTTGCATTAGGGAGTTGGACAGAAAAGGGGTGAGAACGAGAGGCTTGACGAGTGTTGCATGCTCTCCTGAGGGGAGGAAGCATACATTGAGAGAGTTCAGAAGAGCAATGTCCAGTGTAGTAGTGATAGAAGAGAGAAAGTGATGCAACATTGCGGCGAAGAGAGAGAGGTTGTAGTGAATCAGTAAGAGGAGGAGAGTTGATGAGACGAAAAGCCTTTGATTCCACCTTGTCCAGGAGTGTTGTAAATGTTGAACCACCCTACACATGAGAGCCGTACTCCATACAGGGACGGATGAGACCCCTGTACAGAGACAGCAACTGCGAGGGGGTGAAATAATCACGGAATCTGCGCAGCACACCTAACTTCTTTGAGGCGGTTTTAGCAAGAGAAGTAATGTGATCTCTCCAAGAAAGATTATGAGAGAAAGATACTCCAAGAATATTAAGAGAGGGGGAAAGGTTAAGTTGTGTGTCATTGAAGGAGAGGGGATAGTCATCAGGAAGATTAGTACGAGTCGAAAGATGAAGGAACTGTGTTTTAGAGGCATTAAAAACAACAAGGTTCTCTCTGCACTTTGAGCCCATTTTACTACTCCGGGCTGAGTTGTAGGTGGGAGATGGCTTTATGCCGTCTTCGTATTGGCCACACCAAGTTCTCCATGTTTTTTTAATGGACGGGTCTATCCCATCCCTTTGTGTTGTACACCTGTCAAGGTGCAGGTAGAAGATAAGATTACAGTAGGGTCAGATGAACTCCCAGTATAACCAGGTAGCCTACACACCAGATAATGCAGATGACTCACAGATAACCAGATAAACAGACTACCTGGCTACGGTCAGGTACACAACAGATAACCAACACATGTAGCTAGAGATAGGCATTAAGATAACCAGGTATCACAAACTACTTATCAGCATCCTCTACCTTACCCTGGCCTGTTTTGTCTGTCTCTCTTACTATTTCTCATTCCACCTCGGTAGCCGACAAGATCGCCTGATTGTGTGGCACAACAAGGAAGACTACAGACGATTGGCTTGTTGGCCCGGGGATACATGCCTGTGAGCCAGCAGTCCCCTCGTCTGCTGCCTTCGAAGAAATGGATCTCACTATCACCCTGACTCTCATTTGGGGGTCCGAGCATCTGTGCGGCTTTGGTCAACCAGACTCGGAACTGCTCGGCCAGACAGTCTAGAGAACTACAACAACAACAACAACAACTTATCGGCATTTGCACCTGGAGATAGGAGTAAGGGTCATTTTAGCTACCTGAGGCAGCTGACTCAGCTACCACATGACCACCCACAGTAAATCATGACCCACCAAATTGGTAATACTGTATTCAGGCATTACTGGCATCTCCAAGTACGGAGTGAATATATATCAACCAGAATAGCCTTAGTTAGGAACAGTTCAGAACTTAAAACCAAACAGACATAAGGCATCGACTCCGGGCACCTTAATTAAGACAAAGCACGACATTCCCCTAGAATTAATTTAAATAAAGTTAGTAATTTTAATAGTGAAGTTTATTTTTTTCTATGTCAACTGAACACCACGCCGCCAGCTTTGCTACCAACCAACCACCCAACTACACATTCAAGAACAAGATACCAGATTTTTTGAAGAGACAAGCCCAGGGCTGGTACAGTGTGATGACTGTTTGGTCGCATGTGCTGTTGGAGTGTCCCAGCTTCAGTGACATTCGCTGCCAGTTCCTCTCTGAGTACTGGGAGATGGAGATTTCATATCATGGCAGCGGTACTCGGGGATGAAGCCGTGTTAAGGGATTGGGGCTATTTTAATAAAATATGAGTTTATACTTCCCGTATATATCCTTTAAATCATTCTGCAACTTCCATTTGAGGGAGTGGATTCTGGTACGTATGGATTGAAACTTGGATTATGAAAAGGATTTATGAAAGTGTTTATATAGGACAAATTATATAAATGACCATATGTAAAAAAAAAAAAAAAAAAAAAAAAAAAATTATGTTCTGTGGTATATGACCCTGGCTGTTGCCCCTCTAGAAGCCATGGCATCATCATCAATCAATCTCTACCATTAGGAAAATTAAAACATGATTCCTCATATATTCTGCCCCTATACTTGGAGTTCTACCTCCCTCAAACAGTTTAAACTAATGGTGTTACAGTTTCGAGTATTGTCGTCTCTTTGTAAGCAACACTCATGATTGTGGATGATTTCTAAGGAACTCTCTGTAGTATTCCCGTATATCCAGTCTAACTATTTTCTCATTACCTAAAATTATTAACAAAGTACCGGTATTCGAAATATATATATTATCTATTTAAATTGAATTGGAAACTTATACAGGGCATCGCGCAAATTAATCAAATACTGTGGAGTACATGTCTTATAGACATAAATGTTAAAAGGTTTGGTTATATAGATTCAATAGCTGAAGAGTAAATGGGAGACATTGTATGACTCGTCAATGTACTGTAGCAGCCACATGTGTGGCCACTCTATGTGCCCCACACATATGGCCACTCCTGTATCACTAGGTATACCACTCTTAGATTCCTGGTATATTCTTAGTCATGCCCTACGTCTACCTGTGTTCCTGTGCTGATCACACAAGTAACCTCCTACCTCCAGCCAACTCTCCTGCAGCGACTACGGCACGGCACGGCACGCCAGCATATTACCATATTCTGTGTGACCTTCATGTACTACCAATAAACTGTATTGTGTATCCTAGAGTCTGTTCACCCCGGGTAGCAACGCAAGGCATCCCTTGTCGTTTCAGTACTCTTTTACTCTTCAATAATTGCAACTTCATTGCGATAAAGAACGTATGCCGGTCGATTACATATGGCTTAGAGTGACCTCACTATTATATTACCTAGATGTGTCACATGGGTCACCCTGCGTCATTTGGGCAGTATCATGGACAAATATTGCCGAGTTATCCCATGCCTCCTAGTCAAGGGCTTTCTTCCGAGAATACTTCTAAGGAGTGAAAAGAGTTTCGGCATAAATAACACATACTTGTAAAAACAAAGTTATATTATTCAACGTTAACTGATAGCTGATGAGGTTCTACAATTAGAGACATATTCTAAAATGATTATCTGATTTAGGATGTAGTCAGTCCGAGAAGGAACTTGAAGGAAGAAATAACTTAACGAGACTAGTAGAAGGGAATAATAAAGGTATGATATGTTATGGTAACTCAGATACATGCAGCACACAATCATGTGAGAAATAGAAAAACGCCTTGTATAATATCCTTATTAATTTTGTTGAGATGCATAAAACAGAAGATGCTCTAATATAATCCATAGAGTCGAACTAAAGTTCTTAGGATATAATAAGCAGAGGTCTTCAATAATGGAAAGAATTATGTCTGCAATTACACATAGGATAATAGATTCCCTAAGTCCAAGAGAAATACCAATTTATGAAAAAGAACTAACATTTTAATCCTGTTGAAAAGAGGTAATATGGTAGATCCATAAATAAAAAGATTTTCTTCATTCGGTAGTTATATGGAGATTAATAGTAAGATGTATTTGGATGCACTGAGAAACATAAAGTGCTATTTGAAAGACAATTTGGCTTCGGGGACAGAAAATCTTGGGAAATAAATCTGTTCAACTTTTATGCTAGAATATCATGAGTACAAGAAAAAGACTCGTGAGTTGGCTGTACATACCTGGATTTAAAAATGGCTCATGATAAAGTGCCTGATAAGAGAATTCGCTGAAAGCTAGAAATTTGAGGATTAAATTAAGTGCAAATATATAACATAGAGGGAAGACCTTATGTAATGAAAGTGGTGCATGGATAAACGGAAATGGAACACTCGGTGAATGCTTACTAATCAGCTGGCCCAGCCAGCTAGTATCATCATAATTAAAAATTATGTGTGTGAAATGTTGGAATGGGCACTGTAGAGATGGATGCTGAGAGTGGATGTAAGACTGAAAAAACCGAAATGATGTGAATACCGAAATTGTGATGTGAGGAAATTTATTGATAGAAGATTGAAGGAAGTGTCTAAAATATATGGCTACAGGATTGCGAATAATTGTATAATAATGAGAGACTTAAATATGCAAGAAGCAATAAACTTTTAGATGATAGAGAAGAAAGGATGACATTCGGAAGGAGTGTACTGCATGTTAGAGCCGACAAAATGATATTTCATTTTTAACATGATAGTTCGTGGAATTACTTCTTTCACGTAGTATAAGTGATGCGATTTAGTGGTGATTTAATGTACTTTTGTTGTTGTTGTGAATTACTGTATTTGGTGCAGGTGGGAAGCTGGGAATTTTGTGGACTTATAAATGAACGAGAGTTTGGTTCTTTGTTCTGAGCATTCTGTATCTGATTTCTTTTTCCATATTTAAATTTTGAACTGCTCACCTCATGGAAAACCGGAATTGGTGATGATGATGTGGTACACAGTAGCAATGAAAGATTAATTAGGACAGTGAAAAAAAAAAAAAAAATAGAAACTTGAATATCCTTGTGAATTCCTTTTATATGTCGTAAACTTCGAAACTGTACGATAATGTAGTATACGGTATAAGTACCCCATCTTGGACCGAACTAAAATCTGCTCACTCATACAAAAATAAAAGGATCCACCAGCTTTTTCAACACTCACCAGTCCAGTGACAACCACAGAGTGAGGATCTTCTCCCAAACAATAGTTTTAAGTGTTTCTGCCTGGTCCCACTTTGATCAACACTCCCCCAAGTGATATTTCCTATCCAACATCTCATTTATGCACGAGTAACCCAGCTGTTGTTTCCCAAGTTTCATTTTAAGCAGTGCAGTCTTTATTATGTTGGTCATTATTGACGCTTCACTGATAACTTTTTTAAAGATTAATATCAAAAGAGTTGGCGCGAGAAAAGTGCCAGTTAAATATGCAAGAACAAGAAGAACAATAACGACAACAAGAACTACCACCACCACCACAACAAGAACAAGAAACGCCACCACAACAACAACAAGAACAACAACCACAACCACCAAAACAAAAACAACAACCACCACAACAACAATAACAAGAATAAGAACAACAATCACCACCACCACAACAAGAACAACAATCACCACAAAAAGAACAGGAACAAGAACAACAACCATAACCACCACCACAACAAAAACAAAAACAGCAACCACCGCTACCACAAAAACAAGAAAAACCACCACCACCACATCAAAAACAACAACAATCACCACCACCACAACAATAACAACATGAACAAGAACAACAACAACCATCACCACCAAAACAAGAACAACAACATCAAGAACAACAACCACCACCACCACCCCAACAATAACAATAAAAAAAAAACAAGAACAACCACCACCACCACAAGAAAAACAACAACCACAACAAAAACAGCAGCAAACAACACCACATCAACAACAACGACAACAACCACAACAACAACAACCACCACCACCACTACAACAACAACTTCCACCTACAAAAAGAACAACAACAACGACCACCACAACAACCACTACCACAAAAAGAACAACAACCAACACCACCACCACAACAACAACCACCACCACAACAACAACAACAATAACCACCACTACCAAAACAAGAACAATAACAACCACCACCACCACATCAAAAACAACAACAATCACCACCACCACAACAATAACAACATGAACAAGAACAACAACAACCATCACCACCAAAACAAGAACAACAACATCAAGAACAACAACCACCACCACCACCCCAACAATAACAATAAAAAAACAAACAAGAACAACCACCACCACCACAAGAAAAACAACAACCACAACAAAAACAGCAGCAAACAATACCACAGCAACAACAACGACAACAACCACAACAACAACAACCACCACCACCACCACCACAACAACTTCCACCTACAAAAAAAACAACAACAACGACCACCACAACAACCATTACCACAACAAGAACAACAACCAACACCACCACCACCACAACAACAACCACAACCACAACAACAACAACAACAATAATGACCACTACCAAAACAAGAACAATAACAACCACCACCACAACAAGAATCACAACAACTACAGCCACCATCACAGCAGGAATAGCAAAAACCACCACCACCACAACAAGAACAAACACCACAAGAACAACAACAACAATATCCACAACAAGAACAACCACCGCCACAACAAGAACAGCAGCAACAACCACCACCACAACAAGAACAATCACCACAACAAGAACAGGAACAAGAACAACAACCATAACCACCACCACAACAAAAACAAAAACAGCAACCACCGTTACCACAAAAACAAGAACAACCACCACCACCACATCAAAAACAACAACAACAATCACCACCACCACAACAATAACAACATGAACAAGAACAACAACAACCATCACCACCACAACAAGAACAACAACAACATCAAGAAAAACAACTACCACCACCACCCCAACAATAACAATAACAAAAAAAAAAAACAAGAACAACCACCACCACCACAAGAAAAACAACAACCACAACAAAAACAGCAGCAAACAATACCACAGCAACAACAACGACAACAACCACAACAACAACAACCACCACCACCACCACAACAACAACTTCCACCTACAAAAAAAACAACAACAACGACCACCACAACAACCATTACCACAACAAGAACAACAACCAACACCACCACCACCACAACAACAACCACAACCACAACAACAACAACAACAACAATAATGACCACTACCAAAACGAGAACAATAACAACCACCACCACAACAAGAATCACAACAACTACAGCCACCATCACAGCAGGAATAGCAAAAACCACCACCACCACAACAAGAACAAACACCACAAGAACAACAACAACAATATCCACAACAAGAACAACCACCGCCACAACAAGAACAGCAGCAACAACCACCACCACAACAAGAACAATCACCACAACAAGAACAGGAACAAGAACAACAACCATAACCACCACCACAACAAAAACAAAAACAGCAACCACCGTTACCACAAAAACAAGAACAACCACCACCACCACATCAAAAACAACAACAAAAATCACCACCACCACAACAATAACAACATGAACAAGAACAACAACAACCATCACCACCACAACAAGAACAACAACAACATCAAGATAAACAACTACCACCACCACCCCAACAATAACAATAACAAAAAAAAAAAACAAGAACAACCACCACCACCACAAGAAAAACAACAACCACAACAAAAACAGCAGCAAACAACACCACAGCAACAACAACGACAACAACCACAACAACAACAACCACCACCACCACTACAACAACAACTTCCACCTACAAAAAGAACAACAACAACGACCACCACAACAACCACTACCACAAAAAGAACAACAACCAACACCACCACCACAACAACAACCACCACCACAACAACAACAACAATAACCACCACTACCAAAACAAGAACAATAACAACCACCACCACCACATCAAAAACAACAACAATCACCACCACCACAACAATAACAACATGAACAAGAACAACAACAACCATCACCACCAAAACAAGAACAACAACATCAAGAACAACAACCACCACCACCACCCCAACAATAACAATAAAAAAACAAACAAGAACAACCACCACCACCACAAGAAAAACAACAACCACAACAAAAACAGCAGCAAACAATACCACAGCAACAACAACGACAACAACCACAACAACAACAACCACCACCACCACCACCACAACAACTTCCACCTACAAAAAAAACAACAACAACGACCACCACAACAACCATTACCACAACAAGAACAACAACCAACACCACCACCACCACAACAACAACCACAACCACAACAACAACAACAACAATAATGACCACTACCAAAACAAGAACAATAACAACCACCACCACAACAAGAATCACAACAACTACAGCCACCATCACAGCAGGAATAGCAAAAACCACCACCACCACAACAAGAACAAACACCACAAGAACAACAACAACAATATCCACAACAAGAACAACCACCGCCACAACAAGAACAGCAGCAACAACCACCACCACAACAAGAACAATCACCACAACAAGAACAGGAACAAGAACAACAACCATAACCACCACTACAACAAAAACAAAAACAGCAACCAACGTTACCACAAAAACAAGAACAACCACCACCACCACATCAAAAACAACAACAACAATCACCACCACCACAACAATAACAACATGAACAAGAACAACAACAACCATCACCACCACAACAAGAACAACAACAACATCAAGATAAACAACTACCACCACCACCCCAACAATAACAATAACAAAAAAAAAACAAGAACAACCACCACCACCACAAGAAAAACAACAACCACAACAAAAACAGCAGCAAACAATACCACAGCAACAACAACGACAACAACCACAACAACAACAACCACCACCACCACCACAACAACAACTTCCACCTACAAAAAAAACAACAACAACGACCACCACAACAACCATTACCACAACAAGAACAACAACCAACACCACCACCACCACAACAACAACCACAACCACAACAACAACAACAACAATAATGACCACTACCAAAACGAGAACAATAACAACCACCACCACAACAAGAATCACAACAACTACAGCCACCATCACAGCAGGAATAGCAAAAACCACCACCACCACAACAAGAACAAGCACCACAAGAACAACAACAACAATATCCACAACAAGAACAACCACCGCCACAACAAGAACAGCAGCAACAACCACCACCACAACAAGAACAATCACCACAACAAGAACAGGAACAAGAACAACAACCATAACCACCACCACAACAAAAACAAAAACAGCAACCACCGTTACCACAAAAACAAGAACAACCACCACCACCACATCAAAAACAACAACAAAAATCACCACCACCACAACAATAACAACATGAACAAGAACAACAACAACCATCACCACCACAACAAGAACAACAACAACATCAAGATAAACAACTACCACCACCACCCCAACAATAACAATAACAAAAAAAAAAACAAGAACAACCACCACCACCACAAGAAAAACAACAACCACAACAAAAACAGCAGCAAACAACACCACAGCAACAACAACGACAACAACCACAACAACAACAACCACCACCACCACTACAACAACAACTTCCACCTACAAAAAGAACAACAACAACGACCACCACAACAACCACTACCACAAAAAGAACAACAACCAACACCACCACCACAACAACAACCACCACCACAACAACAACAACAATAACCACCACTACCAAAACAAGAACAATAACAACCACCACCACCACATCAAAAACAACAACAATCACCACCACCACAACAATAACAACATGAACAAGAACAACAACAACCATCACCACCAAAACAAGAACAACAACATCAAGAACAACAACCACCACCACCACCCCAACAATAACAATAAAAAAACAAACAAGAACAACCACCACCACCACAAGAAAAACAACAACCACAACAAAAACAGCAGCAAACAATACCACAGCAACAACAACGACAACAACCACAACAACAACAACCACCACCACCACCACCACAACAACTTCCACCTACAAAAAAAACAACAACAACGACCACCACAACAACCATTACCACAACAAGAACAACAACCAACACCACCACCACCACAACAACAACCACAACCACAACAACAACAACAACAATAATGACCACTACCAAAACAAGAACAATAACAACCACCACCACAACAAGAATCACAACAACTACAGCCACCATCACAGCAGGAATAGCAAAAACCACCACCACCACAACAAGAACAAACACCACAAGAACAACAACAACAATATCCACAACAAGAACAACCACCGCCACAACAAGAACAGCAGCAACAACCACCACCACAACAAGAACAATCACCACAACAAGAACAGGAACAAGAACAACAACCATAACCACCACCACAACAAAAACAAAAACAGCAACCACCGTTACCACAAAAACAAGAACAACCACCACCACCACATCAAAAACAACAACAAAAATCACCACCACCACAACAATAACAACATGAACAAGAACAACAACAACCATCACCACCACAACAAGAACAACAACAACATCAAGATAAACAACTACCACCACCACCCCAACAATAACAATAACAAAAAAAAAAACAAGAACAACCACCACCACCACAAGAAAAACAACAACCACAACAAAAACAGCAGCAAACAACACCACAGCAACAACAACGACAACAACCACAACAACAACAACCACCACCACCACTACAACAACAACTTCCACCTACAAAAAGAACAACAACAACGACCACCACAACAACCACTACCACAAAAAGAACAACAACCAACACCACCACCACAACAACAACCACCACCACAACAACAACAACAATAACCACCACTACCAAAACAAGAACAATAACAACCACCACCACCACATCAAAAACAACAACAATCACCACCACCACAACAATAACAACATGAACAAGAACAACAACAACCATCACCACCAAAACAAGAACAACAACATCAAGAACAACAACCACCACCACCACCCCAACAATAACAATAAAAAAACAAACAAGAACAACCACCACCACCACAAGAAAAACAACAACCACAACAAAAACAGCAGCAAACAATACCACAGCAACAACAACGACAACAACCACAACAACAACAACCACCACCACCACCACCACAACAACTTCCACCTACAAAAAAAACAACAACAACGACCACCACAACAACCATTACCACAACAAGAACAACAACCAACACCACCACCACCACAACAACAACCACAACCACAACAACAACAACAACAACAATAATGACCACTACCAAAACGAGAACAATAACAACCACCACCACAACAAGAATCACAACAACTACAGCCACCATCACAGCAGGAATAGCAAAAACCACCACCACCACAACAAGAACAAACACCACAAGAACAACAACAACAATATCCACAACAAGAACAACCACCGCCACAACAAGAACAGCAGCAACAACCACCACCACAACAAGAACAATCACCACAACAAGAACAGGAACAAGAACAACAACCATAACCACCACCACAACAAAAACAAAAACAGCAACCACCGTTACCACAAAAACAAGAACAACCACCACCACCACATCAAAAACAACAACAAAAATCACCACCACCACAACAATAACAACATGAACAAGAACAACAACAACCATCACCACCACAACAAGAACAACAACAACATCAAGATAAACAACTACCACCACCACCCCAACAATAACAATAACAAAAAAAAAAACAAGAACAACCACCACCACCACAAGAAAAACAACAACCACAACAAAAACAGCAGCAAACAACACCACAGCAACAACAACGACAACAACCACAACAACAACAACCACCACCACCACTACAACAACAACTTCCACCTACAAAAAGAACAACAACAACGACCACCACAACAACCACTACCACAAAAAGAACAACAACCAACACCACCACCACAACAACAACCACCACCACAACAACAACAACAATAACCACCACTACCAAAACAAGAACAATAACAACCACCACCACCACATCAAAAACAACAACAATCACCACCACCACAACAATAACAACATGAACAAGAACAACAACAACCATCACCACCAAAACAAGAACAACAACATCAAGAACAACAACCACCACCACCACCCCAACAATAACAATAAAAAAACAAACAAGAACAACCACCACCACCACAAGAAAAACAACAACCACAACAAAAACAGCAGCAAACAATACCACAGCAACAACAACGACAACAACCACAACAACAACAACCACCACCACCACCACCACAACAACTTCCACCTACAAAAAAAACAACAACAACGACCACCACAACAACCATTACCACAACAAGAACAACAACCAACACCACCACCACCACAACAACAACCACAACCACAACAACAACAACAACAATAATGACCACTACCAAAACAAGAACAATAACAACCACCACCACAACAAGAATCACAACAACTACAGCCACCATCACAGCAGGAATAGCAAAAACCACCACCACCACAACAAGAACAAACACCACAAGAACAACAACAACAATATCCACAACAAGAACAACCACCGCCACAACAAGAACAGCAGCAACAACCACCACCACAACAAGAACAATCACCACAACAAGAACAGGAACAAGAACAACAACCATAACCACCACCACAACAAAAACAAAAACAGCAACCACCGTTACCACAAAAACAAGAACAACCACCACCACCACATCAAAAACAACAACAACAATCACCACCACCACAACAATAACAACATGAACAAGAACAACAACAACCATCACCACCACAACAAGAACAACAACAACATCAAGAAAAACAACTACCACCACCACCCCAACAATAACAATAACAAAAAAAAAAAACAAGAACAACCACCACCACCACAAGAAAAACAACAACCACAACAAAAACAGCAGCAAACAATACCACAGCAACAACAACAACAACAACCACAACAACAACAACCACCACCACCACCACAACAACAACTTCCACCTACAAAAAAAACAACAACAACGACCACCACAACAACCATTACCACAACAAGAACAACAACCAACACCACCACCACCACAACAACAACCACAACCACAACAACAACAACAACAACAATAATGACCACTACCAAAACGAGAACAATAACAACCACCACCACAACAAGAATCACAACAACTACAGCCACCATCACAGCAGGAATAGCAAAAACCACCACCACCACAACAAGAACAAACACCACAAGAACAACAACAACAATATCCACAACAAGAACAACCACCGCCACAACAAGAACAGCAGCAACAACCACCACCACAACAAGAACAATCACCACAACAAGAACAGGAACAAGAACAACAACCATAACCACCACCACAACAAAAACAAAAACAGCAACCACCGTTACCACAAAAACAAGAACAACCACCACCACCACATCAAAAACAACAACAAAAATCACCACCACCACAACAATAACAACATGAACAAGAACAACAACAACCATCACCACCACAACAAGAACAACAACAACATCAAGATAAACAACTACCACCACCACCCCAACAATAACAATAACAAAAAAAAAAAACAAGAACAACCACCACCACCACAAGAAAAACAACAACCACAACAAAAACAGCAGCAAACAACACCACAGCAACAACAACGACAACAACCACAACAACAACAACCACCACCACCACTACAACAACAACTTCCACCTACAAAAAGAACAACAACAACGACCACCACAACAACCACTACCACAAAAAGAACAACAACCAACACCACCACCACAACAACAACCACCACCACAACAACAACAACAATAACCACCACTACCAAAACAAGAACAATAACAACCACCACCACCACATCAAAAACAACAACAATCACCACCACCACAACAATAACAACATGAACAAGAACAACAACAACCATCACCACCAAAACAAGAACAACAACATCAAGAACAACAACCACCACCACCACCCCAACAATAACAATAAAAAAACAAACAAGAACAACCACCACCACCACAAGAAAAACAACAACCACAACAAAAACAGCAGCAAACAATACCACAGCAACAACAACGACAACAACCACAACAACAACAACCACCACCACCACCACCACAACAACTTCCACCTACAAAAAAAACAACAACAACGACCACCACAACAACCATTACCACAACAAGAACAACAACCAACACCACCACCACCACAACAACAACCACAACCACAACAACAACAACAACAATAATGACCACTACCAAAACAAGAACAATAACAACCACCACCACAACAAGAATCACAACAACTACAGCCACCATCACAGCAGGAATAGCAAAAACCACCACCACCACAACAAGAACAAACACCACAAGAACAACAACAACAATATCCACAACAAGAACAACCACCGCCACAACAAGAACAGCAGCAACAACCACCACCACAACAAGAACAATCACCACAACAAGAACAGGAACAAGAACAACAACCATAACCACCACCACAACAAAAACAAAAACAGCAACCACCGTTACCACAAAAACAAGAACAACCACCACCACCACATCAAAAACAACAACAACAATCACCACCACCACAACAATAACAACATGAACAAGAACAACAACAACCATCACCACCACAACAAGAACAACAACAACATCAAGAAAAACAACTACCACCACCACCCCAACAATAACAATAACAAAAAAAAAACAAGAACAACCACCACCACCACAAGAAAAACAACAACCACAACAAAAACAGCAGCAAACAATACCACAGCAACAACAACGACAACAACCACAACAACAACAACCACCACCACCACCACAACAACAACTTCCACCTACAAAAAAAACAACAACAACGACCACCACAACAACCATTACCACAACAAGAACAACAACCAACACCACCACCACCACAACAACAACCACAACCACAACAACAACAACAACAATAATGACCACTACCAAAACGAGAACAATAACAACCACCACCACAACAAGAATCACAACAACTACAGCCACCATCACAGCAGGAATAGCAAAAACCACCACCACCACAACAAGAACAAACACCACAAGAACAACAACAACAATATCCACAACAAGAACAACCACCGCCACAACAAGAACAGCAGCAACAACCACCACCACAACAAGAACAATCACCACAACAAGAACAGGAACAAGAACAACAACCATAACCACCACCACAACAAAAACAAAAACAGCAACCACCGTTACCACAAAAACAAGAACAACCACCACCACCACATCAAAAACAACAACAAAAATCACCACCACCACAACAATAACAACATGAACAAGAACAACAACAACCATCACCACCACAACAAGAACAACAACAACATCAAGATAAACAACTACCACCACCACCCCAACAATAACAATAACAAAAAAAAAAAACAAGAACAACCACCACCACCACAAGAAAAACAACAACCACAACAAAAACAGCAGCAAACAACACCACAGCAACAACAACGACAACAACCACAACAACAACAACCACCACCACCACTACAACAACAACTTCCACCTACAAAAAGAACAACAACAACGACCACCACAACAACCACTACCACAAAAAGAACAACAACCAACACCACCACCACAACAACAACCACCACCACAACAACAACAACAATAACCACCACTACCAAAACAAGAACAATAACAACCACCACCACCACATCAAAAACAACAACAATCACCACCACCACAACAATAACAACATGAACAAGAACAACAACAACCATCACCACCAAAACAAGAACAACAACATCAAGAACAACAACCACCACCACCACCCCAACAATAACAATAAAAAAACAAACAAGAACAACCACCACCACCACAAGAAAAACAACAACCACAACAAAAACAGCAGCAAACAATACCACAGCAACAACAACGACAACAACCACAACAACAACAACCACCACCACCACCACCACAACAACTTCCACCTACAAAAAAAACAACAACAACGACCACCACAACAACCATTACCACAACAAGAACAACAACCAACACCACCACCACCACAACAACAACCACAACCACAACAACAACAACAACAATAATGACCACTACCAAAACAAGAACAATAACAACCACCACCACAACAAGAATCACAACAACTACAGCCACCATCACAGCAGGAATAGCAAAAACCACCACCACCACAACAAGAACAAACACCACAAGAACAACAACAACAATATCCACAACAAGAACAACCACCGCCACAACAAGAACAGCAGCAACAACCACCACCACAACAAGAACAATCACCACAACAAGAAAAGGAACAAGAACAACAACCATAACCACCACCACAACAAAAACAAAAACAGCAACCACCGTTACCACAAAAACAAGAACAACCACCACCACCACATCAAAAACAACAACAACAATCACCACCACCACAACAATAACAACATGAACAAGAACAACAACAACCATCACCACCACAACAAGAACAACAACAACATCAAGAAAAACAACTACCACCACCACCCCAACAATAACAATAACAAAAAAAAAAAACAAGAACAACCACCACCACCACAAGAAAAACAACAACCACAACAAAAACAGCAGCAAACAATACCACAGCAACAACAACGACAACAACCACAACAACAACAACCACCACCACCACCACAACAACAACTTCCACCTACAAAAAAAACAACAACAACGACCACCACAACAACCATTACCACAACAAGAACAACAACCAACACCACCACCACCACAACAACAACCACAACCACAACAACAACAACAACAATAATGACCACTACCAAAACGAGAACAATAACAACCACCACCACAACAAGAATCACAACAACTACAGCCACCATCACAGCAGGAATAGCAAAAACCACCACCACCACAACAAGAACAAACACCACAAGAACAACAACAACAATATCCACAACAAGAACAACCACCGCCACAACAAGAACAGCAGCAACAACCACCACCACAACAAGAACAATCACCACAACAAGAACAGGAACAAGAACAACAACCATAACCACCACCACAACAAAAACAAAAACAGCAACCACCGTTACCACAAAAACAAGAACAACCACCACCACCACATCAAAAACAACAACAAAAATCACCACCACCACAACAATAACAACATGAACAAGAACAACAACAACCATCACCACCACAACAAGAACAACAACAACATCAAGATAAACAACTACCACCACCACCCCAACAATAACAATAACAAAAAAAAAAAACAAGAACAACCACCACCACCACAAGAAAAACAACAACCACAACAAAAACAGCAGCAAACAACACCACAGCAACAACAACGACAACAACCACAACAACAACAACCACCACCACCACTACAACAACAACTTCCACCTACAAAAAGAACAACAACAACGACCACCACAACAACCACTACCACAAAAAGAACAACAACCAACACCACCACCACAACAACAACCACCACCACAACAACAACAACAATAACCACCACTACCAAAACAAGAACAATAACAACCACCACCACCACATCAAAAACAACAACAATCACCACCACCACAACAATAACAACATGAACAAGAACAACAACAACCATCACCACCAAAACAAGAACAACAACATCAAGAACAACAACCACCACCACCACCCCAACAATAACAATAAAAAAACAAACAAGAACAACCACCACCACCACAAGAAAAACAACAACCACAACAAAAACAGCAGCAAACAATACCACAGCAACAACAACGACAACAACCACAACAACAACAACCACCACCACCACCACCACAACAACTTCCACCTACAAAAAAAACAACAACAACGACCACCACAACAACCATTACCACAACAAGAACAACAACCAACACCACCACCACCACAACAACAACCACAACCACAACAACAACAACAACAATAATGACCACTACCAAAACAAGAACAATAACAACCACCACCACAACAAGAATCACAACAACTACAGCCACCATCACAGCAGGAATAGCAAAAACCACCACCACCACAACAAGAACAAACACCACAAGAACAACAACAACAATATCCACAACAAGAACAACCACCGCCACAACAAGAACAGCAGCAACAACCACCACCACAACAAGAACAATCACCACAACAAGAACAGGAACAAGAACAACAACCATAACCACCACCACAACAAAAACAAAAACAGCAACCACCGTTACCACAAAAACAAGAACAACCACCACCACCACATCAAAAACAACAACAACAATCACCACCACCACAACAATAACAACATGAACAAGAACAACAACAACCATCACCACCACAACAAGAACAACAACAACATCAAGAAAAACAACTACCACCACCACCCCAACAATAACAATAACAAAAAAAAAAACAAGAACAACCACCACCACCACAAGAAAAACAACAACCACAACAAAAACAGCAGCAAACAATACCACAGCAACAACAACGACAACAACCACAACAACAACAACCACCACCACCACCACAACAACAACTTCCACCTACAAAAAAAACAACAACAACGACCACCACAACAACCATTACCACAACAAGAACAACAACCAACACCACCACCACCACAACAACAACCACAACCACAACAACAACAACAACAATAATGACCACTACCAAAACGAGAACAATAACAACCACCACCACAACAAGAATCACAACAACTACAGCCACCATCACAGCAGGAATAGCAAAAACCACCACCACCACAACAAGAACAAACACCACAAGAACAACAACAACAATATCCACAACAAGAACAACCACCGCCACAACAAGAACAGCAGCAACAACCACCACCACAACAAGAACAATCACCACAACAAGAACAGGAACAAGAACAACAACCATAACCACCACCACAACAAAAACAAAAACAGCAACCACCGTTACCACAAAAACAAGAACAACCACCACCACCACATCAAAAACAACAACAAAAATCACCACCACCACAACAATAACAACATGAACAAGAACAACAACAACCATCACCACCACAACAAGAACAACAACAACATCAAGATAAACAACTACCACCACCACCCCAACAATAACAATAACAAAAAAAAAAAACAAGAACAACCACCACCACCACAAGAAAAACAACAACCACAACAAAAACAGCAGCAAACAACACCACAGCAACAACAACGACAACAACCACAACAACAACAACCACCACCACCACTACAACAACAACTTCCACCTACAAAAAGAACAACAACAACGACCACCACAACAACCACTACCACAAAAAGAACAACAACCAACACCACCACCACAACAACAACCACCACCACAACAACAACAACAATAACCACCACTACCAAAACAAGAACAATAACAACCACCACCACCACATCAAAAACAACAACAATCACCACCACCACAACAATAACAACATGAACAAGAACAACAACAACCATCACCACCAAAACAAGAACAACAACATCAAGAACAACAACCACCACCACCACCCCAACAATAACAATAAAAAAACAAACAAGAACAACCACCACCACCACAAGAAAAACAACAACCACAACAAAAACAGCAGCAAACAATACCACAGCAACAACAACGACAACAACCACAACAACAACAACCACCACCACCACCACCACAACAACTTCCACCTACAAAAAAAACAACAACAACGACCACCACAACAACCATTACCACAACAAGAACAACAACCAACACCACCACCACCACAACAACAACCACAACCACAACAACAACAACAACAATAATGACCACTACCAAAACAAGAACAATAACAACCACCACCACAACAAGAATCACAACAACTACAGCCACCATCACAGCAGGAATAGCAAAAACCACCACCACCACAACAAGAACAAACACCACAAGAACAACAACAACAATATCCACAACAAGAACAACCACCGCCACAACAAGAACAGCAGCAACAACCACCACCACAACAAGAACAATCACCACAACAAGAACAGGAACAAGAACAACAACCATAACCACCACCACAACAAAAACAAAAACAGCAACCACCGTTACCACAAAAACAAGAACAACCACCACCACCACATCAAAAACAACAACAACAATCACCACCACCACAACAATAACAACATGAACAAGAACAACAACAACCATCACCACCACAACAAGAACAACAACAACATCAAGAAAAACAACTACCACCACCACCCCAACAATAACAATAACAAAAAAAAAAAACAAGAACAACCACCACCACCACAAGAAAAACAACAACCACAACAAAAACAGCAGCAAACAATACCACAGCAACAACAACGACAACAACCACAACAACAACAACCACCACCACCACCACAACAACAACTTCCACCTACAAAAAAAACAACAACAACGACCACCACAACAACCATTACCACAACAAGAACAACAACCAACACCACCACCACCACAACAACAACCACAACCACAACAACAACAACAACAATAATGACCACTACCAAAACGAGAACAATAACAACCACCACCACAACAAGAATCACAACAACTACAGCCACCATCACAGCAGGAATAGCAAAAACCACCACCACCACAACAAGAACAAACACCACAAGAACAACAACAACAATATCCACAACAAGAACAACCACCGCCACAACAAGAACAGCAGCAACAACCACCACCACAACAAGAACAATCACCACAACAAGAACAGGAACAAGAACAACAACCATAACCACCACCACAACAAAAACAAAAACAGCAACCACCGTTACCACAAAAACAAGAACAACCACCACCACCACATCAAAAACAACAACAAAAATCACCACCACCACAACAATAACAACATGAACAAGAACAACAACAACCATCACCACCACAACAAGAACAACAACAACATCAAGATAAACAACTACCACCACCACCCCAACAATAACAATAACAAAAAAAAAAAACAAGAACAACCACCACCACCACAAGAAAAACAACAACCACAACAAAAACAGCAGCAAACAACACCACAGCAACAACAACGACAACAACCACAACAACAACAACCACCACCACCACTACAACAACAACTTCCACCTACAAAAAGAACAACAACAACGACCACCACAACAACCACTACCACAAAAAGAACAACAACCAACACCACCACCACAACAACAACCACCACCACAACAACAACAACAATAACCACCACTACCAAAACAAGAACAATAACAACCACCACCACCACATCAAAAACAACAACAATCACCACCACCACAACAATAACAACATGAACAAGAACAACAACAACCATCACCACCAAAACAAGAACAACAACATCAAGAACAACAACCACCACCACCACCCCAACAATAACAATAAAAAAACAAACAAGAACAACCACCACCACCACAAGAAAAACAACAACCACAACAAAAACAGCAGCAAACAATACCACAGCAACAACAACGACAACAACCACAACAACAACAACCACCACCACCACCACCACAACAACTTCCACCTACAAAAAAAACAACAACAACGACCACCACAACAACCATTACCACAACAAGAACAACAACCAACACCACCACCACCACAACAACAACCACAACCACAACAACAACAACAACAACAATAATGACCACTACCAAAACAAGAACAATAACAACCACCACCACAACAAGAATCACAACAACTACAGCCACCATCACAGCAGGAATAGCAAAAACCACCACCACCACAACAAGAACAAACACCACAAGAACAACAACAACAATATCCACAACAAGAACAACCACCGCCACAACAAGAACAGCAGCAACAACCACCACCACAACAAGAACAATCACCACAACAAGAACAGGAACAAGAACAACAACCATAACCACCACCACAACAAAAACAAAAACAGCAACCACCGTTACCACAAAAACAAGAACAACCACCACCACCACATCAAAAACAACAACAACAATCACCACCACCACAACAATAACAACATGAACAAGAACAACAACAACCATCACCACCACAACAAGAACAACAACAACATCAAGAAAAACAACTACCACCACCACCCCAACAATAACAATAACAAAAAAAAAACAAGAACAACCACCACCACCACAAGAAAAACAACAACCACAACAAAAACAGCAGCAAACAATACCACAGCAACAACAACGACAACAACCACAACAACAACAACCACCACCACCACCACAACAACAACTTCCACCTACAAAAAAAACAACAACAACGACCACCACAACAACCATTACCACAACAAGAACAACAACCAACACCACCACCACCACAACAACAACCACAACCACAACAACAACAACAACAATAATGACCACTACCAAAACGAGAACAATAACAACCACCACCACAACAAGAATCACAACAACTACAGCCACCATCACAGCAGGAATAGCAAAAACCACCACCACCACAACAAGAACAAACACCACAAGAACAACAACAACAATATCCACAACAAGAACAACCACCGCCACAACAAGAACAGCAGCAACAACCACCACCACAACAAGAACAATCACCACAACAAGAACAGGAACAAGAACAACAACCATAACCACCACCACAACAAAAACAAAAACAGCAACCACCGTTACCACAAAAACAAGAACAACCACCACCACCACATCAAAAACAACAACAAAAATCACCACCACCACAACAATAACAACATGAACAAGAACAACAACAACCATCACCACCACAACAAGAACAACAACAACATCAAGATAAACAACTACCACCACCACCCCAACAATAACAATAACAAAAAAAAAAACAAGAACAACCACCACCACCACAAGAAAAACAACAACCACAACAAAAACAGCAGCAAACAACACCACAGCAACAACAACGACAACAACCACAACAACAACAACCACCACCACCACTACAACAACAACTTCCACCTACAAAAAGAACAACAACAACGACCACCACAACAACCACTACCACAAAAAGAACAACAACCAACACCACCACCACAACAACAACCACCACCACAACAACAACAACAATAACCACCACTACCAAAACAAGAACAATAACAACCACCACCACCACATCAAAAACAACAACAATCACCACCACCACAACAATAACAACATGAACAAGAACAACAACAACCATCACCACCAAAACAAGAACAACAACATCAAGAACAACAACCACCACCACCACCCCAACAATAACAATAAAAAAACAAACAAGAACAACCACCACCACCACAAGAAAAACAACAACCACAACAAAAACAGCAGCAAACAATACCACAGCAACAACAACGACAACAACCACAACAACAACAACCACCACCACCACCACCACAACAACTTCCACCTACAAAAAAAACAACAACAACGACCACCACAACAACCATTACCACAACAAGAACAACAACCAACACCACCACCACCACAACAACAACCACAACCACAACAACAACAACAACAATAATGACCACTACCAAAACGAGAACAATAACAACCACCACCACAACAAGAATCACAACAACTACAGCCACCATCACAGCAGGAATAGCAAAAACCACCACCACCACAACAAGAACAAACACCACAAGAACAACAACAACAATATCCACAACAAGAACAACCACCGCCACAACAAGAACAGCAGCAACAACCACCACCACAACAAGAACAATCACCACAACAAGAACAGGAACAAGAACAACAACCATAACCACCACCACTACAAAAACAAAAACAGCAACCACCGTTACCACAAAAACAAGAACAACCACCACCACCACATCAAAAACAACAACAACAATCACCACCACCACAACAATAACAACATGAACAAGAACAACAACAACCATCACCACCACAACAAGAACAACAACAACATCAAGAACAACAACTACCACCACCACCCCAACAATAACAATAACAACAAAAACAACAAGAACAACCACCACCACCACAAGAAAAACAACAACCACAACAAAAACAGCAGCAAACAACACCACAGCAACAACAACGACAACAACCACAACAACAACAACCACCACCACCACCACCACAACAACAACTTCCACCTACAAAAAAAACAACAACAACGACCACCACAACAACCATTACCACAACAAGAACAACAACCAACACCACCACCAACACAACAACAACAACCACAACAACAACAACAACAACAATAATGACCACTACCAAAACAAGAACAATAACAACCACCACCACAACAAGAATCACAACAACTACAGCCACCACCACAGCAGGAATAGCAAAAACCACCACCACCACAACAAGAACAAACACCACAAGAACAACAACAACAATATCCACAACAAGAACAACCACCGCCACAAGAACAGGAACAAGAACAACAACCATAACCACCACCACAACAAAAACAAGAACAGCAACCACCACTACCACAAAAACAAGAACAACCACCACCAACACATCAAAAACAACAACAACAATCACCAACACCACAACAATAACAACAAGAACAACAACAACCATTACCACCACAACAAGAACAACAACAACAACATCAAGAACAACAACCACCACCACCCCAACAATAACAATAACAACAAAAAACAACAAGAACAACAACCACCACCACAAGAAAAACAACAACCACAACAAAAACAGCAACAAACAACACCACACCAATAACAACGACAACAACCACAACAACAACAACCACCACCACCACAACAACAACTTGCACCTACAAAAAGAACAACGACAACAACCACAACAACACCAACCACCACCACCACCACAACAAACACGACCACATGAACAAAAACAATAACCACCACTACCAAAACAAGAACAACAACAACCACTACCACAACAAGAATAACAACAACTACAACCACCACCACAGCAGGAATAGCAAAAATCACCACCACAACTACAAGAACAAACACCACAAGAACAACAACAACAATATCCACAACAAGAACAACCACCGCCACAACTAGAAACGGCAACAAAAACAACAACCACAACAAGAACAGCAACAAGAACAAAAACAACAACCACAACAACAACAACAACAATTACCACAACAATCACCACAATAACAACCACAACAAAAACAACCACAACAAAAACAACCACAACAACATAAAGAACCAGAACAACCACCACTACAAGAACAAGAGCAACCACCACCACAACAACAACAACAAGAACAACCACCACCACAACAACACATAAAGAACAACTACAACAGCAGAATAAGAACAACAACTACAATAACCACCACGTCAGCAACAAGAACAACAACAACAACCACAACAACAAGAACAACAACCATTACCCCCACCAGAATAAGAACAACAACCACCATCACCACCACCTCAACAACAAGAACAACAACCGCTACCACCACAACAAGAACAACAGCAACCACCACCACCACCACAAAAAGAATAAGAAATAACAACCACCATCACCACCACTACAACAAAAACAAGGACAACAACCACCATCATCACCACAAGAACAAGAAACTACAACAATCACCACCACAAAAACAAAAACAACAAACACAAGAACAACAAGAACAACCACCACCACAAGAACAAGAACAACAGCAAGAACAACAACCACCACCACAAGAACAAGAACAGCAACCACCTCCACCACAACAAGAACAACTACAACAACCACATCCACCACAACAAGAACACGAACAACAAGAACAACCACCACAAGAACAACAACCACCATCAGAACAAGAACATCAACAAGAAGAACAACAACCACCACCACAAGAACAATAACCACCACCACCAGCACCTACATAACAACAACAACAACAACATGTACCGGTTATTATACATATATATTCTACATATATATTCAATATCTATTTCCCATGTAAACTACATGTCTCAGGAATCAGGATGTATGTCAGACACAACAAGCTTACCTCAACAGAACAGGTTCTGTTCGTGGTAGCTGCTCCTTGGGAACCAACCAGTCAGCATTATTTCATTGGCGTCACAAGAGGACAAGTGGGTCACTAGACCCCTACAGGAAGTCTTATACTGGATATAGATTCACTTTCTAACTGGCCCCAGCCTCGTTAAGATTCCTAGCTACTCGCTGTACTATATAACTTGGTCCCTTCAATAAACTGTGTTCAACATACACGTTTCTACTTTGCTACTAAATTCCACCTTTAACTACGAAGAGAACAAAGACGTACAACCACCATAACTCAACCAAGTTACCACATCATCGTATCCCTTGGGTCTCCTCAACCTGAACATTAGTGAACAACGGTGGGACGAAGCAAACAAACAACTGCAAATTGAAAACCAAGTAACAACAGACGGCAGGAGAAAGAGAGAAGACAGAAGCAGATAGAAGACAGGCGCAGGAGAAGAGAAGGGAGAGAGAGAGTCAGAGGCAAGAGGTGTTTACATTCAACTTGCAAGCTAAGCACCCAAGTGGCGAGTACAAACTACCTCCTATTGCACCACTACCTCTTTCACCACTACCACCAACTCTTTCATCACTACCACCTCTTCTATCACTGCACCATTACTGCAAATACTACTATCACCACTAACTACTACTATCAGCACTGGAGGGCGTCGTGAAAATACTTCCAACTTCCTACTCTATAGTGAAGGACTAGCATCACAGCTACAAACTGCTACTAGCATCACTACAGCAGGAAGGACGTAGGCTTGGTAACAGTACGACTTCACAACGATTACTCTGGACGACTACTACCCAGCTACCACCACCAACGCTTATTCATCCATTCATTGTCAGTTGTATAGGTATATATTTTACCAATATATAACATATTAACACCCATCACATTTGAGTAAAAATATAAACGTATTATGAATATCTCCTCATTACAAATTCAATGTATTCATCATTCTCTAAGATTATTATATGAGCAAGGCTTCACGTATATAACAGAATCTAATGTCCCTTGTGAACTTTCTTGCAATGTGACAGGTAATGAATGAAGAAAAAACGGTAAAGCACCTCATTCACTATACAAACTTAAACATAGTTTAGCAATATTTGAAAGTAATGAAAGCTTTGTTGATTCAACTGATATCACTAATTTGAATATAAGTACAGTATACAGCGCATACTCTCCTATGAATAAAACCTTCTTTGCATTAAATTTAGACATAAAAGACGATCGAGTAATATCACACACTCCTTCTCTTGTTAAATCTACTTCATTAAGTGACTTGTTTACTTCTTCTTTTCCCACTAAAATATCACCTAGTAAAACAAGATCAGGGTGTACAGCTCCGGACAGATCAAGAGACAACACCCCATCCATCAGCAACTTGGTTTGGGCCTCGTCGGATCTGGCAACAGTTGCAGGTGGAGGGAGGGGGGATGTTAGTGGGAGAGAGGAGAGAAATGTGGGCAGGGCTGTATAGGAGGTAATGTGGGAGGGTAACGAATGATCAGGTAGAGGAGACGTGTATCAGGAGGATTGAATGAATACGGTGTCGAATCAGCAGTAGTTTAAACTTTAAAGATGTGTATCCTGCATTAACGTAGGTGGATATTGGAGAGAAAAATGTGATGATTTGAGGCAAGGGTGAGGGAGAAGAGGGTAAAACAAATGAAGGTGATTAGTTGAAAGTAATAACAAACAAATATAAATTAGAATATCTGTTACATTTTATCCTTTAAGTAAAGGAATTGTCTTTTTTTCACCACCGCAGTGGGATAGAATACTGATTAGTATACTTTGTATATTATTCAACAAATAAAGGTGTTTGCCGACCTTTCGGACCCAAACCTTTCTGTCGTCAGCTATCCCTGTATTCCTTTTATCCTTTTTATTAGGTGCCTCAACAGCGAGGTTATATAGCCCCAGAAAACGGTGATAGAGAGGTGGGACAGCAAGCAGGAAGGAAATAGAAAGAAAGGAGGGACAGTTGAAGAACTAAAAGATAGTGGCTGAGGCTGAAGGGGCGCCCAAACACTTAAAGTATTGCCCACATCACTAATATGCATTATTGACGGGATTATCCCAGCCACAGCATTTCGCCTTCAAAAACCTGGAGGACTATAGGTTTCATGCATTACCATTTGCCAGTTTGTCGCCTCATATAATTGGACTATAGGTGATAAGGTAGAAAGCTCTATGTCATTAAAACTTTTTAAGAACGAATGTTAAACATATGAGAAAGAAAAGATAAACAGTAAGAAAGGAGGGAAAGGTAAGCGAAAGAGGGATAAGACAGTAGGGAGGATGTGTAAGGTTGCCAGTTACTTGAGATTTACTGTAATATATATAGCCTGTGCTTAAAATTAGACCAAGTTTATTGAAAACACCATATAGCGGCGCCTGTTTAATTAAGTTTAACATAGATTATTTTTAAGGAAATGAATATTTAAAAGATATGATATTTATGGTTTTTAGATGATTTTATGTCGACGGGTTCTTTTAGTAATAATGTGCTGTTTAGTTTGTGTGTCTTTTAATCATGGTGCCTATCCCTTTTGGGTGTTGATGTTTTATTAATTATGTAGATGACAATTTTATGTTGAGCGGTATATGACCTTAGCTCCTCAGTACTCATGCCTGACAGCCAGAGGACGAGAGTCAAAGCTAGAGACTTTTGCAAAAGCCTCCGCCATGGTATTGGCCACTGTCAAACCATCCATGATCTTAATTCCATTGACCTTAAGTACAGGTGGAGAACTAGGAGAAAACTTCCCCGCCATCTTACGGACTCTCCTGAACACTTGGGTGAGTGGAGTTTTAGTATTAATTGAAGACACATAGGCCTTCCAAGATGCACATCATGCCTCTTTTAAAACTCGTCTAGCCTGAGTCCTTGCCCGTTGGAAGTCCTCTAAAAGAGTTGGGTCCCCACGATTGCGACGAAAGGGAGAGAAAGCAGCGCACTTCTCCCTCACAGCAGTGATGCAGACTGGTGACCACCAAGGGACAGGACGTTTGGGAAAGTAGCCAGAAGTTTTTGGGATATAGTTGAGAGCAGCAGAGTGGAGCATATCAGTAAAATATGTTACAGCCTCGTCAGAGCTACCGAAATCGGCTACAGAAGAGACCGAAGAAGTTAGCTCTCTAAAAAACTGCCAGTCAGCCTTCTCTAATTTCCACCTAGGAAGACGAGACTGTGGTTCGTACCTGTTACCTTCTAAAAGTATAGTGAAATGGTCACTGCCATATAAATCAGGCAACACTCTTCAAGTAAAATTCAACAGAGCACTGGGTGAGCAAAGGGAAATGTCAATGGCAGTAAAAGTCCCAGTAGGGCTATTAAAATGTGTCACATCTCCCGTATTTAAAACCCCTAATCCCGAAGGAAGCTTGCGAGGAGGAACTTCTGTTGAATCAAGTAATTCATCAGAGCCACGAGAACGCTTCTCGTGAAATTGAGAGGAAACTATGGATGAGTCCACAGAGATGGTTGCCTTACAAGGAGGAACATCTATGGAGTCAAGTGCCTCAGAGGAACCACGCAGGCGTCTCTGTGGCAGTTTAGATGACTTAAGTTTCCTTTTTGGAGAGCGTGTGGCAGCGTGAACCTCTACCACATGGACACCTTTAGCTTAAGTCTGATAATTGTCATCAGTTGTAGGGTCACCAGAATGAGTGTATGATAAAGTTTCCAAGACAAAGAAGCTATTATGTAGTATAACCTTAGAAATGCTCTCACTAGAGCAAAAAGCAGCTGCCTCTTGAGAGGGTTGAGAGGGTGCTGCAACCGATTTAGGGCAAAGGGAGGAGGTGTATGTCTTCACACCACCATCCTTCTGTCGCCTGAAGTTGAGTTGCCGTCTGGCACTACCAATGCTAATGAATTGGGTATTAGCCAAGTGGAGGATATCCTGCTCAAGGAGGCACATCTTACATTGGCGAGAACGCAAGGGGTGAGCATCTCTGCAGTAAAAGCAGTAACTCTCTGACCGACACTCAGAAGTAAGATGTGAGTCAAGAGCAGAACAATTACCACACCGGGAACGGGTTGCTGCAGTTCTTCCTCCCATGACCAAACTCATAACAACAGAAACACTGTAGGGGAAACTCATCAAAAGGCTTCACCTCAAAAGAGGTGGGGTTAATGTTAATGCGATCTGGGATATGCGAGCCATAGAAAGTGAGGATGATCATATTTTTACTGCCTTTCATCTTTGTTACTCGTTGGACACTGTCTGGGCACATAGTGAGAATGTCCTCTTCTGAGAATTCATACAGGTCCTCATTATATATACCACCCTTGCTATAATTAAATGTTCGATGTGGTTTAATAGATTCAAACATGATATCAGAAGGACAAGGGAGATTGAGGATCATCATGGCCTGTGTAAGATCTTTAGCTCTGAATAAAACGCCCTTTCCATATTTCTTTATGTGGCCCATTGGTAATAATCAAATTTCTTTCTCCAGATACCGGGAAGCATGGATATGGTTACCACATCCCTCCCTGTAGTAAGCCACAAACCAAAAGGGTGTAGGAACCCGATGTTCCTTTGGGACATGCTCTACAGATTCATCAAAGATATTAGTGCAGTAGTCATTTTCACTGTCAACTACATTGGTGGACCGCATCATCTGAACTTTACAGTGAGTATCCCCCACAGTCAGAGAATCTTTTGCCTCAAATGCTGCTTTGGCAGCAGCATTTGTATTGAAAGTAATATAGCACCGAATAGACCTACAATCACTGTCATATGTGATTCGGATACGAAGAACTACTGTAAAACACTTAGAAATGGAGTGGATAGCACCATAGGAAAGGGATGCAAGTACATTCGTTAACATTAACGTGTCAAAATCGCTAACAGGGTTTGTCGAAACAACACCCGACCCTCTGGGTCTACTCTTATTTGCAGCTTTCTGCATACCACCACGACCAGAGAGTGACGTCGCGAAGGCCTGGTCGACCACAGCTTGAGGAAGAGATTGGGGCTTTTCTTTATCCATATATCATTGATTTAATGTTGTTGGCCCCAGGAGCCAAGACCTACTACCAACCGGGCAGATGAGGGGACCAAGCGCTGGTCGCTGTGGGCGATGTACCTCTTCCCCCACGGGGCCACTTGTTTTAAAAAGCAGCCCCAATGGCTCGAAAGTTTGCCCAAGACGGTGCTGAGACCCCCTTCCCCAACATCTCCCGGCCCAGACACTCAACCATCCAACATAGGACGGCCCCTAGAGAGCAGTCCCCCTAGAGGGCAGCACCGTTGGCTCATACTGGCAGCCTATTGCATGGGAACCATTTAGTCTGGTCTCTCACTGGCAACCTTACTAGCATGGGAAGCCCTCTCTCCCCGAAATTGGGGCAGAGCAGGGGCCGGAGCCCCCTCTAGTCTAGCTCGCCAGGTCTCAGAGACACAATCAAGCCCCCCCACCACGTCAAGGCAGTTCCCGTTGGGGGGGTTATTTGGGGAGAGCATTTCGAATATACTGTATGAGTTTTGAATAAAGGTGAATAGGACTGTGTTTTAAAGTGAACTGTGAAAACTTTGCAAAATATCAAAAGTAGCCTAACTTTATGTTACTAATAAGCAATGAAGTTTATGGGGACTTCACTTAGACACACTACTGAGAACTGTGTGGTAGTAAAGTAGCAAAGTTAACTTGCATCAGTTGAATATATATGGTGATTTAATGTGTAAGTATGAAATATCAACAATTCCTTCATGGTGGTACAGTATAAAGTGTGACATAATATATGTTACGATATATAGCAGTAATGTGTTACGGTGAATTAAGATTTTTATTAATATATTTAATTATTTAGTGATGTAAAAATTACTTACTGTAGATTCTTACTGACCCGAACTTATTCGTGGACTTTCGTTGTGTTGGCTCAACGATCGTCAGAGGTTAATTATCCCCTTCCTTCTCAATTCCATCAACATAAATTTTTACGTGTTTTTTTTTCGATATATATATACTTATACAGTATCAACAGAATTGTATAAGGTAAACAAAACAACCAAATTACAATTACTTTACTATATTTATTAATTTCAGTCGTGCACCAACATAAACAATTAATAAATTATTAACACTCGCACACACTTCTACACAAGAATAGCTAACTAGCTAATACCGTAATAATCAATAAATACGACCCTAGTTTTCTTTCAAGGTCTCGTAAATATTCTCGTACTGTTTCCTCGAATAGTTTTCTTTCGATTATTCAGTCGATTTTCTTACGATAACCTAGCTAACGTTACTCACTGTGATTAATCAAATCTATCACTTTGTTAATTAATTGTTAGGTGCTATTTCAAGACCTTCCTACTCAATTTACCTTAAATAATATTTAAATGCAAACTAACGTCGTCGAGTTTTGGAATCTAAAACCAAGATCGCTACATAGACTCAGTTATAGATTTATGTCCTACACCATGAATTTTCAATGTCAATACACAACATATCACTCGTTACTTACCATAGGTATGCGGAACTCTATGTAAGCCCTTTTAGCCCGGGCTCAATGACTGAGACCGGCTCCCGTCTTATCTTATTACCAATCAATTGTCTGTTGCAATCGATTAATTATATATATATAACCGTGAAGCTTTGCGAATATTGGTAGTCTTACCGAAGTATTCAGCTTCTGGTCATAGATACCTCATAACACGCTAGCAATAAAGGAAGTCATAAGGCAACAAGAGGGGAAGTGATATTTATGCTAAGGTTTACTGGTACGGATCTTGGAATGAGCACAATGGTTGCATAACCCATAAAGCTCTTGGCAGTGTGTACGTGATGATTTCCCTTCCTTCCTTCCTGACCTGACTTGACCTGAAATGAATTGAGCTTCTTTGCCCTTTCTGTCCTTCCCTCCTACACGCATCATTGTCCTTCCTATCCATTTGCCTTCTTTTCTCCCTCCAACCATTCATTTTCTCCTCTTTCTTTCCTCTTTCTATGCCCTATTCCTCCCTATATATGCCCTATGTTTCCTCTCTCTCTATCTCCTCGCCTTCCACCCTCTTTATCTCCTCTTTTTCCTCCCTATCTATGCCTTCTTTCTCCCTCTTTCATTGTCCTCCTTCCTCTTCATCCTCTCTTCTTCCATCCTTCCCCTCCCACGTTAAAATCTCTCCCCCTTCCGCTCCCCATTCTATCCTCTTCTCCTCTCCCCTTCCACTTTATTCTTTCTGCTCTCAATATTTCAGATCTTTCTACCTCCCACACAGTTCTAGCTATCATTTCTCGCTCTGCATTTCTCCTCCCTCTTACACACATACACACACACACCATAAGAGTGTTTGGGCAAGGGCAGAGCAGAGACATAAGGGAGGAGTTGGGGGAGGTCTTATCTTCCATTCTCGTAAACTTAGCAATTGAGGTCACCAACTGTGTGTGTGGAGAGAGAGAGAGACGGCAAAATAAATAGGGAATGGATGAGGGGAAAGGAAAAATGGATAATAAAAGGAGGAAAGGAAAGGAGTGAAGAGGGGTGGGTAGGAAAGGTTGGTGATTACAGGTGAAATAATAGGCTAGGGAAGGTAAGTAGAAGAGGCAAGGAGAAATAGACAATAAAGAGGAGGTATGAAAGGTGGTGAAAACAAGTTAAATCAGATATGTGAAGGAGAGAGAGAGAGAGAGAGAGAGAGAGAGAGAGAGAGAGGGGTTGAATTACCAATATTTATGGGAGATTCTTGTAGGGGCTAGAGAATGGATAGGAAAATAAAGAATAAGGGAATGTAATGGAAAGGGAAATTAGAGAAAGGAAGGGAAAAGAAGATAAGGGAATAACACAGGACCTTCAAACATCAACAGACAGACTAATTAATGGTCCGTGCAAAACTGTTTGGTTTTGCAATGCTAAATAAATAGTCCACTAGGGTGAGGGAAAGTATAGCAAAGAAGAAGGGAACGGAAGTCATTGGAAAGGAAGAAGAGGAAACAGGAAACAGGGTGGGACACAGAGTAGGTTATGGGTTGGAATGGGCTTGGCTGGACTGGGCTGGGCTGGGTTGGGTTGGGTTGGGCTTGGGTTGAGTTGGGTTGTACTTGGTTGGGTTGGGCTGGTCTGGGCTAGGTTGAGATTGAAGAGGGTCTGTTATGCTACTCAGGAAGCCCTAACCCTTATCCATTGTGTGTCTAGTGTAGTGTAGTGTATGGTGGGCGTTATCCTTCCTCTCCTCTCCTCTCCTTTTAGTCATCATACATCTAGCTCTACCGGTAAGGGGATTGTACACTTTTGATACATTAGGGCGCCATGATTTTTCCATAATATGCCAGGAAGCAGAACCAGATTAACAAAAATACTGGTGGCCTGTTGCTTGGAATACTGTGGAAGAACCAGTTGCTCCAGATTTATCAACACTGTACCTTTTTCAACTGTACCTTAATTAACCTTTTCCCGAAGCAACTAAGTCGAGAACCAGGGAGGAGGGAATGATGAAGGCAAGGAGAGATGAGAAATAGGGAGAGGAGGGAGAGAAGAAAAGTAGGGGAAGAATGGATTAGGAGGATGATTTGAAGAAAGCTGGGAAGGTGAGAAATGGATTAAATGAGTAGAAAGAGGGGAAGGTTGAAGTCTTAATAGGGGAAGGACGGGGATTGGGGGAAGTTATGGGGAAAGGGGAAGGGAAGGTGGAGGGGGGGGAAGTCTAAATAGAGGAAGGGGGAGGAGGGGGAAAGTTTGTGGGGAAGGGGAAGTGGGAGAAAATCATATGGGGGAAGTAAGGAAGGAAGGAAGGGGAAAGGTAGAAATGAGGCTGGGCTGTGCTTGGTGGGGGAGGGAGGGAGGGAATGGGGGGGAATTAAGGGATGAGGACCAGCAGCTTTGGACCAACTTTTCATTGGTAGGGTTGATTACTTTCCTACACACTCACCTGATTCCCTTCCCCAGCCCCTCCTTCCCTCACTCTATCTCCTTCCTCCCCTCCCCTCTCTAACTCTCTTTTCAAAGTGTGTATATGTTTTTTCCCCTCACTACTTAATTTCCTTTCTACAGTCCTCTTTCCCTTTCCAGAATGTGTCTTCCATTTCTCTATATATATTTATGTTGGTTCTTCACTTTGATAGGTTAAGCGACTTCGTCTTGTATTTCGATCTTTACCATTATCAGAGACTCATCAGTACACAAAAAAACATACATGCAGAGAGAGAGAGAGAGAGAGAGAGAGAGAGAGAGAGAGAGAGAGAGAGAGAACGTTTGAGTGAGAGATTTACGATACATGTCTAACAGAGGCCAGTGCAGGTCAGGTCAGGGAGGTCACATGCATCTCTTATTTATTTAAAAACTTTACTATAGTTTCTCCTCTCTCTTTTTTTTCTAAAGGACTATAACGCATTGTGGGCTGTTTAAGTTATTTATTATATATATATATATATATATATATATATATATATATATATATATATATATATATATATATATATATATATATATTATTGTTTGTAGAGGGCAAACTTTTCAGAACCCCTAAATCTTGAAGGCAGAACTTGGTGCTTGGGTTGGAGTGTGAGCCTCGAGGTATTCACTCCAGCCTCCGCCATTACTCAAAACTTTCACCACGGAATTCTCGGCCGTCGCACCAAATTTATGCTTACAACTCCTGGCGGTTTGGCTTCTGCTTTGCTCCTTTCCGCATGGGGCTTTGTGTGTGTGTGTGTGTGTCGCTGGTGTCATGTCTTGGGGTAAAAATTTGGTGATCATAGTTGTAGCTTTTAAGCTAATTTTTTTTATGAGTCTGGCTTACAAAATAAGATGGGTAGCTGACTGGCTGGCTGGCTGACTGACTATGTGTTACCTGATCCATGAGGTAACCCACCGTGGCTGTTACTTCATCTCCTTCCTGACCACTACACCTCCGTTCTTCCTTTTTGGATGATGAGGAACTCTTTGCGTCGTGTTAATTCATCTTGTGGTTGTTGTAGTATATATATTTTTTTCTATATTGTGTCATACCTATGAAGCCAATGGGACACTGATGGTCCGCAGTTCACACTCACTTCCGTAAACCGCTTGTCATCTTACGAAATACAACATTAATATGGAGGTTTATTTTATCTTACAAATAACAATCTTATTACCTAAATAATTAGCAGTTTACTTTATCAGTTTGCGTGTATAAAATGCATATTATTTGTTTTGCTGCGGATTGTTATTTTTGCTGTAAAAATAGCACACTCTTAAATGAAAACTGTCACCATTACAGCTTCCTTGGAGCTTTCAAGACTAAAGTTTACAGGAAACCAAATAACATACTGTCATATGTACATTTCTACTCACACCACCATGTAAATGTTAAGAAGTCAGTATTCATATCCATGTACTTGAGAGCATACAGAATCTCAGACCCTGAATTTCTGGAAGAAGAATTTAGCAAAATTATGACAATAGGGGAAATCTAAAATATCGAACAAATGTTCTTAATCTATGTCACAACTTTGCAAGGAAACGCTTCCTTGAAGGTAAAGTTAATAAAACAGATGATCAAAACAACCAGAAAATCATAGTCCTACCATTTCATGAAAACTTTTTAGAAGTTGTACCTCTCCTCAAGAAACTCGATGTTCAAGTAGTTTTTAAATACGACAACACAGTTAAAAGAACACTCATCAAGAACAGTTAAAAAAACTCTCATCAAGAATAGTCCAGAAAATGACTCTGGTGTAATATATAAAATTCCATGTAGGGACTGTGACAAGTTTTATATAGGACAGTCTGGTAAAGATTTAAAAACTAGAGTATCACAACATAAATATAGCGTCAAGGTGGGACAACAAAGTAGTGGATTATTCCAACATAAAGCTATATATCACCATATTAATTGGGCTGGCTCTAAAGTTTTAGCTAAGGCAAAATGTTTTTATGAAAGAAATGTAATCGAATCTTGTATGATTTCTAATACATATGATAGAAATGTGAATTTGAGTTATGGTCATTTTAAGTGTGATAAAGTATTGACAGATATGGTAATTAAGATATTCCCGCCAGACTAATCTGGGCATGTGATGTGAGGTGAGGTGAGGTTTCTTTTAGCTCCACCCCCAGGTATGTGTATATTATATACTCCGACTATACCCTTTTATGTTTCACTCTGTCTGAGGATGTAATATACGAAAGTACTTACTGTTCTGTCTATTATTTCTCCTGTGGTTATTTTGCATATATATTATATATATATATATATATATATATATATATATATATATATATATATATATATATATATATATATATATATATATATATATATATATATATATATATATATATATATATATATTTATTTATTTATTCTTGTATGCTTCAGTAAAGACAATCCCCTGAGACCACATGATTACGTGGCTTTAAGCACCTGTTCTCTCTCTCTCTCTCTCTCTCTCTCTCTCTCTCTCTCTCTCTCTCTCTCTCTCTCTCTCTCCACTTTGCCTTTCCCTGTTCTGCCACTCTCTGCCCTGCCCCACCATGCTGTGCCCCATATACTGCCCTGTCCAGTGAGCCCTACCCTGTTCTGCTCTACTTCTTTTTTCCCTTGGTTGCCCTGCCTTGGACTCCCTTGACCATTAAATCCTGCCCTTCCCTTCCCTAATCTACCATCGTCGTGCCATACCCTGTCCTTGTGTGCCTTGAGATATAAGCCTTACCTTGTCGTAGCTTACCCAATCTCTTGTATCGTGTGTGTGTGTGCTCGTCATTCCCTGCTTCTCCCTGCCCCGTTGCGAGCGATAGAAACGTGACCCTCTAAACTTCCAGATACGCCTCGTCATATTCCCAGTCACGCCCAGTGGTTCGACGTGTGCATATCACAGTACAACAGGAGTGAAGGAGGGGATGGAAAGGGGGCGTAGAGTAGGAGAGAGTGCAGGGGGCCAAGTGAATGAGGGAAGGAGAGGATGAGAGCACGGTTCCAGTTCATATGTTTTGTTGTTTTGTTTTTTTACAGCTACTTGTGTAAATTTCCGGGTGTTTTTAGTATTTTTGGAAGCCTTAGAACTGATGGTGTTGCTAGTCTGTATGTACTAAAAACATAACTATGCATTCTGATTTCCCGAAAATGAACGTTCATTTTACAAACATAGAAAGTTCACATAACCTTCCAAAAATAGAAACGCAAGCCATGGGTGAAGACAGAGTGAAAGGAGAGAGAGGTAGTGAAAGAAGGTGTGATTAATTAAGGATAAGAGTGAAAATGGGGTTGAGTAAGGATAGGAATGAAGGAGGAAGCGAGATCATGTGAAAGAAGAATGATAATAGGAGGGACTTACAACACCTGAGAAGGGTTGTGGTATGGGCCAGGTGCACAGCGTCGAGGTACGTCAGGGGGTCGATCGTTTTTTTTGAGTACCAGTCACCGCAATTCAACAACAACAACAACAACTTCATCAGTGCCTCTTCATTGGTGCATAAATCCTGTTAATATTCCTGTAGTTATAATTTTGCTATATGGTTCCGTACATAGCGCCACAGGACACTATAGAAAGGAAGGGTATGAAGTAACTTTGGTTCATGATCATTGGGGTTATCGTAAGAGTAAAGTGTTCTATGAAGGAATGTCCTAATCATTACTCTTATTGAGTTATTGAAGTGTAAATCGGTAGGGAACTGGAAGGCGTCCCACGGTCCATTTACCTCTCAGCAACTGCAGTAAATGGTAACTACGAATGGAACACACCTTCATAAAAATATATTGGTTAATAACATCAGTATTCATGTTATATCCTTTCCTCAGCCATTACTACTTTATTTTTATTATTGTTATTGTTACAAAGTGGAATTGTTATAACATAATAGTTATTCTTGTTATTCCCCTTCATTCGCATTCTCTGCTTCCTCCTTCCGCTCCCTCCAAAACCATTAACCAGGGAATAATGATGCGCGAGGGGGAGGAGGTGGAGGAGGGACTCACAAAATTTAAATGATCAAGATACCAATGAACAATTTTACCATAGTTGAAATACCAAGGAATAACCTCCCTCCTTTATTAATTCAAGTATGTCCAGCGTTACAAAGTTCACTAATATATAAATGAGTCTAAAGAAAGGTAACATCAGCTTGCGTGAAATAGCTTTAACTGTGTTGTACCTTCGGACCTCAATTATATTTCCTTCGACGGGAATAATGGTTTGGTAGTAGGTGTAAAAAAAAAAAAAAATAGAAAATAAAACATAAAACAAAAAAAATAAAATGTACAGCAAGTGTTAACGGTTGGTGAAAGGTAAATGTATGTCTTTCATAATTCTTTGTCGCAGTGATAAATTATAACTGAAGGCTCCTTATTCCTTTAATTCTCTTAAATCATCCCCCCCCCCACTCCTCCTCTCTCCTTGCCCCTCCCTCCCTCCCTCTCTACCTTTGATTACGGTGGAACTAATTGCCTCATTGGTCATTTGTTTGGCCCCGCAGTCATCAATATCATATACCTAATTACACCGTGTCATTACGCCCCCCTGGAAAGTGGGCAAGTAATTTTTGATTGGGGGGTCGTTCGCCTAACTGCCCTGGGTGTGGTGTGCTGTGCTGTGTGGAGAATATTAAGGGGGAAATTTTGTGTTGGTAAAATCTGGAGCAACTGAATCCTCCAAATTATTCCAAGCAACAGAACACCATTATTTTTGTTCATCTGGTTCTGTTTCCTGGCATACTTTGGAGGAATCAAGGCACTCCAATGTAACAAAAGTGAATTACCCCCTTAACTGTGTTTGATGTACAGTACTGTTGCTGGAAGAGTATTGCTATTGATCTTGTGTTTTCTTCTTGTTGATGAGATGGATTGTATGGTAGTCTTGAAATACTGTTGGTCAGTCGGGGGCATGATGGTACGTACACACACACACACACACACACCTCTTACTTACTCACTCCCCTGTCTCCTACCTCACTACTAAACCCCTTACTCGTGTGCACCCCTCTACCATTACCCTCACCTCTCATCCCCTCATCCATCTCCCTTCTCCACTCTACCTTTATTACCTGCTCTAATCCTCCCACCACTTATCTCCTTCATTCATCCTCTACCCCTTATACCCCTCTACCATTACCCTCACTTCTCATCCTGTCATCCATCCCCCTTACCCATCTCTACCATTATTACCTTCTCTTCTCATCCTCTCACCTCTTTTTCTCCTTCCTTCATCCTCTACCCTCTATACCCCTCTACCATTACCCTCACTTCTCATCCCCTCATCCATCCCCCTTACCCATCTCTACCATTATTACCTTCTCTACTCATTCTCTCACCACATAATTATCCCCTTCTTTCATCCTCTACCCCATTCCATTCACCTTTCCCTCAAAATGTATGTATGGAACGGTAAATTCGGGTCACTGACTTGCCCAGAATTGCCTTCGAGACCTGGCAGTTAAGGTTCATTCGCCACTAATGAAGCAATTCGACCTCCCGCTGATCAGGTTTAGGGAGCCCCACCTGGTTCTCAAGCTCTGAAATAACTTATGATCCGGGGTATTTGGTTTTGTGAGAGGCTGGATGCTTCGTTTGAGTTACTGTGGGTAGGATTGGGTTGGGGTTGGTTAAGGTTATTGTAGGATATTGTTTGATAGGATTGGGTTAGGGTTGCTTAGGGTTATTGTAGGATACTGTGGGTTGGATTGAGTTAGGGTTATTGTAGGATACTGTGGATAGGATTGGGTTGGGGTTGCTTAGGGTTATTGTAGGATATTGTTTGATAGGATTGGGTTGGGGTTGCTTAGGGCTATTGTAGGATACTGTTGTAGGATTGGGTTGGGGTTGATTAGGATTATTGTAGGGTAAGGTAAGGATCAGAGGATGGAGTAGGTAGGTTGGTTGGTTTGTTAGATTAAGAAGGTTTGAATTGGACTAGGTTTATATTTTTGGCCTCATTAATTAAAGGCAAACACATTATGGGGTTGGTTCGAACTAAAAGTAATACAAATAATTTTTGAAAAAGAAAAACACTAAGAAAAAAAAAAAACATTAAATATCCCCCCCCCCTCCTTTACATGATGATTTTTTTTCTTTATTTATTTCTATCTTTCTCTTTTATTCTTTCTTTCTATCTTTTTATTTTTTTCTATCTTTCTTTCTTTTTATTTCTTTGGTTGATGTGATGTAATGAGAGAATCTGAGCGAGCCATTAGTACCTCAGAGTGGCCTAATGATTCCCACACCGATCTTTAAAGCAATCCCTAGTGATACTCCGCTGATGTAAAGGGCGACCTGGTGGGGGGGGGGCGAACTCTATTGGAATGGGAGGAGGGAAATTTGGATTGAGTTGGTGGTGGTGGTTGGGGGAGGGGAGGGGGAGGGTTTTTTTGGAGTGGGTTAAAGGGAAGGAGAAAAAGCTCTTGGTGGTAAATTGGAGGGCTACTGACTGAATCCTCTTAATTATATCACGAAATAGATATATACCTCCTATTAGAAACTTTGAGGTGATGATATGTTTATAGGGATAGTTTGGCTTACCCTGTCCTGTCCTACCCTTCTGTGCCCTACCCTACCTTGCTCTGTCATAACTTTGCCTTCCCATCCCTCCCCTCCCTACCCTAGCCTTCCGTGCCCTGCCCTACTGTACCTGCCCTGCCCTTCATTCCCTGCCCTGCCCTGCCCTGCTTGACGGCCTCCCACCATACATGAATTCATTGACTCAGCCATTCTCAGTCAGTTGCATCATCTACGCTTTTGTTCCTCCTTTGTTCAGTCTCTCAGTCATTTACACACACACACACACACACACACACTCTCTCTCTCTCACATTAAATAGAGAAAGGCAGAGTTTATGTGTGTGTGTAGGGAATGACAGAAAAAAAGTGGAATGTGGAATGTATTGTTGCTATTTAAAGGGGAGGTGGCCGAGTGGTTAGTGTTCTGGACTCGTAACCTGGAGATCGGGAGATCGATCCTCTCAGGTGAGGGCCTGAGAATATTTACTCTTCCGATTTGAGTATCAGGCACTAACTATAAGGCCACCGAACGTCGTAAAACACCCTCACTGGTACCATAACAGCTGCAGTATTTGGGAATTACCCTCACTTTCCTCCCTCTGTGGCTGGGTACCAGTTCGGAAGTCGTGACGTGTGTGTATGAGCAGCAGTTGACCTGGGCCTATGTCCAGTGTCGAAAAAAAAAGAAAAAAAGATAATGAATGTGCGAAATAATATAAAAAGTGAATATGGTGATGTAAACTGTTCTTCAGATGGACGGTAGGAAGGGGAAATTGAGTGAGGATGAGGGAAGTGGAAGGGAAGGAGGAGGAGGAGATGGTTAGAGTGGAGAAGAAAAGCTAGGAAGCTTAAGAAGAGAGATGTGAAAGACGGATGATTTACAAATGAATAATGAGGTTTCTTCCCGCCCGAGGCCAAGCAGGGGGCGTGGAAGGGGGGGGGGGGTGAGGGGGGCGAGATGGGTGTGTGTGTGTGGGGATGGGGTCTGAAATGAGTTAGTTGTTTTCAGAGGTGCTTTGTGATTCGTGGTAGCTATGTTGTGTGGTGATATTAGGTGTAGTTATGTGTGTGTGTGTTAGTGGTGTTTGTGTTTGTGTGTGTGTGGTGGTGGTAGTGGGTGTGGTTGTGTGGTGGTTATGTCAGTGCTTTAGTGCGCTGTGAGAGAGAGAGAGAGAGAGAGAGAGAGAGAGAGAGAGAGAGAGAGAGAGAGAGAGAGAGAGAGAGAGAGAGAGAGAGATACAGGTGCTCGACGTGTACTGAACATCGATGCGCTATTTTGGGTGTGATTGGTTGGCAGTGAGGAATGGTGATGGTTATGGTGGGTGTTATGTGGTAGAGTAGGTTGTGATGGGTGTAATTAATGAATGGTAGCGAGTGTGATATGGTACCGCTAGTGGTTTATGGAGATGGGGGAGTGTGGTTGTGGTCGGGGTGACTGGTGAGTGAGTTTGCTATAGGTATAGTTTGTATGGTAGAGGAGTGTGTGGTTGGTTGTTGTTGGGTTGGATGTGGTTGGTGAGCGAGTATAGTCTCTCTCTCTCTCTCTCTCTCTCTCTCTCTCTCTCTCTCTCTCTCTCCTGTGCTCATGTAAGTGTGGTAGGGGATGGGGTTGGGGGTGGGGGTACGCATACTCACCTCTCCACTTCACTGTAATCCTTCAAAGGTTACTCAGCCATTGTAGTAATCCTTCACACGCAGTCCTTTCTCTCCCCTCCTTCCTCCTCGTTTCCTTCCACCTCACTTACACCCTTTCTCCTCTCTCTCTCTCTCTCTCTCTCTCTCTCTCTCTCTCTCTCTCCTTCGCCCTTTGCCATATCTCTTTCTCCTCTCATCCCCTCCCTTTCCTATTTTTTATCTTTTTTTCGTTTCTCATCCCTCCCCTCCTTTCTCTCCGCTTCTCTTGCCCCCTTTAGTTCCATCTCTCTTTTCATCCCTTGTCCCTCTCCTCCCTTTATATTTTCAGCCATCTTTGTTTCTCTTCTTTTCTCCTTTTCCTTTGCATTCCTGTTTTTCTTCTCCCTTATCTTCCGTTCTTTACTTCATTGCTTCTTTATTTCCCCTCTATTATATTTTCCTCTCTTCTTCCATTCCCACTTTTTAGCCTTTCCTTCCATGATATCAGTTTTTATCCTTACACACACACACACACACACACACACACACACAACAATAGTTGTAAGAAAATGGAGAGGTGCAATATCAGGCTGAGAGAGAGAGAGAGAGAGAGAGAGAGAGAGAGAGAGAGAGAGAGAGACTACTGATTACTTTCACCAGCTCTCCACGGATCACTGAACACACGACTCCGGCTGGCGGCGGTGACGAAGGGACTGTAGGGCGTCTCTCACTGACATCACTGCACCTTTTAATCACACTGACACTTGACCTCATACCACATACTTCCTATAGATATATACTGTATATCTTTAGCTCACCTCTCTCTCTCTCTCTCTCTCTCTCTCTCTCTCTCTCTCTCTCTCTCTCTCTCTCTCTCATGCATGCTTGACGCACATTTGGCCTTCGTCATGTTTTGCGCTTCGGTGATTCCGTTTCTTGACGTTCAACACTTACCATTTTTGACTCGGGTTCGGTTAACGCATTTCTGTCGTAAATCGTTATCAGAGTTTCCGTTAAGGGACCCGGTGATGTAGTCAGAAAATTGGAGGTAAGCGAGTCCTTCAAATACTGCCACGAAACACCAACTACATGGGAGGAGCTTGTTTCGTGGCATGGTCAGGTGGAATCAGAAGCCTCCTATTTTCATATACGATCACAGGGTTCTAAAAAATTCCTCATCTTGGCACTTTTTATTCCCGTGCTGGAAATTGTTTGGAATGAAGGGGTTAAGGAGAGGTTAAGTCAGGCCAAGATTATAACAGCGTTCATGGCGAGAACACTACTGTGATTGTCCATATTCAAAGCCTAAGCCACCTCAACACCTTACTCAGCCTCTGATTGGATGAAAACAGCGCGTTAGGTTACTTGTGATTGGTGGATGGGACGAATACTGCTTACGTGAGGAACAGCTGTTGTATGATTGTGCTGTTAGATATTTAGACGAGTTAAACAAATAAAACTCCTGCCGAATAATGTTTTCTTCCTTTCAGGTGGTTCCACCTACTGCATTCTTAATTCTTAATTAATAGTGAACAATTTTCATTTGGTCATAGTAAATTTAGCAGTTAAAGTAATGTAAAAAACAATATATTCTCTCTCTCTCTCTTTATCATGATCCCTCTCTGCCTCCCACATTATAACGATCTCCCTCACCCACACCCATTCTAAATGTGTGCTTTTCGACTCCTAACACCATATATACTTTTCATTGGTTGCAGCAGTGTTCATAATAATATAAATATTGTCATTAGCGGTATATGAAATAACATACAGAACCATACTATTCATATCTACTTATTGGGTTTACAGCAAGGCGAAGATAGAAAAAGTGAAGTGGTTCACTGTGCAGATACCCTTTTGCCACTTTGCAGGAATCATACGAGCCACTATTGTATCATATGTGTCTGTCCAGTGGTAATTAATATTATGTAATGTTTACATGGTTATTACAGCCTTTATTAAAGAACCAACATAATACTAGAATATATAATTTTGAAACTTGAGAAAATTATGTTGTGGCAACACCGAGTTATATATTTGTTGCCAATAATTCGATTTTTCCTTCGGTATTTACGCCCATCTAAGAACTTTTGATTACATTTTATTATCTCATATGACAGTGTATACATCAATAATATAGATATGCATCCTTATCCTTGTTTAATATATTCCCTGAAATTTATACAGCCGATATCAGATCGACAAATCACAATCGCTGCAAGATACCCCTGCCTACTCCTCAAAGTGTTACCAGATAAAACTGCGAGTCTCTGAGCGAGGGTGGGGTATCTGGAACATTGACAGACTGTACATGCTCATGTAATTCATTAATGGTTTGTCTCAGTTACAATTGCTGTCTGATTTCCCACATAATTGTCACCTTTCACTTTCACCTTTATGATAGTAAACCCTTTACTTGGTAAGTTGACTTTAGTTTTGACACTGGCTGCCAGTCGAGTCTGTGACTCACTGACTGTTCTCGCCCTCGAGCCCACAGCTGTGCACTGCTGAGTGCTGACTCGGTGGATGGCAAGGAATCCAAGGATACAAACAGTCTTGCCCCAACCTTGTTGGTGTGAAGACGTTCTCCTGGCGGTCTGCCTACATTGTTGTTTGTGTTGTTTTGCGTTCTCGTTTTTGTGTTGTTGTTTGTGCGTTCTTGTTTGTGTGTTGTTTCGTTGGTGTTGCTGGTGTTGTTTGCTTGTTGTGGTTGTGTGTATTGTTTTGTTGTGATTGTTTGTGTGGGTGTGTGTGCCCCAGGCTGATTGAGTGTTCAGTTGTTCGTGTTGTTGTTTGCTTCCCATCTAGGCCTTGCCTGGCCTGATAGAGAATGCAGATTCCTGCTTGGAGGCCGACTTGGCAATGTCGGAGGAAGACGAGTCTCCAATTGAGGATCACTGGCCTGAGCTGCCTTCTCACAACTTCCCCCCCTCTCCTCGGTCACTCTAAAGCTCAGGTTGCAGCCTTCCACCTCCTCAACCTCTACCAAACGACCCGTTGATGCCTCGTCCGACTCCTCGCAGGATTCCGATGGTGTGGACTGTTTGCCTCCGGCTGCCAAGACGGCGAAGGGTGCTTCAGCTGTGCACGACGTACCTTCTCTGACTCACCCTGGTGTTTCTTCTTTATGTACCAACTCCTTGCCCTCGTCCAACCCTCCTGCTTTTGCCCCGAGAAATGGCTATGTCAAGCTCTCCTTCTCTGGAAACCCATCTACGGACACAAAGATGCGTTGGTTGTCTGATGTCAACAGGGCCTTCCAGCTGCAGCGTGAACTGGCTGAAGTCAAGATGGCTGCTGTCACCTCCCGGTTTCTCTACATTTCTAGGAAGCGTCAGGACATTATTGATAGAGTCAAGGCTGGTGAATTTTGGTCTCTGCCTTTCATTCTTGAAGACTCACTCGAGAGGCCTCGTAAGTTCCCCAGCTACATCCTCACCCGTTTTTCTATTGGTATTGAACCGAAACTTGCCAAAGGATACCCTGTTGCGTACTCTGCCCATCGTTTTTTCCAAGATAGTTCCCCCATTAGCCGTATTGTTGTTGTCTGGAGTCAACCCGATCCACCTCCAAATGAGATTTCCTTTGATTTCCTCCCCTGTTTTCTATGGTGTGAGGTGAGGAAACTTCATAAGGACCAGCCTTGGTGCTACAGGTGCTGGGGAGTTAGGCATATCTCCCGGTACTGTTCTGCCAGGCCGAAGTGTGCATGGTGTGCTGCCGACCATGATTCCAAGACGTGTCCTGTCAGGGGTGAACCATCACATCCTGCTGCCTCCACCTCCTGAGGATACGTCTCGATGGAAGTGTCCACGATGCCTTCAGCCAGGGGTTAACGTATGGCATGGATGTACTTGACGTCAGGTCCAGGCTCGTGTCTCTACTATTGCTCCACGTCTACCACCGCCACCACCACATCCCCAGTCTGCTCCTCCCACCAGCCCTGCCTCGCCTCCAGACCTGGCCCTCCGCATGTCTGTTGCTACCCTCATGGCACGATGTACGGCTCTCGAGAAGCGCTTTTCTGCCCTTGAAGCCAGGATTGATGGGCTGGTTGCCGCTCATGCTGCTAATGACTCCAAACTCTCCACCTTGGTCGTGGCTCAGCAGGCCATCATCTCAACTGTCACTACCCTTACCGAAAAGATGAATGCTGTTGCATCTCGCCTTGAAAAGCTTTACGAGTCAGTCCCTTCTCCTGGTCCATCTTCTTCTCCAGGTCACTCATCTGCCCCCACTCACCGGACTGTTATTATTATTATTATTATTAAAATAGACCAGAGACACAAAGCTGGGAGAGAATGCAAGCACTCTGTCAATCCGAGGACCCCAGCCCCATGAATCCAACCTGATGAAAAGAAGAGAGCTTAGAAAAAAAAAAAAAGATGAGCAGTTAGCTTAATAAAAACATATTAGCCCTACTCTTGAAGCCAGCCAGTCCTACACCATCAAAGACAGATTCACCAGGGCGATTCCACAGAGACACCGACCTAGGGACAAATGATCGACTGTACTGACAGGTTCTACAGCGCGGCAATATGTAAGCATACATATGGGAGTCCAACGCACCACGAGTGACACGAGTTGGAACATACAGAGGTGGCAGAGAGGAGTTAAGAGGATGCAGCACATTACTTCTGATCTTGAACAGCATGCACAATGATGCAACAGAACGACGGTGACTCAGATTACAATAAAATAAACCGCCGGTAAGAAAATTAGCATTGGAAACAATCCTATCCAGCAACTTGAGATGGCAATCAGCTGCTGAACACCACACTGGAGAACAGTATTCCAACAGAGGCAACACAAAGGAGTTGTAACACCGCAGTAACAATGAGTGATCTCCGAACACACGCCAAGCTCTACGTATTATACCTAACTTCTGGGAGACAGACCTTGAAATTGACCGAACATGCCTCTCAAAAGTCAGCTTGGCATCAAATGTAACTCCCAGAATAACCTATTTCTTAGACCCCTCCAATACAATCCCATCAAGAGTCAAGGGTGGCAATAAAGGATACACCGTGTGAAACCTAGAGACGACCATTGTCCTAGTCTTGCCAGCATTCAACTTCATACCCCACAACCTGCACCAATCACTAATCCTATCCAGGTCACGATCCAATGACTGAGCAACAGAAATCCTGGCACCAGGGGTCGGCACAACAGCAATAAGAGTGGAGTGATCTGCATAACCATACAGGTCATTCTCCAAGATGTTAAAGAGTTCAGAGGTATACATTAGGAACAACAACGGCCCTAAGACACTACCTTGGGGCACCCCAGACACTAATTCCACTCTTTCACTCCGCACACCATCCACAACAACATACTGGGATCGAGCAGTGAGGAATTGCGACAAGACAGACAGGACTGAACCGCCAACACCAACAGAGCGAAGTCTGTAGAGGATACCCAGATGGTTTACCCTATCAAACGCGGCAGAAAAGTCAAGTTGCACCAGTCTAGCCTCACGACCCAACTCCAACGCATTCTACAGTACATGAGAGACACACAGAAGTGCATCACACGTGCCAAGGCCCCTTCGATATGCAAACTGTGAGGGTGGGAATACACCATTACGTTCCATGAAGTTACTTAAACGCACAGCCACCAGCCTCTCAAACACCTTAGACAACACAGGAGTGATGGAAATCGGCCTGTAATCGCCAACTGAAGATGAAGGAGGGCCCTTGGGAATTGAGGTAACATTAGCAGACCTCCAACATTCAGGAAAACTACCAAGACGAAGTAGTCTCCTGAAGACCACACTGAGGCGGGGAGCTAGGACATCAGCCGTCTGTTTAAAGAACAGAGGAAACATTCTACCTCCTAATACAGAGTTCGGTAGTGATTACCGGCTGGATGTCATCTCCTGGAATGTATGTGGTATCACCAGTTATGCTAAGCTCACTCAACTCAAGGCCTATGTTTTTCGTCATCATCCCAGTGTTATTTTTCTCCAGGAAGCATTTCCTGGACCACCGCTCGCTGCTGGGCAAGCTCCTCCCCTCTCAGGTTATGTGCCATATGTTCATCTGGTAAGGAATGGTCTCCTGACTTACATACATAGCTCCTTGCCACATCGCCTTCTCCTTACCTCCACTGATCCTGACATGACCTTTCTGGTATTTGAGGTCTTACCTGGGAATGGAGTATTCCAATTATGCAATGTCTATTCTGCCCCAGCAAGACTCACTCTTGACGCTCTCCCTTCTCCAACAGTGCGTGGTATATGGGAGATTTTAATGCTCGGCTTTCTGATTTGGGCGATGGTTCTGGCTCTATTAATCGTAATGGTGTTCGTCTCCTTTCATACATCTGCAAGCATCATCTGACACGCTGGGATACTGGCTGTGCCACTCATTCCTGGGGAGGTGCTCTGGATTACATCCTCTCGTCTGGCCTGATATCATCTCAGGTCCAGTGCTCCTCCATGCCAGACTTATTCTCTGATCACATCGCTCTTTGGTTTCATTATTCTCTATCTGCTGGGTCAAGTGCTTCAGCCACTCGTTTGTGTATTGCTGTGCCCCCTAAATATTGCTCGACTTACATTTTATTTATGGCCCATGTATTCCCTACATTTGACATATCATCAGCTGAAATGTTGTACTCTGAACTTGTATCTGCTACTCATGACTTTTATAGGCTATCCGTTTCCCGGCCACACCTCCAGCATCGCCATACTGCCCACTCCTGGACACTGGATGCACGTATACAGGAGGCAAAATAGGAGGCTGAACGTGATGGCCTATTGTTTCAAGCCAACCCAACCCCTGACCTCCTCCCTCGTTACCAAATGTCTAGGGACGCTTTAGCCGCCCTGCAGGAGTGTGCTCACACTGAGTCACGGACAGCATCAACCAGCAAACAAGTGTGGCTTCTATGTGGCACCTCATCCGTCGGGTTGTTAAAAAGACACCAGCCACTGCTCATCATCACACTCCGGCCGACTATACCCAACAACTTGTCAAATTTATTGTAATGTTACTGGCTTCACTGTCAAGTGCCTCCATTTCCCACATTTTTCACCCCATTACTCTCAGTTTGTCAGGACTTCTCTTAGACCGAACTCCCCTGTCCCACCCATACTGCCTGCTGGACGTACTCTTATAAGGTCTGTTTCCTCTATGGTCCGTAGTCTTAATATAGATATAATTGTTGCAGATGTCTCCCCAGGGCCCACTGATGTGAGGTTCACACCTACTCCCAAGTCGGAACTGCCTTGTCTACATCGGCAGTTGGCTCTGGAACACATAGAAACAGTGACGTCCTCTATCACAAATCCATACTGCCTCTACACAGATGGCTCATTGCAGGTGGATGGTACAGCAGGTTGTGCCATTTTCTCACCTGACCTAGAGTCACCTCCAGGGGGCTGGGTTGGCCGTGGTCTCTGTAACCACTCTAGTTCAACATTGGGTGAACTGTATGCCATTCTGGATGCTGTTAGTCGTATTGTCAACGTGGAGTGAATGCTGCCATTTTTTGTGACTCCAAACCTGCCCTTCATTCCCTCTCTATTGTTCAGCCCACACACTCTACTATTGTTAAACAGATTTTATCGTTTTTGGCCTTATTGCTTCATCGTAACTTGACTGTCAAATTTTTATGGGTGCCATCCCATGGAGGTTTACGTCACAATGGTACAGTTGACAGACTCATAAAGGAAGCCTGCCATCTGCCTGCTCGTGGTGTTGGACGTCCTCTCTCCCTGACATGTTACCTTTCTAGAGTTCGCTCCGTCGCTCTCCTCCCTGTACGGTGACGTAGGGATGCAGAGAGGCCCTTCAGCATCTCCATCACACATTATGAGTCTGTCTGCCGTCACAAGTATTCCTATCGTTGTCGAGGCCTCATGGTTTGGAGGCACAATAAAGTTCCTGCTCGTTTGAGGCTTGGCTACTGGCCACCATGGCAGGTTGCTGGGATGCAGGGTGAGCCTCTCTTTACTGAGTGTCGCTTGTGTCAAGCGCCTCGTGCTAACACAGTAGAGCACTATTACCTGGCCTGCCCCACTGTCCGACAGTTACTGCCCCGGGGCCTGTCACTTGATGTGGTTTGTCGATACCTGCTGAACCATCAGGTTCTGGATGAACTTCTGGTATGCCACCCTCGTTTTGGTGGATTTAAGTATGATATAATGTAAATATTTGTCTGTATGCTTGTGATTCATTCTGTTATGTTTTCGTGATGTGTGTGTGTGCGTGTGGTTGTAGTCATTGGATTCTCATGAGTCCCGCCTACCCTTGTGTACTGTTGTCTGCCTGTTGACTGACGCTACGGCGCAATGAATTATAAAAATATATACAAACGACCTTGAAATACTACTGACTGGAGAGATATTGCAATGTCAAGGCTATGTTCTGTCAGTTTGTTTAACCATAGTAAGCCCTCAGTTGGTAAACTGAAATTTTCACAATTATAGGAGGTGGATTTTAGTCTCTGACCATTCGGTGAAAATGTAATAGGAAATTGGACCATTCCTTTATTGATTAATTTACTACCAGATAAGGCAGTTAAGTTTAAGTTTGATGATTGAATAGACCATTGTTCTTGTGGGTTTTCCTTTAACAGCTGTTTAAGTGTTATTACTTCAGATATTAATGATACACAAGCTTCTGTATCAACAGCTAATGAAACATTTGTATTCCCTATGTTACAGGGAAGTGATAGTGTATCAACTTTACCCAAGGCAGCAACAAGTATATTTATTTGTTTAGGCGTGATTAAATTGGCGTTTTTTTTATTTTTGTTAAAATCGTCACCTGTATTTGCGCGTCTATTATATACTTGATCTCTTGCATTTAAGGTTACTCTACATTCATCTGTGTTATGTGTCACATTATTATGAATAATGCAATACTTGTTACTGGGCTCGTTTTCACATTCACTTGCTACTTTACTGTTATCCTTACACTTGGCATTGGAGTGATTATTCTTATTAAAGTAACACTTATCTGGGCTGTGTCCATATTTTCTGCAGATTTTACAAGAAGGTTTCTTCTCCTTAGAATTCTGAGTTATGAAGTTTGTAGTGTTTTGTGTCTGTGAAGTGCTCTGGTGAGTGTCTGTGTCAGTGATAATGGCTACAGGTAGGGCTCTAGGTACATTAAGAGGTTCTTTTTGACTAACCTTAGCTGCATATTTGACCAATCTGTCACTTGGTTTATATTCTATTTTAGCAGCTTCATGCCTGGATTCCTCTGTTAAAAGCAACACATACTGTATGTACTCAATGATCTGGTATACATTATCCGCTTTCATGTTACCTTGTGTGTTCAACCACTCTGACCCTTTTAAGAGTTGTTTAGCATTGCTAATGGTCGAACCCGCTAACGCTAGAGCCCTACTCAAAGTAGCTGTTCCACAATTACTCACTGTCCTAACCATTCTTTGTACTCACGCTAGTGGACCGCCAAACTACCCCCCACCGAAAACATCTATGAGATCTTCACTAAACTGTTAAAATTATCTGGATCAGTAAAAACAGTTGCAGCCTGTAATGTACTAGCATTGGAGTCTGGTTTAATATGTCAACTTATGAACCTCATTTTGTCTTTGTCATCTGTAACCTCTGCAGGAAGCATATTATCTTCACAAACCCTTAGATAAGTATGAATATTGTAATTAACATCTTCCCCAGTGAATTCCTTCACTGTATGTGCTTGAGGAAGAACATTAATAGTAGCAGAAGTGTTAGTTGCCATTGTGTGTGATGATGTGATAGTATGTAAAGCTGTTGAATAAGTACGTCCTGACCTGGTTTTACTCGGTGAAATGTTAGAGGGAAAAGAAGTAAACAAGTCAGTTAATGATGTAGATTTAGTAAAGGAGGAGTATGAGATGCCACTCTCCCATCTTTTATGTATAAATCCAGTGCAAGAATATTTTTACTCAATGGAGAACTTACACTTTCTTTTGTACTAACTCTTAAATTAGTGATTTCCGTTGAATCAACTAAGCTTTTCACTACTTTCATATATTGCTAAACTATGTTTAAGTTTGCTTAGCGAATCCAGTGCCGTACCGTATTTTCTCTCATTGATTACCTGTCACTCTGATTTAAGATTCACAAAGAACATTCCTTCTGCTATATACGTGCAAAAACATACACATATTAGTACTCTAAATGATGAATACATAGAATTTGTAATGAGGAGATATTGATAATACGTTTATATATTTATCCTAGTGTGATGGTGTTAGCATATATTTATTTGTAAATATATACCTAAGCTACTGACCAGGAATAGTTGAGTAGGCGTTGATAATTAGTTGGCTAGTATTCCAGTAGTCTTGTGACTTTGTACCAATTACCAAGCCAACGTCCTTCATTGAATGTTAGCACTATCAACTGAAGATTGTTGATTGAAGCACTGTAGCTGCACTGTAGTGATGTTATTTGAGCTGCTAGTAGTCATCCAGTCTCTCACTATATAGTTGGAAGTTAAGGTATTCACATCACAATACTGTAGTGGAAGTATAGTAGTAGTTGTAGTATTAGTAGTGTGGTAGTATTAGTAGTGTGGTAGAGGATGATGCACTCAGGTGTGGAGCGAGGGAGTGCGGAAGGATGGTAATAGAGCAAGGCCAGTCGCTCGGGGTTGGCTCAGTGTTACTGACTCTGCTTTCCTTCTCTTCCTTCTTCCCCACTACTTCTATCACTCTTCCTTCACTTCACTTAACTTCTTCTATCTTCTCTTTCTACTCTTGTGTCTTTTCCTTGGTTATCACTTGCTATAAATTGTTCGTATTTCAACGTTTTCCACCAATATGTGCTAGTGAGAGTGGATTCACTTACACACGAGTGTTGACAGCTGAGGTGGAGTACTCGTTACTGTCGTTGTTGGCTGTGGCTGGCTGTTGTCTCGTCGGAGTTATTTTTAGAATAGATTATATGGTGTGGAGAGTTAGCAAGCACTTGTTCTCAGTTTAACAAGATTTTATTTATAACCGAAGTAGTATTACAGGTTCACAAAAGTGTTAGTTAGACTTTAGAGCTAACTTAAAGAGAAAGAGAGAGCCATGAGATACCTTGTGTAGCTATGGTTATCTCAGGCAGACTGCCCTGTTGAAGGCATGTTGAGCTATCTCTCCTTACCTCTCGTGACTGTGTGACGTCAATAATTGCTGATCTAGCATTGGTTCCCATGCCAGAGATATCCTGTATTAGACCCGTTTATGCCTCAGGCAGCTAGTTTGAGAGCATCCTGTGAGGGTACATGGTATATGAGTCACTACCTATGTAGGTATTATTAATAGAGTACATTTATAGTATAACCGGTACAAGTGGCCATGATTGGAGAAGATACAAGATGATATGGAATACCAGATCGAGTTTTTAAAGGGGATAGGTTTGAAGAGGCAGAAGGTGATTTGTATATGTTGGCACCAGGAATAAGACTTTGGGACGCAGGGGATGAATATTCTAGCTCTGAGCTCAATGAATCTTCGTTAGTGGTATTCAATGTTAGTTCTGGGTCGTTTGGATAGTTAATGGGGGAGAATATGTCGAAGATCTGCTTTAACTTAGCGAAAGTATTCTTTTTAGACATCAAATGAGAAACCTAGCTTTCTAACATGTTTGTGAACAAGTGTAATGTACTTTGTAAATGTACCTACATTTTTGTGTAGACTGTAGCAGCAACGATGATGGCGACGTGATGACAAGGTCGAGTTGGAGTGTTGCCTGTCGAGTCGATGTCGTGAAGATGTGACGATTTCGAAGTGATGAAGCGAAGATGACTAGTTAGCTTGCACACTAACAGTCATTTACCAGGGGTGAAGATGATGAACGTTGACCTGCCCTTACGAGAGGATTTACGTAACGAGGTGTCAAGAGTGTGAAGGGTGGAGCACTGTCCCAACGAGAGAATTTACGTTGCAGACCGCTGATGTGGAGGTGATGGTAGTAATGGCTGTTTGTTGTGATGTGGTTGAGGTCCCTGGTGTGAATTGTAGTGATTTTGTAGCAAGGGATTCTTGTAGATAATTTACTTTTGGCATAAATTTCCCTCGGTAGAGGTCATAAGATTATTAACACTGAAGGAATTGCCTGAGAGAATTTACAAGGCAATGTTTGAACTTGTTCCTGAACAATATCAGCCTCTGGACTCCTGTGTAGTTTTTACCATGCAATGTACACTGTTACAAAACACCGCTGCCACCAAATGTACCAGCTCTGGGCTTGTCTCTTCGAAGAATCTGGTACCTTGTTCCTAAGTGTGTATTTGTTGGTTGGTTGCGAAGTTGGAGATGTAATTGGTGTTCAATTGAGGTACAGATAAAATTTAGTAGTAAAATTACTTACTTTATTCTTTAAATTAATTATCTAGCTACATGTGTTGGTTATCTGTTGTGTACCTGATTGTAACCAGGTAATCTATTTATCTGACCCTAGCTAATCTTATCTTTTACCTGCCCCTTGGTAGGTGTACAGTATTATTCCTCCTCCAGCAGTGACACCTTCCGTGACACGAATGTGAGAAGGTTTTCTCATCCGTCCAGATCACTCTCTTCCGAAAATCATTAGGCTTGTCAACGTATTGTTGGGCAAACCATAACCTTCATTTGCGATATTGGTCAGTTAGAAATTCCTTGTTTGCTGGGGTCCTGTGATGCACCCCAGCTTCGTGCAACACTCTTCTGATAGTCCTCTCGCTGACATCAATGTGTACCAGTTCTGAAGGCTTGAACTCTGGGCAGAACTTGGTAACTTACTTGTATGTAATTCTTGTAGTTGTAGTGTAGTTGTTGTTGTTGTTGTTGTTTTAGGTAACGTGGAAGACGGGGTGCTTTCTTAAGTTTGCTTAGGTGATTGACTTCACATGTTTCTTAAGGCTTAATTTATTAATATGTGTACTTATCTATACAGGGTATTATCGTGATGTGCCTTGCCTTATGTGGTATTATGTCTCTCTCTATGGAGACAGTTTATAGCCCTTAGGGAGTCAGTGTGGTATCCTAACTCCTAGTGTACCTCCTCTGCTTATATACATTTCAAACTCCATAGTTTACAGAATGGCTAGAGTGTGACTGTGTTGCCTGTGAATGGTCAGTTTGATTCTGTACCTACTTCTCTCTTCTCGTGTGAAAGGGAAAGTGGGCCAGGCCTTTCCTATCTCTCTCTCTCTCTCTCCTTTACTCTCTTTCCTTTACTCTCTTTCCTACCTCTCCTTCGAAGGGGAGGTAGGAAGGGTTAATAATGTCTTTGTATGACCTGACCGCACCTGTGTTTGGAGAGATGCCAATAAGATAGGGAAAGTTAATTGTCTGAGGGGGATGCAGGTACTTATAAAAAATATATGGGAGAGTGTGTGTGTGTGTGTGTATGTGTGTGTTTGACCCACCTGGGTGGTCAGGTCCCTTAATGGTTTTATGGTGTGTATGTATGTGGAATCTGAATCTGTTGTTCCTTCTAGTCTTTGCTTTTGTCCGTACATCGCTCGAACCACGCTACCCTCGCCTGGCCTCCAGGCGTTTTGCTTCATGCTTTATTTAATAGAAGGCCAGTTCACAATGTTGGTAGGGCTAGATAACTAAGATATTAACAATGAATACATGTATAGTAATAAAAAATAGACATTAAGACATTGGCACACCATATGCTTAAAATTAACATTACCGGTAATACATGAATATAAATACATGAACATGAATACATTGTTACATAAAATTTCATCTTAATATTAATGTGTTTAGCTAGGTGCATGTTATTGTGTGTATATAATCTAACCTATGCTAAAAATTCACACATTAATGAGGGGGGGAGCCGTGTTGCTATGTTGTAGCTGTAAAATAACAGTCTTGTTCTTTTCAACACAAGATAATTCAGTATACTTCGATAGTTCTTTCTTATACAATACATAAATTTTATAGTACATGCCAGAAAGATAAGACATGGTATAATAAACATTGTTACCAATTGTTATTTTGATTACTATGTGGAAAAATCAAATGATATAATAAGGATGATTGAATCCTATTCTCATTGAGTAACATAATAGTTTCATTTTGTCTGATACAACTGATAATGAATTAGGAGATGTTAAACAATTCAACTTTAAATGAAATATGTTGAAAAGGTGGAAGAGATTGTGCTATGTTTTCTAGCAAATTATGTTTACTAGGCAAGGTAACGATTCCCTTGGATCGTATTTCCTATGAGTCTGCTTCTTTATAGTAGCCTTGAACCAAACCATGTGTAGGGTGATTAGGGCAAATTAATGTTAATTGTGTTTTAGCAGGTAAGTATAGATAGTGGAAATTAAAATTGATGATGAAAGAGAGTTTGATTAGTAATAGATATGAATATACATGCATATAGTGCTTGATTAGTAGTACTTATGATTCTAAGCAAGTGGAGATTTTGCATCCTTTGGAGACTTAAATGCAACTTAAATGCAAAGAAATATGCAAGACAAACATATATGAAGATATGCAACATGGCACTTGAAGTGTTGTGTGTCACTGATGACATCCTCACTAAGTATAATACTTATTGGATGAAAATTGAATATTAAATGATTACTTCCATTTTCATAGGGAATTGTAGAAGTGCGTAGCTTGTGAATAACATTTTACCTTTTATGGGAATAATAATGAGTATATGATTTTGTATTAAAATACTACGCATGACTGGTTAATAATATTTCATGAAAGAAATAAGGAAGATGAGATTTCATCATTGATTGTACCATTGCATCTCGTAGCTATTGGAGTGGTAATAATATTGTGAGTTGATCTTATCTTACCCGCAGTAAATATTCTCTTAATAAGTGGTTGTAATTCCTCTCTAAGTTCCTCACCTGCTATCATTTTTCCGCAAACTCACAGAAATAAAATAGAAGCCTAAAAATATGATGTGATTATTTCATATATGTAGTTCATTTCATTCGTTGCTCATATAAACTATCTAAATCGTATTTAATTTCTGTGCAATGATTTACACTCTAATACAGTATATACCTGTTACTCTATCTTACCTTGATTTGCAAAGGCTTGTCCTGCAACCTTTTATGTATGGGATAATGCTTGTATACCACTATACCTCTAAGCATTACCAAATAGTGCTCATGAAATTTCACTTAAAAATTATCTAAATCACGCTCTGGGCTGTGATGATGGCTCTAAGCCATTATATTTTTTTTGTATAATAAGCTAGCAATATTACCTGAGTCGCTGAATCCATTCCTAGAGCGCCCAATAGTGCAAGGACACTATAGAATATAATGCACTTACATAGGTAAATTCAGTTGTGTGATACCTGTCAACCAAAACTAGTGTATCATTAAGTATTTTATCTGTAATTACTGCTCAATGGCAGAAATTTTGGTAATAATTCATATATCCAGTAAAGAGTAAGAAATAGGGATCATATCGTTCATCACCACTATTTTATTTCTTTTCAACTGTTTGATAAAATTGTAAACGAGAGCTCTCGGATTGTAAGACGTCATCTTTATCTGTGTTATGCCACTTCGTCGGAGCCTGTAGCCGCCGCGAGTATAGACATGAAAACCGTTATATAGGTTGATTTGGGCCACATTTGTAAGAAGAAATATTATTTTTCATTGGAAACCGATCGGAGTTTGTGTTTGTAAGTGTTTATTTTATTATCATCAATAGTAGGGATAATATTACGAGGAAGAGGACATTGTTGCTGTTGCAGAGATATTGATTGGTTTTATTTTGGATGTTAGGTTTTTTTTTTTTTGCGTGCATTTTACCAATTTCTTTATTCTGTTTACATAAACAACATCATCCGCCTGGTAAAATTATTCATTATTATAAGGTTATGGCTACTAAAGACATGACTGTGTGAAGTTCGATCGGGTACCCATTATGTCGGCGATTACGCATTTTTTTTTTTTTTTTTCTAGCAAGCCTATAATTTGTTTTGTTATGTCGGCGATCACGCATCTTCCCTGCAAGCCGATAAATTGCTTCGTTATGTCGGCGATCACGCATTTTTCTTGCAAGCCGATAAATTGCTTTGTTCATCATGATGAAATTGTTGAAATGCAACTCACTGTCGTTCAGCATAGTTGTCCATGTTGTCATGGCTTCTTCGTGGCAATTGTTATATCATATGAAAGACGTATCCATACGCCATATAGTATTTCATGTGGAGTTTTTCCTTTTATTTTCGTATTTTGTTGTGGTTATTGACCGTCATATCGATGCAGTCTTCCCATGTGGAGGGATTTTCATTGTTTCTGTGCCATGAAGTACTTCTAGTAGTGTTACGGTTTTGCCGTTTTGTTAACCCATTAGATGCTGGGAAATATGGTAATACAAACGTTTGCTTAATATAGTAGAAATCAGATATTTTTTATAATATCGGGACATGTATATGGTCATATGAATTTGGTTTTTAAATATATGTGCACTTACTTTTGCGGTTTTTTCCCTAGTGGTGCCGCCACTAAATATCTAGAAAAATAGTTAACCATAGGTAAAAACTTACTGTATCCTGATTCTAAATTGGTAAGGAAAGTAGATCTATTCCTACTATGTCCCATGATTCGTCCAGGATTAGGGATTCCCGTCATGGAACAGAGGTCCAAATGTATGGCCTTGACCTGCATTGTATGTTTCGCACTGAGCGACATATGTGTTTCATCATCTACCCTTAGTTTATGTTAATAGTATATTGTATGGAGAGTGGTTAGGTACCTACCTCTATCAGGATGTCCTATTGCCTTATGATATAAGGGTAATTAATACTGAGGGAATTATTATTTGTTATATCACTATGTGATTGGTTTGTACGTCACGTTTCCTTAGTTTTCTGTAAATAATATCATCATGAAGGGAAAAGATATTTAAGTGACTGGGTAATTATGGTCCATTATTATCATCCTCAGGGTTTTTAATGAATATCTTATTACATTCATCATAGAATCTGTTTGCTAATGTTTAGGAACCGTATTAATGTCAAAGTCCATGGGTGTCCTCGGAACTAAAAGGACAAGATAATTGTTTAAGGGATCTGCTACTTTATTTAATCGTCCTGGAAGGTATTTAATATCTATATGTGGGAGAAATTCCTGAATTGTTAGATTTTATCTGGCTAATTTTCCCGTTAGGGTTTGAGGTTATAGTAAGCCAAGGATCGTTTGGTAATTCGCGAAAACTTGTAAAGAATAGCCTAATACGATTTCTCTAAAAGTACGAAGTGCCCATAATATTGCTTAAATTTCCTGTTTTGTTACAGAGTAATGAGTTCCCTGTGCACTTAATATTCTCTAAGCATAAGCACATACCTGATATCGACCCAAAGCTATCTCTTACATAAGTACGGCGCCTAAGCCTACTGAAGAAGCATCTGTACACTTGATAAAAGTTAATGAATATTTGGGAACGCAAAAATTGGAGCTGACATTAATTAACCTTTAATATTTCATAGCTTAGCTATTTTTTCTGGCCTCCATACAAAATCTCGAGTTGATTATTTAGGGGTTTAGCTACTTGGGAAAAATGCTCTACAAAGGTTCTATAATAAGGACATAAACCCAAGAATTATTTTACGTTAGTAGCATTTATTAGGAATAGTGAATACTTTCATTGCTCGTATTTTACCAGATTGTGTATGGAGCACCGTGGCGGTTAATGTATAACCTAAAATTATAATTTCCTGGTTAATAAAATGACACATAGGCAGTTAAAGTTTGAGGCCTACCTAATGTAATCTCTGGATAAGCTTCTTTATTGTTACTTATTATGAATGTACTTCTATAGAAAAATTAATCAAATCGTTGAGATTAGCGATGACTACGTTATTAAGAACGCCAATACGGAAATTGACCATATGTTGAAATGTGGATGAAGCATTACATAACCCAAATGGTCTACGAATGTATTCATAATAACCATGGGAAGTACTAAATGTTGTAATGGGTTGACTTTTATCATCTAATGCTACTTGCCAGTTTCCACTGACCAAGTTTAAGGTGGAGAATATCATAGGCTTTGATTTACCAATGTTAGACAAAACATCTTAAAGGAGGGAGGGGATATTTATCTTTAATTGTAGCATTATTTATATGTCCGTAATCAATTACTGGCGTAAATTCACCATTATTATTGAAACCAAAAACATTGGGCTGTTAAAAGGGGAGTTAGAATTCCTAATAATGCATTCATCCATCATTTCATTTATAATTTTCTTTACAACTTTCTGCCTACTACGAGGTACGGTAGTCTATATGCTCGAATAAATGGGTTGAGGAGATGTTAGTGTAATGGCATGCTTTATAATGTTGGTTCATCCTAAGGATTCACCAAGTAGGGCAATCGTATTCAATATGTGGCTAGTATGGTGATGAGATTATCACGATAAAGTGGAACATCGCGTCCACTGCCAAAAATTTCTAAGTTGTTCCCTTCTGTGACTATCACTTTATCCTTCGGTAAGAACCGATACAATATTTCCTTGTGGTATTGGTCTAACTTCCATCTGTACAGATCACATAGATATGTTCCTTTCTTTACATGCATATTGGTAAATGATTTATTAATATCAGTGATATTTTCACTGTTTACATTGGGTAAAGTAAATTAATCCCCGATTATATATTATTTTACTGGTTCTATTGAGAATAGAACGGTAGTATGTGGCTGTACATGAGATGGAAGCTTTACCTTCAATTAATGGACGAAATTTGGAGTTAATATAATATTATATGCAGCAATGGCCTTTATGATACCGGGGTCGTTTCCCTCATTTTCAATATGTATAGAATTAACATTACATGGATTTATATATTGGCCTGGACAATCCTGTATAGGAATACATTAATTCCTAAAATGTATTATTTTATATTTAGGGTTAATTAATATGGTTTGTTTGATAAGGTATGATAAACCTAGTTTATAATTTTGTATTATATAAAATGCAATATGTATATGGTTAGTTCCCTTGTCTAACCGTACAGGAAGGGTTAAAGTGTCCCTAATACCTGTAATTTATTGCCTGTCATGGTTGACAATGCTATGTCACCTGTTCAATCTTGGTTTATAAATGCCGCTGTGGAGCTAATTTGCATAATATGTTAAAGGAATTATCCGATAACAAGGAAACTGCGGCGCCTGTGTCTATCATTAAGGTGGTGTTACTATGTGATACTAGGACAGGGAATTATAGTATATTATTGGTAAATGCGACGACAGGGCCTACAGTTTTATTTTCGGGACGTTTTAATATTGTGGCGGTCTCGTTTCATACATCATATTTTGATTGTGCAAGTCCCATTTCATTCTGTTAAGGATCATGCATTCATCTAAGGAATGCGACTTTGATTCATGTAAATGACTGTATTTATTATTACTTTTCCCTTGATCATTTCCTTTAGTTTTATGTAAGTAATAACAATCACTGGTAATATTATTATTTCCGTTACAGTGTTTGCCCCGTTTTCCCTGTGATTCCCTTTGAGTAGGTGTGGCATCAAAATTAAAATTCTTCGTCCCCATGGATTGAGTAATCTGTAATTCACGATGTATGATACGAGATTCCTTCGAATTTAAAGTTAGAGACCCTGATAATGCAAGTGCTTTTGCTGGTTCACTTGTATTTATGTTGTCTGCCTTTGTTTTAAACATTCTCTGAACCCATGATAATGAATTATGAATTTTACCATCCCCAAAAACATCAATAAGTGACTGTCTGAATGTAGCATATGACGTTAAATTCTCTGGATCAGAAAAAGCACTTGTAGTTATCATATAGCTGGCTGGACTATCTGGTGCAATATGCACTCTCACGAATCTTATCTTATGTAAGTCCTGCTCTATATTAGTTTGATTAAACACATCCTCCAAATGACGCAAGAAGAGATGAATCCCATATCTTGGATTATCTCCCGTATAATACTTTAAATACTTGTGGGTGGGTAAGCTTGTCATTGTATGCATAGAAGAGGTAGTGGGGTTAGAAGAAGTTGTATGAAGAGCAGAGACAGTAGGAGATTGTGGAGGAGTAGCCATTGTTGGAGAAAATACAGGTTAATATAGTATAGCAGATTAAGTTGTTAATGGGGGTAAGGTAGAAGCAGAAAATATACTCGAATGTGTTGGCACCACAAACGAGGCTTAGGGAGGCAGGGAAATCTAGCTTGGAGACTAATGAATCCTTATCAGGGATATTCGAAGTTAGTTATGATACTTTTGGATTAATGGGGGAGACTATCTTTACCTTTGTTGTAATTTGGCACTTCTTTTCTTTCTTTCTGGGCTGTAATTGAGGAACCTAATCTATTCTAACATGTTCGTGGACAAGTGAAAAATAATGTAATGTAACATGTGATGTGTACCTACTTTTAGTTGACTCTAGTTGCAACGACGATGTGGTGAAGAGGCGACGTCGGTGGAGAGGCGAAGCGATTATTAGTTAGCTCGCACACTAACACACTAACAGACGTTATTGGAGTGAAGATGATGAACGTTGACTTGCCTTTACGAGAGCATTTACGTAACAAGGCGTCAGCGTGGAGGTGATGGAGGTCGTGGCGTTGTCCTGACGAGAGCATTTACGCAGGGACGCCGATATGGTAGTGATGAAGTGATGATTGTTTGTTGTGAAGTAGATGAGGACCCCTTGTAGGTCAGTTGCAATTATATTGAAGCAGGTGCCTCTTGTAGGTGAAGAATTTGTGGTTTATCTCCCTCGTTAGAGGTCGTAAGATTATACCCACAGAAGAAATTACTTGAGAGGATTTACAAGTAAATTCCTTCAACTTGTCCTTGAACAATGTTAGTCACTGTACTCCCGTGAAGTCGATACCTTGCAATTTGCCTTATTGCAAAATCACCACTGCCATCAAATGTACCAGTTCTGAAGGCTTGAACTCTGGGCAGAACTTGGTAACTTACTTGTATGTAATTCTTGTAGTTGTTGTTGTTGTTGTTGTTTTAGGTAACGTGGAAGACGGGGTGCTTTCTTAAGTTTGCTTAGGTGATTGACTTCACAAGTTTCTTAAGGTTTAATTTATTAATATGTGTACTTATCTATACAGGGTATTATCGTGATGTGCCTTGCCTTATGTGGTATTATGTCTCTCTCTATGGAGACAGTTTATAGCCCTTAGGGAGTCAGTGTGGTATCCTAACTCCTAGTGTACCTCCTCTGCTTATATACATTTCAAACTCCATAGTTTACAGAATGGCTAGAGTGTGACTGTGTTGCCTGTGAATGGTCAGTTTGATTCTGTACCTACTTCTCTCTTCTCGTGTGAAAGGGAAAGTGGGCCAGGCCTTTCCTATCTCTCTCTCTCTCTCCTTTACTCTCTTTCCTACCTCTCCTTCGAAGGGGAGGTAGGAAGGGTTAATAATGTCTTTGTATGACCTGACCACCCCTGTGTTTGGAGAGATGCCAATAAGATAGGGGAAGTTAATTGTCTGAGGGGGATGCAAGTAGGTATAAAAATATATGGGAGAGTGTGTGTGTGTGTGTGTGTGTGTGTTTGACCCACCTGGGTGGTCAGGTCCCTTAATGGTTTTATGGTGTGTATGTATGTGGAATCTGAATCTGTTGTTCCTTCTAGTCTTTGCTTTTGTCCGTACAAATGCCTGTCCATCGACTTCTGCGGTGAGTAGTGCAACGTGGTGGTCTTCCGCATGGTAGGTTGCTATACCAGGCAGTGTCCTCTGCTTTGCCAAACAAATTTAAATTTACTTTAAACAGCGCCGATCATGGTTGTTAATAAAAAGTGCCACATACACAGATAAGTTGATAGACAGAGAGATAATATATATATATATATATGTATATATATATATATATATATATATATATATATATATATATATATATATATATATATATATATATATATATATATATATATATATATATATATATATATATATATATATATATATATATATATATATATATATATATACAGGGTTATTCAAAACTACATTTACAAAATGACAGGGTAAAGTCCTGACATGATGTTAAACATATTTCCATATGTAATTTTCAAAAATTTAAAAAGTTAATTACACACATGAAAGCCAAATCCATTGCCGTGGGCGAACGATCGAACGCTTTAAAATTAACACCTACCCCCACCTCATCCCCTGCTCTCTCTTAAGTGGACGAGGCAAGTTTTAAAACGTATGAAGCAATGAAACCCTTATCGATCATGGGATTCAAACAGATCCGTTGGCTTTTAATCGATCCCAAGGCTTCGTGTTTCTTGTAATGTCAGATAAGTTAGTAATACCGCCCTGGCATCTACACGTATCACTCGGTAAGTGTAACTCGACCACAAAACAATACCCGTGATCGATAAGAGTTTATTGCTTCATACGTTGTATTAAGTTCCCTCGTCTACCCGAGAGAAAACACGGGGTTCTCGGGGGGGGGGGGGGGTTAATTTTAGAAGTGTTCGATCATTCGCCCACGGTAATGGATTTGGCTTTCATGTGTGTAATTAACTTTTTAAATTTTTGAAAATTACATATGGAAATATGTTTAACATCATGCCAGGACTTTACCCTGTCATTTTGTAAATGTAGTTTTGAATAACCCTGTATATATATATATATATATATATATATATATATATATATATATATATATATATATATATATATATATATATATATATATATATATATATATATATATATATATATATATATATATATATATATATATATATATATATATATAAGACAGTAGCACCGTGGCAGTTGAATCTTTGTCGTATAATAAAAGATAATTTATTCACATTGTTTTCATTATCACCATTACCGTCCTTGTGGTCCTTATTGTGTCGTATGGTGTTCTGCAAAGTAGTGCTGGAACTAGATAAGAGTAAGGAATGTATATCGAAACAAATTTTAATAGAAAATAGCTATAAGTAACTTAAAAAGAAAGATATAATATATTTCTCTTTCCTGCAGATGGGTTTAAAAAGTTAACATTCTGACTAGCAACGGACTGGCAAATGGCAATGCATGAAACCTGTAGTCCTTCAGTTTTATGAAGGCGAAATGCTGTGGCTGGGATAATCCCTTTTCGAATGAGTATCTGCCAACACTTTTATTCCAAATAATTTATTTATCTTTCTCCATAAATCTATAGTTGTCTGGTTAATTCTTTACATATTCACCCCGTATGGGGGTATTGCCTGCATTAGTGATGTGGGCAATACTTTAAGGGTTTGGGCGCCCCTTCAGCCCCAGCCACTAGCATTTAGTTCTTCAACTGTCCCTCTTTTCTTCCTATTTCCTTCCTACTTGCTGTCTCACCTCTCTATCACCTTTTTCTGTCGCTATATGACCACGCTGTTGCGGCGTCTAATATAAATCAATCAATCAACATCTACATATTGAGAACCAAAATGGTATTAACAACATAATCTCAGCCGCCGTTTTTCGCCTCATATAACTGGACTATAGGTGATAAGGGAGAAAGCCTATGTCATTAAAACTTTTTAAGAACGAATGACCAGATTAAAAATATGAGAAAGAAAAGATAAACAGTAAGAAAGGAGGGAAGGGCAAGCGAGAGAGGGATAATACAGTAGGGAGGATGTGTAAGGTTGCCAGTTACTTGAGAGATACTGTATTATATGCATAAAATTAGACCAAATTTATTGAAAACGCCATATAGCGGCGCCTATTTAAGTTTAACATCGATTATTATTAAGGAAATGCATATATAGAAGAAAAAAGCCTATTGAATAGATTAATGAATTTGTTGACAAATATGTTCATTAAAAAAGTTAGAAAATTAATCCGCCTTCTGCCGGAAAAAGAAAGAAAGATACAGCTTGGCTTGCTAGAAGGTGATAATTAGGGGGACTGCGAGCACGAGGGATTTGTTTGATTAATTGATATTAGGTGCCGCGACGTCATATAGCACCAGAAAAAGGTGATACAGATTTGTGACAGCAAACAATAAGGAAATAGGAAGAAAGGAGGGACAGTTGAAGAACTGAAAGTTAGTGGCAGGGGCCGAAGGGGCGCCAAAACCCTTAAAGTATTGCCCACATCATTACAGGCAATCTATTCTACAAATGGCAAACCGTCTCTGTTTGTCCACTTATAACTCGAAAACGGTTACACCTACATCCAAAACCCATATATATATTCTGAATCACCATCACCAGGCGAAGGTTTTCGTATGATGTAACATGACGTAACTCGACGTAAAAATTAAGTTTTCTACTATAAATCCGCTAAAAACAACGGTTACACTCCCATAACTATGTATTCTGAATTAGCAAAGGTTTTTATGACGAAATTTGACGTAAAATTTACGTTAAAATGTCAAATATTCTATTTATCGGTTAAAACCATAAAGAAGAGCTCGAACGGAAATTTTCCGTTGGAGCTACTAAAATCTCGAGCCAAATGTACCGATCAAACAGAAGCTCGAACAGATTTTTTCCGTTCGACTCGCTAAAAACGGGCGCCAAATGTACAGCTCGAACGGAAATTTTCTGTTCGAGCTGAAGAAGGCAAAAAGGCTATTCGAAAATTCAGTCAGTTTCGGGCCATCAAGCTGAAAAGACATATATAAAGTAGAGTTTTGTTTGTCTGTCTGTGTGTGTGTGTGTCTGTCTGTCCGGCTATGGCCGCGAATACTGTTGGATGGAATGGCCTGAAACTTGACACAAAGGGGTATTGTTACCCTAGGAAGAACAAGGGCTAAGTGTCGTTGTGCTCAAACATCATCTTCAATGAGCAAATGAGCATAATGAGCTCGAAATTGCCAAAAATGGGCTAAAATGGTCCACAAACCGTGCTAGCAATGACATACAACTTGGTACAGATGCCTGACGAAGTTCGTTAAGTCGTGACTGGTGTAGGGTAGGGCCACAGAGCTGGTAATAATGTGAAGTATGAAATGCCATATACTGCTATTATTATATATTTGTAACTTAATCAACACCCATATAACTGTGAACAACATTACGTTACGTAAATGTATTCATTTTATATTATTTGAAAAAACACAAGCCCTGAAAAAAACTCTAAATGTGTGGTGTTGTGTTAAAACTGGAAAATAATCGACACATGCATCACTGCAGTTGTCGTACGGTGATGTCTGTCGAAAGTTTGAATTACTGAGATATGTCAGTCGTGATGTAAATTTTACGGCAGGAATTGCTAAATATGAAAACATATTTAATACATGAATATGGGAGAGATTAACATTAGGAATGAGAATGAGAACAGAGCGGAAAGTTTGTAGGAGAGAGAAAACCGAAGAGAGAGGGAGAGTGGGAGCTAGAGTATGATAACAGGTGGAAAAATCGTAAAAGAGTGTTTTAATGATGGACAATTAAATTAGTCCTATAATAGCCACTCCTAAAATCATCCATATTAATAATGGAAATATAAAGAGACATATTATATAAAGTGATTTTCGGACATAAATATTTACTGCGTGAAAGTTTTACGAGAAATAAATATCACAGTGAACGATATAGTTAGAAAGGGGGAGGGACGGACAGCACGAAGTATACAACAAACGATATGAATACGATATTACTCAACACTGATAAACTATCTACTTATTAGTCAATTTGAATCACAGTCTTGTTTATTTCATAATCATACAAAATATTCATTACAACCTGACAACCTAGAATCTCTCTCGCTCTCTCTCATGTGAACTTTACTCCTGTCCTCTGGAGCAACTGCTTCATATAATACTCGAGACAGTATTGTTTCATATGAAACCGAATGCAGAATGTATACCCTCCACTGAGTTTACTAAATGTGATTTTTATTCAAGAGACGAAGTGTATTTGCAGTCAGTTAACCTTCCCGACATATACAGAACACTGATTAAATTAATTATTATATAATTGGTAGTCCTCCTAACAATCACATATTCATGACCACTTTTGTTTTACTTAAAATCGCGTTAAGTTCCCTATCAGGTTCATTAAGTAGATTTCAGGATGGACAACTTCATGCCTGCATGTTTTCTAGCTTTTGATATCGCCAGCACCTCCTATCTCCCCTCCTTACAACGCTCATTGTCCCTACAGTATACAGTACCCCCAACTCCTTCCCCAGTCTCGTCCCAACCTTGTTGGTGTGAAGACGTTTTCCTGGCGCTCTGCCTACATTGTTGTTTGTGTTGCTGTTTGTGTTCTCGTATTTATGTTGTTGTTTGTGCGTTCTTGTTTGTGTGTATGTTGTTGCTGGTGTTGTTTGTTTGTTGTGGTTGTGTGTATTGTTTTGTTGTGATTGTTTGTGTGGGTGTGTGTCCCTGGCTGATTGAGTGTTCAGTTGTTCGTATTGTTTGCTTCCCATCTAGGCCTTGCCTGGTCTGATGGAGAGCGCGGATTCCTGCTTGGAGGCCGACTTTTGCAATGTCGGAGGAAGACGAGTCTCCAATTGAGGATCACTGGCCTGAGCTGCCTTCTCGCAACCCTCCCCATCTCTCCTCGGTCACTCCGCAGCTCAGGTTGCAGCCTTCCACCTCCTCAACCTCTACCATGCGACCCGTTGATGCCTCGTCCGACTCCTCGCAGGATTCTGATGGTGTGGACTGTTTGCCTCCAGCTGCCAAGACTGCCAAGGGTGCTTCAGCTGTGCATGACATACCTTCTCTGACTCACCCTGGTGTTTCTTCTTTGTATACCAACTCCTTGCCCTCGTCCAACCTTCCTGTTTTTGCCCCGAGAAATGCCTATGTCAAGCTCTCCTTCTCTGGAAACCCATCTACGGACACAAAGCTGCGTTGGTTGTCTGATGTCAACAGGGCCTTCCAGCTGCAGCGTGAACTGGCTGAAGTCAAGATGGCTGCTGTCACCTCCCGGTTTGTCTACATCTCTAGGAAGCGTCAGGACATCATTGATAGAGTGAAGGCTGGTGAATTTTTGTCTCTGCCTCTCATTCTTGAAGACTCATCCGACAGACCTCGTAAGTTCCCCAGCTACATCCTCACTCGTTTTCCTATTGATGTTGACCCGAAACTTGCCAAAGGATACCTTGGTGTGTACTCTGCCCATCGTTTTTTCCAAGATGGTTCCCCCATTAGCCATATTGTTGTTGTCTGGAGTCAACCCGATCCACCTCCAAATGAGATTTCCTTTGATTTCCTCCCTTGTCTTCCACCAGGTGAGGTGAGGAAGCTTCAAAATGATCAGCCTTGGTGGTTCAGGTGCTGGGGAGTTGGGCATATCTCCCGGTACTGTTCTGCCAGGCCGAAGTGTGCATGGTGTGCCGCCGACCATGATTCCAAGACGTGTCCTGTCAGGGGTGAACCATCACGTCCTGCTGCCTCCACCTCTGAGCCTTCACCTTCTGAGGATACGTCTCGATGGAAGTGTCCACGATGCCTTCAGCCAGGGGTTAACGTGTGGCATGGATGTACTCGACGTCAGGCCCAGGCTCGTGTCTCTACTATTGCTCCGCCTCCACCACTGCTACCACCACCTCCCCAGTCTGCTACTCCTACCAGCCTTGCCTCATCTCCCGACCTGGCCCTCTGCAAGTCTGTTGCTACCCTCATGGCACGATGTACGGCTCTCGAAAACCGCTTTTCTGCTTTTGAAGCCAGGATTGATGGGCTAGTTGCCGCTCATGCTGCTAATGACTCCAAACTCTCCACCTTGGTCGTGGCTCAGCAGGCCATCATCTCAACTGTCACTACCCTTACCGAAAAGATGGATGCTGTTGCATCTCGCCTTGAAAAGCTTTACGAGTCAGTCCCTTCTCCTGGTCCATCTTCTTCTCCAGGTCACTCATCTGCCCCTACTCACCCGAACTTCTACCTCCAAATACAGAGTTCGCTAGTGATTGCCGGCTGGATGTCATCTCCTGGAATGTATGTGGTATCACCAGTTATGCTAAGCTCACTCAACTCAAGGCCTATGTTTTTCATCATCATACATAGCTCCTTGCCACATCGCCTTTTCCGTACCTCCACTGATCCTGACATGACCGTTCAGTTGAGATTCCACCTGGGAATGAAGTACTCCAATTATGCAATGTCTATTGTGCCTCAGCTAGACATACTCTTGAGGCTCTTCCTTCTCCAACAGTGCGTGGTATGGTGTATATGGGAGATTTTAATGCTCGGCATTCTGATTTGGGTGATGGTCTGTCTCTATTAATCGTAATGGTGTTCGTCTCCTTTCATACATCCGCAAGCATCATCTGACACACTGGGACACTGGCGGTGCCACTCATTGCCGGGGAGGTACTCTGGATTACATCCTCTCGTCTGGCCTGATAGCATCTCAGGTCCAGTGCTCCTCCGTACCAGATTTATTCTCTGATCACATCGCTCTTTGGTTTCATTATTCTCTATCTGCTGGGTCAAGTGTTTCAGCCACTCGTTTGCATATTGCTGTGCCCCCTAAATATTGCCCGACTTACATCTTATTTATGGCCCATGTATTCCCTACGTTTGACATATCATCAGCTGAACAGTTGTACTCTGAGCTTGTATCTGCTACTCATGACTTTTATATGCTATGCGTCTCCCGGCCACATCTCCAGCATCGCCATACTGCCCACTCCTGGACACTGGATGCACGTATACAGGAGGCAAAGGAGGAGGCTGAACGTGATGGCCTATTGTTTCAAGCCAACCCAACCCCTGACCTCCTCCATCGTTACCAGATGTCTAGAGATGCTTTAGTCGACCTGCAGGAATGTGCTAACACTGAGTCTTGGCAGCGGTTCACGGACAGCATCAACCAGCAAACAAGTGTGGCTTCTAGGTGAGACCTCATCCGTCGGGTTGTTAAAAAGACACCTGCCACTGCTCGTCACAACACTCCCGCCGGCTATGCCCAACAACTTGTCGATGCCTGGTTAGAACAATCTACCCCAGCCAGTCTACCCATCCACATACAAAATGCACTCGCTTCTCGTGCTGCTGTCCATCGGCTTCGTCTAATGTCTGCTCTGTTACTAGATGATGATGAAGATGCAGAGGAGATAACTGAGGAAGAGTTGCGCCGTGCTCTCTCTCGGGGTAGAGCTTCTTCCCCTGGTGATAATGATGTTACTTATGCTGTGCTGTGCCTACTTCAACAAGTTCTTGGGAACCCTCTACTTCGACTGTACAATCTTTGTCTTCGTGACGATTGTGTACCACGAGCCTGGACCAGCAGCACAATAATACCCATCCCTAAGCCCGGCACTGCGAAGTTCAGGCCTATTTCCCTGACTTTCTGTTTTTGTAAGGATATGGAGAGAATCTTACTCAATCGTCTCATGTACAGACTGCAGGATCGCCTTTATCCATGGCTGTTTGGTTTCCTTCCCCAGCGAAGCACACACTACTGCCTAGTCGACCTGTACTCTCGCCTTTCCAGGGACAGTGTGGTGGCCTTCATTGACCTTCGAAGTGCATTCGATGTTGCTAATAGAGATGTCATTTTGGATCAACTGGTTGACTTTGGGATAAGGGGTAATCTACTACAGTGGATTCAGGGCTACCTGAGAAACAGGACCTCCCGTGTGTTTTTCAGTGGTGCGCTCAGTCCTTTGCGCAGTTTTCATCAAGGTACGCCTCAAGGGGGTGTTCTCAGTCCATTGCTATTTAATATTCTGATGCATGGGCTGCTCACTTCTCTCCCTGATATTCCTGGAACTACAATTACATGCTATGCTGATGATATCTGTGTTCATTCTACCTCACCAAGTGACCTCCAGCGGTTTCTTGACTTATTCTCTGTGGCCTCCTCTCACTGTGGCATTATTGTCTCCCCAGATAAGAGCAGAATATTCACCTGCCGCCTTCCTCAAGCTCGGCCAATGTTCACCATTGGATGGACTGTCATTTCCATGTGTTCCCAGTACCGCTACCTGGGTGCGCCAGTCAATATTGGGCCGATTGTCCCTGCCAGACCTCAAGACCATCCCATTGTCCAGGGTCGTCTCCAGCGCCGACTTACGCCACTTCAATGGCTCACTAACAACTGTTCGGGCATCTCCATCCCAGTAGATAGGACCATCTATATTGCTTTTATCTGTTCAGTTGTTGATTACCTCTCCCCTGCTCTGATTCAACTTCCTAGGGCTACTCTGGAAACTTTAGAAAAAATTCAGAATAGAGCAATGAGAATAATTATCGGCTGTCCAATGTCGACAAGGATAGTGAACATGCAGCGTGAGTTGCGTCTTCCCCCATTAATCGAGAGAATTTATTGTAATGTTACTTGCTTCACTGTGAAGTGCCTCCATTTCCCACATCTTTCACCCCATTACTCTCAGGTAGTCAGGACTTCTATTAGACCAAACTCCCCTGTCCCTCCCATACTGCCTGCTGGACGTACTCTTATAAGGTCTGTTTCCTCTATGCTCCGTAGTCTTAATATAGATAAAATGGTTGCAGACGTCCCCCCAGGGCCCCCTCCATGGATGCTACCAACACCTGATGTGAGCTTCACACCTACATCCAAGTCGGAACTGCCTTCTCTACAGTGGCAGTTGGCTCTGGAACACATAGAAACAGTGACGTCCTCTATCTCAGATCCATACTGCCTCTACACTGATGGCTCATTGCAAGTGAATGGTACAGCAGGTTGTGCCGTTTTCTCACCTGACATGGAGTCACCTCCAGGGGGCTGGGTTGGCCGTGGTCTCTGTAACCACTCTAGCTCAACTTTGTGTGAACTGTATGCCATTCTGGTTGCTGTCAGTCTTGTTTGTCAACGTGGAGTGAATGCTGCCATTTTTTGTGACTCCAAACCTGCCCTTCATTACCTCTCTAGTGTTCAGCCCACACACTCTACTATTGGTCAGCAGATTTTATTGTTTTTGGCCTTATTGCTTCATCGTAACTTGACTGTCAAAATTTTATGGGTGCCATCCCATGGAGGTTTACGTCACAATGGTACAGTTGACAGGCTCGCAAAGGAAGCCTGCCATCTGCCTGCCCGTGGTGTTGGACGTCCTCTCTCCCTGACATGTTACCTTTCTAGAGTTCGCTCCGCCGCTCTCCTCCCTGTATGGCGACGTAGGGATGCAGAGAGGCCCTTCAGCATCTCCATCACCCATTACGAGTCTGTCTGCCGTCACAAATATTCCTACCGTCGTCGAGGCCTCATGGTTCGGAGGCACAATGTAGTCTCTGTTCGTTTGAGGCTGACACTCAAAAGTAGGATGTGTGTCAAGAGCAGAACAATTACCACACCGGGAATGGTTTGTGCAGTTCCTCCTCCGTTCATTAAACTCATAACAGCAAAAACACTATAAAGGACACTCAACAAAAGGCATTATCTTAAAAGAGGTGGGGTTGATGTTAATGCAGTCTGGGATATGCGAGCCATAAAAAGTGAGGATAATCATATTATTACTGCCTTTCATCTTTGTTACTCGTTGGACACTATCTGGGCAAATAGCAAGAATGTTTTCTTCTGAGAATTCATACAGGTCCTCATTATATATACGCCCCTTGCTATAATTAAATGTTCAATGTGGTTTGATGGATTCAAACATGCCATCAGAAGGACAAGGGAGATTGAGGAGCATCATGGCCTGTGTAAGATCTTTGGCTCTGAATAAAACACCCTTACCATACTTTTTATGTGGCCCATCGGTAGTAATCCAATTTCTTTATCCAGATAACTAGTAAGTAAGTAAGCCACAAACCAAAAGGGTGTAAGAATGCGACGCTCCTTATAGGGACATGCTCTACAGAGTCATCGAAGATGTTATGGCAGTAGTCATTGTCACTGTCAACTACATTTATGGACCCCATCATCTAAACCTTACAGTGAGTATTCCCCACAGACGGAGAATATTTTGCCTCTAAAGCTGCTTTAGCAACAGCATTTGTATAAAAAGTAATATAGCACCGATTAGATCTGCAGTCACTCTCATAGGTGATTCCGATTCGAAGAACCACTCCCAAACACTTAAAAATAGAGTGGATACGCCTTAGGAAACGGAAAGAAGCACATTAGTCAACATTAACGTGTCCAAACCGCTAACAGGGTTCGTCGACACAACTCCCGACCTGCTGGGTCTTTTCTTAATTTCAGTCTTCTGCATACCACCATAACCAGAGAGTGACATCTCGAGAGCCTGGTTGACCACCGCTCGAAGAAGAGAGAGGGGCTTATCGTTATCCATATAACATTATAATTATTAGAATGGCCCCAACAGCCAAGAGCTACTACCTACCAAGCAGATGAAGAGACCGAGCGCTGGTCGCCATGGGCTGAGTACCTCGTCCCCCAAGGGGCACTAGTTTCAAAAAGCAGCCCTAATGGCTCGAAAGTTTGCCCATGACGGTGCTGAGACCCCCTTCTCCATCATCTCCCTACCCAGACACCCAACCATCCAACACAAGACGACCCTTAGAGGGCGGTCCCTATGGAGGGCAGCACTGTTGGCTCGTACTGGCAGCATATTGCATGGGAACCATTTAGTCTGGTCTCTCACTGGCAACCTTTCTAGCATGGGAAGCCCTCTCTCCCCGAAATCGGGGCAGAGCAGGGGCCGAAGCCCCCTCTAGTCTAACTCGCCAGATCTCAGAGAAATGCAAGCCCACCTTCCCCCCCCCCTTCCCACCCACCACATCAAGACGGTTCCCGCTGGAGAGAGAGAGAGAGAGAGAGAGAGAGAGAGAGAGAGAGAGAGAGAGAGAGAGAGAGAGAGAGAGAGAGAGAGAGAGAGTTACAAGGAGTTACAAGGAAAAGAAGTACCCTAGGGGACCTTACGATCCATACAAAGAGGGTACCTGTGGGTTTAGTTGCGCAAGTAGGCGACCGTCCTCGAATGTGTCATGTGAAACCATCAAGGAACACTCGCACAACGGCTTAAACACCTAGACGGTGATTTAAGACTTTGTCTAATCTGGACTTGAACTGATCCACAGAGGTGCTGTTGACTACATCAGCAGGAAGCGCGTTCCAAGTACCGCAGATGTTGTATGTAAAGAATTTACCACACAGATCACGGTTGTATCGCTTCAGTTCAAGTTTGTAGCCATGATTCCTGGTTGTGCCCTCACTGAGGTGGAAAATGTCCCTGTATTCTACATTGTCAAAGCCTCGTAGTATTTTAAACACTTCGATAAGCTGACTACGCAGTCTCCGGGTTTCCAAAGAGAACAGGTCGAGTTCTATTAACCGATCTTTATAGCTCTTGTGTCTAAGAGAGGGTATAAGTTTGGTTGCCCTGGCTTGCACTCGTTCCAATCTCGCGATATCCTTTCGGTAAGAAGGACTCCAAAACTGGACTGCATAATCCAGGTGCGGTCGGACAAGGGAATTGTACAGACAAAGTACTATCTCCTTGGTCCGGTATCCAAACTGTCGCTTTAGGTACCCTAACATCCTTTGGGCTTTCTTCTCAGCCTCAATACACTGCTTTGAGAACTTGAGGTCGCTGGTGATAGTTACACCCAAGTCTTTCTCAGTATCAGTGCTTACGAGAGCATTGCCCTTAAGGTTATACTCTGTTCGGGGGTTTCTGTGGCCTATATGCATAACTTTGCATTTTTTCACGTTAAATGGCATTTGCCACGTGTCAGACCACTCCCCGATCTTCCTAAGATCTTCTTGTAAGCGGGTAGTATTTCCTTCTTTCGCGACATTCATACCAAGCTTAGTATCATCGGCGAATTTGGAAATCTTGGCAACCATGTCACGATCCACGTCATTAACATAGATGATAAACAGTAGTGGTCCCAGAATAGAACCTTGGGGAACACCGCTAGTAATGGGCACCCACTCTGAAGCCTGTCCATTTACTACCACCCGCTGCCGTCTGTCACTTAGCCAGTTCTCTATCCAATTTGCCACATTTCCGTCTATGCCCAGTGCACGCACTTTCCGAAGGAGGCGGCGGTGGGGTACCTTATCAAAGGCTTTCTGAAAGTCTAAGTAGACAACATCGACCGCTTTATCCCGATCATGCTCACTGAAAACAAAATGGAAGAATTCCACCAGATTTGTGAGGCATGACCGGTGTTGCCGGAACCCATGATGGGAACCCCTCAGTAGCAAATTTGATTCTAAGTGTGCTGTTATTTTGTCCACCATGATGCTCTCCATGAGTTTACAGACTATTGAGGTTAAACTGATGGGTCTGTAGTTTGACGGTTGGCTAGCATCTCCCTTCATGAAGATAGGAGTCACCTCTGCCTCACGTCAGCCTCTAGGAACGCATCCAGTCTGGATTACCCTGTTGAAGACCATGCACAGGTGCCGTGATACTTCACCATGCACTTCTTTCAACACTCTAGGTAAGAACCCATCCGGACCGGGGGACTTGTTTGCTTTTAATTCGATTATTTTTCTCTCGATTTCTTCTTGGGTGAAGACCATTGACTCCAACTTCTCTTTGCAGAGTCTAGCCACACGGACCTCCTCAGCATGCTTAGCAGCCCTTATTTTGGACTTCACGTTTCGATTCAGTCTTCTATGACCGTCAAAGTCCCCAGATGTCTTCGCTCAACGATACACAGTTCTCCTCTCCCTTAGTAGGTTACGGATTTCCCGATTAAACCACTTAGGTTGAATGAACTTCTGACCTGTTCCCTTCTGAGGAATAAAGCACGACTGAAGTTCCATGAAGGAAGACAAGAGTGACCTCCACAGAACATCAGCACTCTCTCCCTCCTCTAGTTCCATTTCAGCAACGCCTTCACGAAGATCTGCAAAGTTTGCTCTCCCCATGTCTAATTTTCTATGCACCGGGGTCACGGTCTCCATATTAGGGACCTTAACTGAAAATCTTATAAGCTTGTGGTCGCTTCCTCCTATTTCTTCGTTTACAGAGAGGTCTTGAATGATGTCATCCTCGGAGGTGAGGACCAAGTCGAGTATGTTAGCACCTCTTGTTGGCTCCCTTACCCATTGAGTGAGGAATTCATCATTTACAAACTCCAAGGGTGGTGTGTTCTCGGCAGAGGGCTCTCTGGTTTCCCAGTCAACATGTGTGTTGAAGTCCCCCATAAGGATGCACACCCTGCCGTCCACTAGTTCACCCAGCAACTGGTATAGGTCCCTGTCCATCTCATTGAGTTGTCCAGGGGGTCTATAAAGCAGCAGGGTTCTGTATTTTGCAGTGCCTATTTCTAGGTCAACTCCAAGGAGCTCGTGGTTTGATGTGATGTTGCAGGTCATCGATTTGATAGAGTTCTTTACATACAACAGCACACCACCACCCCCTCTGTCCTCTCTATCTTTGTGGAAGAGTTGGTAGCCTGTAATCACGAATTCCACATATGTGGACTGTGGCCCAGTCTATCCATTCACTCTTTCTGTGACACCCCCACATGGGCGGGGACCCAACAAAAGCCCACCTAACGCCCATTATGCTTGATTAAAAACAGCCACTATAAAATAGATAACACAAAAGGATGAGGAGAACTAAATGACTCCAGTGCAGAATGTGTACTATAAGAATCACTAAAATGAAAAAAAATCAGGATGTGGAAGAGTGTCAATGATCTGTAGGGCCACTTCTGCAGTAAAAACTGAGGCAATGCTAGGAAGGGTGACACCCCTGTAGAAACAAGGGAAGACGACACTTAAGCCCACCCCAGCTTCACTCTTTGATCCATCCATGTAGACTGGTACAGAATCCGGGAGACGTTGGAGTCTATTCCTACAATCGTACAATTAATAACTGATATTGCAGGTCTAAAGGGAGGATATCCACATCCACCAACAAACTGGAAAATGGGGATGAACAGAATGCCCCCATTCCCAACCTAATACCTGCATGGTAAACTAACTCCAGTACACGTAACAGGCATCTGTCGCAGAAGAAACTTTGCACCCGTAATTTATTTTTGAGAGGATGAGAGACATATACAAAAGCAGGAAGGTTTTTCGGTCAACACTCCAAGATGTATGTGCTAGAACCCTCAACAGCAACAATGCCTTCATACAAGCAGTCTATATGTAGTGAAAATTGGGTACCCAGTTCTGACGGCTGTCAAATATAAGACCAAGGTACCGAGAGTCCTCCACATAAGATATTCTTCTATTGTTGAGATGCTAGTCTGGGTCAGGATGGACCCCATGAAAATGGCAAAAATGCATTGCAACAGTCTTTGGAGCCGAGAAGCGAAATTCGAGGGTGTCAGCCCACCGGGAAATCCTATTGATTGTCAGCTGTAATTTTCATTAAATTAATAACTTATGATGTGCAAAGAACGAGATGGAAAAAGACGTTTACATACATAGATTCGCGGACTTCATCAAGGAGGACACTAATAAAACTATTAATGACAACTGCGTACAGTGTCACACTAAGTATACTCCTTTGTGGCACACCTTCTTCAAGGTCACGGTCCTCAGTCATGGCACCTCCAGCTCGCACACATAAAAATCGTCGAAATAAAAACTGATGAATAAACGCAGAGAGTTTGCCACACACACCAAACTCATAGAGACAAATTAAAATTCTATGACGCCAAATTGTATTATATGCCTTCTCTAGATAAAAAAAAGACAGTGACATGATGGTGATTGTTAGCAAAGTCTTCACAAATGGAGGATTCTAATCTTAATAATGCGTCTGTCTTGGAGCGCATTTTACTGAAGCCATACTGTACTTGCGACAGGTGATCACTCCTATCCAATTACCACAAGAGTCTAGCACTTACCATTTCCTCCATTAGTTTACAAATGCAAGAGGAGAGAGAAATTGGTCAATAGTTAGCAGCTATTAGGTGATCCTTCCCAGGTATGGGGATGAGTGTTAATTTGCCAGTGTTCCAAATCAGATTAAAAAGGTCTAGCAAAAAATGGCAAGCCTTTTCTGACATATGGCGCAAGAAGGCATAAGAATTACCATATTGCCCCTGTGATAAATCACAACATTGAGAAAGTGACATCTGGAACTCAAAGGTAGAAAAGGGGATATTAATTGACTCACCACCATGTATAATATTATAATATACCACAGTTGTCCCTAGATGTGATAAGACTGGAGGAGATGGAACCGAAAACTTTCCCATAATCTTTCGGAGTCTCTTGAACACAAAGGCCTTTCAAGATGCCCGTCGTGCCCGTCGTGCATCTTTTAAAACTTGTCTAGCCTGAGCCCGTACCCGTCAGAAGTTCTCTAAAAGAAGAGGGTCCCCACGATTGCGATGAAGGCGAGAGACAGCAGTGCGCTTCTCCCACATACCTGTGGTGCAGACTGGTGACCATCAAGAGACCAGACATTTGGAAAAGTGGCCAGCTGGAAGTCTTTAGAACAGAATTGAGAGCAACAGAGCGAAGCATATCGGTGAAGTAAGTCACAGCCTCGTCAGAGCTACTAAGATCTGCAACAGAAGAAACCGAAAAAGTATGCTCTTTATAAAGCCACCAGTCAGCCTTCCATAATCTCCACCGAGGAAGATGAGACTGCGGTTCATACTGTACCTGCGATTTTCTAGGAGTATAGGAATATGGTCACTTCCATATAAATCAGGCAACATATTCCAAGGAAATCTAACAGTGCACTGGATGAGCCGAAGGAAATGTCAATGGCTGTAAACGTCCAAGTAGGGCTATGAGAATGGGTCACATTTACTGTATCTGAAAGCTCATCCTTAATAAAAAGAAGCCAATAAAACACCCCTGGAATTAACTGTACTTTCACCCCACAGAGGATGGCAACAATTAAAATCATCCAATAAAATAAAGGGAGAGGGCAGGTCTCGTACGAGACGGAAGAGATCACCCCTCTCAACTGTAACACTGGGAGGAAGGTATAGAATGCACACCGTATAGGGGCGGTTCATAAAAACCTTAGCGGCAACAGCCTAAAGAGGAGTGTCAAGCTCCAGGCTCGTGCACGGAACATCGTGTCGTACTAGGATGGTATGGTGATCCTACCCTTCAAAGGAATTGGAAATAAAATGCAGAGTCTACACAAGGACTGGTAGGAATGGAGTCCCCAAGCATTGTCTCTTGGAGACAAACACATGCAGGGGAAAAGCGAGAAAAAGAACACACAGTTCCTCCCAAGAGGTATGCAAGCCACGGCAATTCCACTGAATGTACTTGAACGCTGTTACTTTGAAACCGATTTTAGGGAAGCCTCACGGAGGGACTTTCTGCTACAACCTTAACTAGAGATCTTACTCAGTCGACAATTTTGTTTAATCCTGGGCCACTGGCAGAAGATCGAATCCAAGGAGTAGTACTCGGGGCAGCCATTGGTACCCGTACACAAGTCCCAGAAGCACCTGAACTGTTAAGTGAAGGTGAAGGGAGAGGGGAGAATCCTTGAAACAACTGCATTGTTATTGTCCTGGACAGTTGTGTTAATACTGACACAGGCATAAACATCAATATCCATAATGCAGGTGGGAGAATCACTCTGCTGCTCTAGGGAAAGAGATAACATATCATGTTAATTAAGTTACAAGTCACATTCGTCTCACTCACTTCTGATGTTTCGAAAGGAAGCTTGCGAGCAGAAACATCTGTTGAATCAAGAGACTCATCAGACTTGCGAGAACGCTTCTGTTGGGCTTGAGCGAAAATTAGGACTAGTCTGCAGAGACGGTTGTAGTGATAGGAGATACGTTCATGGAGTCACGCGACTCAGAGGAACAACCTAGATGCCTCTGTTGGAAGTATGTGATTTTGGTTTCATTTTTAGAGAGTGTGTGGGAGCGTGGACCTCTACTACCACATGAATATCTTTAGTTAAAGCCAGCGAATTATCATTGGGAGACTGGTCATCAGACTGAGAATCTGACCCAGTTTCCAAGATAGAGAAGATTCTCATTAGTGAAACCGGAAAATTTTTCACACCAAAGTGAGAAGCAGCTGTTGATTAGGAGAGGCGAGAGGGTACCGCAACCAAATTAGATGTTGTCGACTTGGAATGATAAGGGCGGAGGTGTATATCATCACACCACCATGCTTCTTTGCCGTAAGTTGGTATTACCAAATTCCCAATTTCCCAAGAAATGTTATCATTACATCATAAATAATAAAAACGTGAAAGCAATCATAGGACCAGTACTAAAAACAAACAAACATTTTTTTAGTAAATGGGAAAAAATACATTGCAACCGTACCAAATGAACATTTTAACTCAATTTTTACAAAGGAAAATGAAATTAATTTGTCAGAAACTCCGAATTTCTCACAGGTAGCAGATGGTAATAAACTAGAAATTAACGAATTTACAGATGAAGAAATCTTAAAGTTTCTAAAAACACAAGATCCTTTTAAAAGTGTAGGATGTGACGAAGTGTCCCCCAGAATATTACGTGAATGTCATAGAGAAGTCTTATAACCTTTAAAAATATTATTTAATAAGTCACTAAGCAAATTGAAGAAAACCAATGTAACTCCTATATTTAAGAAAAGTAATATAAGTAATGATGGAAACTACCGCCCAATAAGTTTAACATCCATTTTAATTAAAAACATCAGAAAAAAAAAATTGAAAAATATAAAAGTATCACATCTAGATGAGCAAAACTTAATTCTGGACTCACAACACGGTTTTCGTAACAACAGATCTTGTCAAACAAATTTATTCGAGTTTTTTAACTACATAAACAGTAATGCAGATGAAAAATTGCCCACTGATATTATATATATATATATATATATATATATATATATATATATATATATATATATATATATATATATATATATATATATATATATATATATATATATATATATATATATATATATATATATATATATATATATATTATATATCCCCCTACTAAACGAATTGATTAACACTTCGCCGAGAGCATTTGGTAATCGTTATCATAGACTTAGGGCTGTGTCTGCGATTAGGCCGTTGAGTTCAAACCAAATTCACTCTTTTTTTCATTTCATATTAAGTACATAAAAAATTAGTTTATTGTGGAAGGTGAGGGTATTGATATAGCAGAGTTTCTCGCTAAACCTTCTCATGAGTACATAGAATTGTTTAAAAGAGAGGACTGGGTTAAGGTAATAACCCACTATCAAATCCCTTTACCTTGCCATTCATATAAGATTACCAAACAAAAGATTAAGGATATTGCTGTACAATACTTAGTCAATGCTGGACTTATGAATCTCCCTCCCTTACCTAATGATGAGGAACCTGACCCTTATAACCTTTGTCTAGGGTCTCCTATTCAGGCAACTGCTAACTCTGATAAAATGCCTCAAGTCACTTGAGGGTTCTTTGACAAATTCAGCAGAAGTTGAAAAATATAGAATAGAAATGCAGTATAGGTTAGAGTAGCAGAAAATGGCCCTAGAGCAGCAGAAAATGGCCCTAGAAGAGCGGAGAATGATGCTAAACATTTAAACTCGAAAGAGATAAGTTGGCCCTCTCAAAAGATAAGGTAAAAGAAGAAATCAGGATTAGAGAAAAGGAAATTTCTTTTAACATTTCTAATGCATGCACTATGATACCCACTTTTGATGAGGATGATATAGAGAGGTCTTTTAATCTTTTTGAACGCCTTGCTACTAAGAGCGAGTGTGGCCAAAGGAACAATGGATGATCCTAATTGCACCTAAGCTCACTGGTAAATCATTTCGTGTCTACATAAATTTAGACCGGCCCGAAGACTATGACTTTGTTAAGAAACAACTTCTTCATGCTCATGCTGTAACTCCAGAGACGTACAGAAATAAATTTCGAAAACTTTCCAAACCAAAGCAACAGTCATTCTTAGAATTTGCTAATGAAAATCTTAAACTCTATAAGAAGTGGCTAACTGCTCTTGAAGTGACTACCCATTCGGATTTAGTGAATCTCATGGTAAAAGAAGAGTTTAAAAACAAAGTGCCCTTTTCCATTGTTAAGGACAGCTCCGGACAGATCAATGGTCCACACCACCCTCGCTCCAGAACAGGTGGAGTGTGGACGTACTCGTGGCGCTCTGCCTGCATTCTCATTTGTGTTGTTGTTTGTGTTGTTTTGGAGCTCTTGTTTGTGTTTTTTGTGTTGTTTGTGAGTTCTTGTTTGTGTGTTGTTGTTTCTGTGGTGTTGCTGGTGTTGTTTGTCTGTTGTGGTTCTGTGTATAGTTTTGTTGTGATTATCTGTGTGTGTGTGGGTGTGTGTGTGTGTCCCTGGCTGATTGAGTGTTTAGTTGTTTGTGTTGTTTGCTTTCCATCTAGGCCTTGCCTGGGCTGATGGAGAGTGCGGATTCCTGCTTGGAGGCCGACTTGGCAATGTCAGAGGAAGACGAGTCTCCAATTGAGGATCACTGGCCTGAGCTGCCTTCTCGCAACCCTCCCCCCCTCTCCTCGGTCACTCCACAGCTCAGGTTGCAGCCGTCCACCTCCTCAACCTCTACCAAGCGACCTGTTGATGGCTCGTCCGACTCCTCGCAGGATTCCGATGGTGTGGACTGTTTGCCTCCAGCTGCCAAGACTGCCAAGAGTGCTTCAGCTGTGCACGACGTACCTTCTCTGCCTCACCCTGGTGTTTCTTCTTTGTATACCAACTCCTTGCCCTCGTCCAACCTTCCTGCTTTTGCCCCGAGAGATTCCTATGTCAAACTCTCCTTCTCTGGAAACCCATCTACGGACACAAAGCTGCGTTGGTTGTCTGATGTCAACAGGGCCTTCCAGTTGCAGCGTGAACTGGCTGAAGTCAAGATGGCTGCTGTCACCTCCCGGTTTGTCTACATCTCTAGGAAGCGTCAGGACATCATTGATAGAGTGAAGGCTGGTGAATTTTTATCTCTGCCTCTCATTCTTGAAGACTCACCTGAGAGGCCTCGTAAGTTCCCCAGCTACATCCTCACCCGTTTTCCTATTGATGTTGACCCGAAACTTGCCAAAGGATACCCTGGTGTGTACTTTGCCCGTCGTTTTTTCCAAGATAGTTCCCCCATTAGCCGTATTGTTGTTTTCTGGAGTCAACCCGATCCACCTCCAAATGAGATTTCCTTTGATTTCCTCCCTTGTCTTCCACCGTGTGAGGTGAGGAAACTTCATAATGACCAGCCTTGGTACTACAGATTCTGGGGAGTTGGGCATATCTCCCGGTACTGTTCTGCCAGGCTGAAGTGTGCATGGTGTGCGGCCGACCATGATTCCAAGACGTGTCCTGTCAGGGGTGAACCATCAAGTCCTGCTGCCTCCACCTCTGAGCCTTCACCTCCTGAAGATACGTCTCGATGGAAGTGTCCACGATGCCTTCAGCCAGGGGTTAACGTGTGGCATGGATGTACTCAACGTAAGGTCCAAGCTCGTGTCTCTACTATTGCTCCGCCTCCACCACCACCTGAACAGTTGTACTCTGATCTTGTATCTGCTACTCATGACTTTTATAGGCTATACGTCTCCCGGCCACACCTCCAGCATCGCCATACTGCCCACTCCTGGACGCTGGATGCACGTATACAGGAGGCAAAGGAGGAGGCTGAACGTGATGGCCTATTGTTTCAAGCCAACCCAACCTCTGACCTACTCCATCGTTACCAGATGTCTAGGGACGCTTTAATTGCCCTGCAGGATTGTGCTCACACTGAGTCTTGGCAGCGGTTCACGGACAGCATCAACCAGCAAACAAGTGTGGCTTCTATGTGAGACCTCATCCGTCGGGTTGTTAAAAAGATACCGGCCACTGCTCGTCATCACACTCCCGCCGACTATGCCCAACAACTTGTCGATGCCTGGTCAGAACAATCTACCCCAGCCAGTCTACCCATCCACATACAAGATGCACTCACTTCCCGTGCTGCTGTCCATCGGCTACGTCTAATGTCTGCTCTGTTGCAAGATGATGACGATGATGAAGAGGAGATAACTGAGGAGGAGTTGCGACGTGCTCTCTCTCGGGGTAGAGCTTCTTCCCCTGGTGATAATGATGTTACTTATGCTGTGCTGCGCCTACTTCAACAAGTTCCTGGGAACCCTCTACTTCTACTGTATAATCTTTGTCTTCGTGATGGTTGTGTACCACGAGCCTGGACCAGCAGCACAATAATACCCATCCCTAAGCCCGGCACTGCGAAGTTCAGGCCTATTTCCCTGACTTCCTGTTTTTGTAAAGTTATGGAGAGAATCTTACTCAATCGTCTGATGTACAGACTGCAGGATCGCCTTTCTCCATGGCTGTTTGATTTCCTTCCCCAGCGGAGCACACACCACTGCCTAGTCGACCTGTACTCTCGCCTTTCCAGGGACAGTGTGGTGGCCTTCATTGACCTTCGAAGTGCCTTCGATGTTGCTAATAGAGACGTCATTTTGGATCAACTGGTTGACTTTGGGATAAAGGGTAATCTACTACGGTGGATTCGGGGCTACCTGAGTACCAGGATCTCCCGTGTGTTTTTCAGTGGTGCGCTCAGTCCTTTGCACAGTTTTCATCTTGGTACGTCTCAAGGGGGTGTTCTCAGCCCATTGTTATTTAATATTCTGATGCATCGGTTGCTCACTTCTCTCCCTGATATTCCTGGAACTACAATTACATGCTATGCTGATGATATCTGTGTTCATTTTACCTCACCCAGGGATCTCCAGCGGTTTCTTGACTCCTTCTCTGTGTCCTCCTCTCACTGTGGCATTATTGTCTCCCCAGATAAGAGCAGAATATTCACCTGCCGCCTTCCTCAAGCTCGGCCAATGTTCACCATTGGAGGGACTGTCATTCCCATGTGTTCCCAGTATCGCTACCTGGGCGCACCAGTCAATATTTGGCCAATTGTCCCTGCCAGACCTCAAGACCATCCCATTGTCCAGGACTTATTGGGTCGTCTCCAGCGCCGACTTACGCCACTTCAATGGCTCACTAACAACTCCTCGGGCATCTCCAACCCAGTAGCCAGGACTATTTATATTGCTTTTATCCGTTCAGTTGTTGATTACCTCTCCCCTGCTCTGATTCAACTTCCCAGGGCTACTCTTGAAACATTAGAAAAATTTCGGAATAGAGCAATGAGAATAATTCTCGGCTGTCCAATGTCGACCAGGATAGTGAACATGCAGCGTGAGTTGCGTCTTCCCCCATTAATCGAGAGAATTTATTGTAATGTTACGTGCTTCACTGTCAAGTGCCTCCATTTCCCACATCTTTCACCCCATTACTCTCAGTTAGTCAGGACTTCTCTTAGACCAAAATACCCGGTCCCTCCCATACTGCCTGCTGGACGTACTCTTATAAGGTCTGTTTCCTCTATGCTCCGTAGTCTTAATATAGATATAATGGTGGCCGAGGTCCCCCCAGGACCCCCTCCATGGATGCTACCAACACCTGATGTGAGCTTTACACCTACTTCCAAGTCGGAACTGCCTTCTCTACAGCGGCAGTTGGCTCTGGAACACATAGAAACAGTGACGTCCTCCATCACAGATCCATTGTGACGGTGATGTGAGAATGATAGATAATGTAATTTATAATATGACAATTACAACTTACCTTGCCCGGTTAATTTATGATCTTCGTTGGTTGGCTGCAGCGAAGAAAGTACTCAGGGTTAACTCCCCGTTTTAGGCCTCAATCACCACGCACGTAATAATTTTTTTTATGTTAAGGGGGTTCTTCCCGATATATGTGTATTTATATAGGTAACAAATCTACTGGTGCATTCAAACAACCAATTGCAAATTTCTATATTTATTCAACTCCAGTATTTTTAGCCAACATGAATAATTAAATTTCACACACACACACACGCTCACACTCACTCAGCGCTAACTAGCTACTCGCTCTCGTATACGTGACGATAGACTAGCTTACGTTAACACTGTAGTAATTCTATCAATGCTATGCAAGTTGGAATATTTTCTAATGTCTCACACTTTAGAGTCTCACAACACACTCGTAATTTTCTTCAAAGATCCAGCTCCCCTCACCTTAATTCAATTACTGAACCAGCGTCAATGCAACTAGTCAGTATACAACTGTAAAGCCTTGTGAAATCGTGTAATATACAACGAATTCGGCGTCTACGTGATCACTAGGCAAGGGCAGCTGACGATACGAGTGTGTTCCTTCCTTCAAGTGTGTCTTGTCCCAACTGACCCCTATTCTTCCTCCTTAACTGGTTCAAAATTTCTCTGACTCCTCCTCCTATCTTTGTTCGTTTTTCCTAACTGGCTACGATTTACATTGTACCCACTTATTCCTTAGTTATACATGCAATTGCAATTTACCTATGGCGTGCTAATAATTCCCGATAATTCCCCTCCACTTCACGATCATTTACAATACCATAAATTAACCTGGTAGCATAATTGAGTAATACATTATGTACTTAATGTACGAACACCTATATGACTGAATGTGGCAAATTCAGTTGAACCATGACCTTTTTTCTAATTTTGGCTACTAATCCGGTACCTGCAGATTAACTAGCTGCACCCCCAACTTAACCCACTCCTGTCTCCTTTGTCTCATGAATGGAATATTCCAGAACCTTCTCTAGAACATTCTATATTGAGACCAGTATGGAATTTTCCACTCTCTGTAATTCAAATTACGTCACGAGTATTATGTCTGACTCGTGACATCCATACTGCCTCTACACTGATGGCTCATTGCAAGTGGATGGTGCAGCAGGTTGTGCCGTTTTCTCACCTGACATGGAGTCACCTCCAGGGGGCTGGGTTGGCCGTGGTTTCTGTAACCACTCTAGCTCAACATTGTGTGAACTGTATGCCATTTTGGATGCTGTTAGTCTTGTTTGTCAACGTGGAGTGAATGCTGCCATTTTTTGTGACTCCAAACCTGCCCTTCATTCCCTCTCTAGTGTTCAGCCCACACACTCTACTGTTGTTCAGCAGATTTTATCGTTTTTGTCCTTATTGCGTCATTGTAACTTGACTGTCAAATGTTTATGGGTGCCATCCCATGTAGGTTTACGTCACAATGGTACAGTTGACAGACTCGCAAAGGAAGCCTGCCATCTGCCTCCTCGTGGTGTTGGACGTCCTCTCTCCCTGACATGTTACCTCTCTAAAGTCCGCTCCGCCGCTCTCCTCCCTGTACGGCGACGCAGGGATGCAGAGAGGCCCGGCTTCAGCATCTCCATCACACATTATGAGTCTGTCTGCCGTCACAAATATTCCTACCGTCGTCGAGGCCTCATGGTTCGGAGGCACAATGTAGTCTCTGCTTGTTTGAGGCTTGGCTACCGTCCACCGTGTCAGGTTGCTAGGATGCAGGGTGAGCCTCCCTTCACTGAGTGTCACTTGTGTCGAGCGCCTCGTGCTAACACTATAGAGCACTATTGCCTGGCCTGCCCCACTGTCCGACACTTGCTGCCCCGGGGCCTGCCACTTGATGTGGTTTGTCGACACCTGCTGAACCACCAGGTTCTGGAGGAACTTCTGGTACGCCACCCTCGTTTTGGTGGATTTAAATAGGTCATAATGTAAATATTTGTCTGTATGCTTGTGCTCCATTCTGTTATGTTTTCGTGATGTGTGTGTGTGGTGTGTGTGTGTGTGTGTGAGTGTGTATGTGTGGTTGTAGTCATTGTATTCTCATGGGTCCCGCCTACCAGTATGTATTGTTGCCTGCCTGTTGATTAACGCTATGGCACAATTAATATAAAAAAAAAAAAAAAAAAAAAAAAAATGGTCCACACCCCATCCATCAGCGACTTGGTTTGGGCCTGGTCGGATATGGTAACAGTTGCAGGTGGAGGGAGGGGGGATGTTAGTGGGAGAGGAGGAGGGAATTGTGGGCGGAGCCATATAAGAGGGTAACGAATGATCAGGTAGAGAGACGTGTGTCAGGAGGAATGAATGAAGCATACACTGTGAACGGTTTCGAATCACCAACAGTTTAAAGCAGGGTTCTTCAATCTTTTTCAGTCGTGACCCAGTTTTTTACTATGACATCATTCTCGCGACCCATACAGAAAAATATTTTACAAATGATCAGAATTATCACCCTAAGAAAATACAAGGCCAGACGCTGAAACATAATATTTATGATTAAAAGGCATTCTAACCAGAATTATAAACACTGCCTCACCTACCCTCCCTCTCTCTCTCTCATTCTCTCTCAAGAAGGCTAATATTTGTGCAATGATTTTGTTTTATTTATAATTAAATATATGAATATTCGATTATAAAAATATGTTAGGTGGATTCATGTATGAACTTCATATTTATTTTATTGTCACGAATATTATTATTCTATTTTATTCATGTATTTATTTTTGTGAGCCTGCGACGCAGTTTGGAGGAATTCGGGACCCGTAATTTGAAAAACCCTGGTTTAAAGAAGTGCATACTGCATTAACGTAAGTGGATATAGAAGAGAAGAAATGTGATGATTTGAGGCGAGGGTGAGGGGGAAGAGGGTAAGAAAAATGAAGGTGATTAGTTGAAAAGTAATAACAAACAAATATAATTAGAATATCTGTTACATTATGTCCTTTAAATAAAGGCACTGTCTTTTGTTCACCATCGTAGTGGGATAAACTACTGAATATATATTATCCTTTAGATATTAGACAGCTATCCCTGTATTCCTTATATCCCTCGTGTTTAACCCCGTAGTGGAGTATTGCCTGTAATGATGTGGGCAATACTTTAAGGGTTTTGGCGCCCCTTCGGCCCCAGCCACTAGCTTACATTTCTTGAACTGTCCCTCCTATCTTCCCATTTCCTTCTTGCTTGCTGTCACACCTCTCTATCACCTTTTCCTGGTGCTATTTGACCTCGCTGTTGCGCCACCTAATATCAATCAAATCCCTCGTGCTTGTAGTCCACCCTATTTATCACCTTCTCCCTTGCCCAGCTGCTTTTTTTTTTTTTTTTTTTTTTTTTTTTTCAAAAGATGGTTTAATTTTCTAACATTTTTAATAATCATATTTGTCAACAAATTAATTAAGCTATTTACCAGGATTTTTTCTTCCAAACATACATTTCCTTAAAAATAATCAATGTTAAACTTGAATAGGCACCGCTATATGGCGTTTTCAATAAACTTGGTCTAATTTATGCATAGGCTATATATATTACAGTATCTCTTAAGTAACTGGCAACCTTACACATCCTCCCTACTATCTTATCCCTCTCTCGCTTGTCCTTCCCTCCTTTCTTACCGTTTATCTTTTCTTTCTCATATTTTTAACCTTCTCATTCGTTCTTAAACAGTTTTAATGACATAGGCCTTTCTCCCTTATCACTTATAGTTCAATTATATGATTCGAAAACTGCGGCTGAGATTATGTTGTTGATCGTATTTTGGTTCTCAATATGTAAAGGTTGATTGATTGATTGATATTAGGCGCCGCAACAGCGAGGTCATATAGCGCCAGAAAACGGTGATAGAGAGGTGAGGCAGCAAGCAGGAAGGAAATAGAAAGAAAAGAGGGAATAGTTGAAGAACTAAAAGCTAGTGGCTGGTGCCGAAGGGGCGCCAAAACCCTTAAAGTATTGCCCACATCACTAATGCAGGCAATACCTCCCTACGGGGTCAATATGTAGATCAGAAAAACCAATATTATTCTTCCTCCAATAGTGACGCCTTCCGTTACACGAATGTGAGGTTTTCTCATCCGTCCAGATCACTCTCTTCCAAAAATCCTCTTGCTTGTCAACATATTGTTGGGCAAATCGTAACCTTCCTTCGCGATGTTGGTCAGTTAGAAATTCAATGTTTGCTGGGGTCCTGTGATGCACCCCAGCTTCGTGCAACACTCTTCTGAAAGTTCTCTCGCTGACATCAAGGTCTGTGCATTGGCTTCTGCGGTGTGTAGTGCAACGTTGCCATACTAGCAGGCAGTGTCCTCTGCTATATATATATATATATATATATATATATATATATATGAGACAGTAGCACCGAGGCAGTTGAATATTTGTCGTATAATAAAAGATAATTTCTTTATATAGTTTTTTATTATTTTTGCCTATCATTGTGATGCTGAGAACATAATTCTGAAGTTAAGCATAAAACACTGTGTTTAGTAACCTATAGAGAGATACATAAGCATCACGTTGATCACCATTACTGTTCTTGTGGTCCTTATTGAGTCATATGGTGTTCTGCGCAGTACTGCTGGAACTAGATAAAAGTAAGGTAATGTATTTCGAAACAGATTTTAATAAAAAATACCTATAAGTAACTTAATTAAAAAGAAAGATATAATATATTTCTCTTTCCTGCAAATGGGTTTAATAAGTTAACATTCTGACTAGCAACAGACTGGCAAATGGCAATTCATGAAACCTTACAGTCCGTCAGTTTTATGAAGGCGAAATGCTGTGGCTGGGAAAAACACTTTAATTCTAAATAATTTATATATCTTTCCCCATAAATCTCTAGTTGTTTTCTAAATCCTCTACATATTGACCCCGTAGGGAGGTATTGCCTGCATTAGTGATGTGGGCAATACTTTAAGTGTTTTGGCGCCCCTTCATCCCCAGCCACTAGCTTTTAGTTCTTCAACTATCCCTCTTTTCTTTCTATTTCCTTCCTGCTTGCTGTCTCACCTCTCTATCACCGTTTTCTGGCGCTATATGACCTCTCTGTTGCGGCGCCTAATATCAATCAATCAATTAACCTTTACATATTGAGAACCAAAATCATAATCTCAGCCGCAGTTTTTCGAATCATATAATTGGACTATAAGTGATACGGAAGAAAGGCCTGTGTCATTAAAACTGTTTGAGAACGAATGAGAAGGTTAAAAATATGAGAAAGAAAAGATAAACGGTAAGAAAGGAGGGAAGGACAAGCGAGAGAGGGATAAGACAGTAGGGAGGATGTGTAAGGTTGCCAGTTACTTGAGAGATACTGTAATATATATTATAGCCTATGCATAAAATTACACCAAATTTATTGAAAACGCCATATAGCGGCCCCTATTCAAGTTTAACATTGATTATTTTTAAGGAAGTGCATGTTTAGGAAAAAAAATCCTGGTAAATAGCTTAATGAATTTGTTGACAAATATGATTATTAAAAAAGTTAGAAAATTCAACCGTCTTCTGCCGAAAAAGAAAACAAAACAGCTGGGCTTGGGAGAAGTTGATAAATAGGGTGGACTACAAGCACGAGGGATTTGATTGATATTAGGTGGCGCAACAGCGAGGTCATTTAGCACCAGGAAAAGGTGACAGAGAGGTGTGACAGTAAGCAAGAATTAAATAGGAAGAAAGAAGGGACAGTTGAAGAAATATAAGCTGGTTGCTGGGGCCGAAGGGGCGCCAAAACCCTTAAAGTATTGCCCACATCATTACAGGCAATACCCCCCTACGGGGCAAGCACGAGGTATAAAAGGAATACAGGGATAACTGTCTAATATTCAAAGGATAATATATATTCAGTAGTCTATCCCACTACGATGGTGAACAAAAGACAGTGCCTTTATTTAAAGGATATAATGTAACAGATATTCTAATTATATTTGTTTGTTATTACTTTTCAACTAATCACCTTCATTTGTCTTACCCTCTTCCCCCTCACCCTCGCCTCAAATCATTACATTTCTTCTCTCCTATATCCACCTACGTTAATGCATTATGCACTTCTATAAACCCGGATTCTTCAAACTACGGGTCCCGAATTCCTTCATACTGGGTCGCAGGCTCACAAAAATAATTACATGAATAAAATAGAATAATAATATTCGTGACAATAAAATAAATATGAAGTTCATACATGAATCCACCTAACATATTTTTATAATCGAATATTCATATATTTAATTATCAATAAAACAAAATCATTGCACAAATATTAGCCTTCTTGAGAGAGAATGAGAGAGAGAGAGGGAGGGGTAGGTGAGGCAGTGTTTATTAATTCTGGTTAGAATTCCTTTTAATCATAAATATTACGTTTCAGTTTCTGGCCTTGTATTTTCTTTGGTTGATAATTCTGATCATTTGTAAAATATTTTTCTGTATGGGTCGCGAGAATGATGTCATAGTAAAAAACTGGGTCACGACTGAAAAAGATTGAAGAACCCTGCCTTAAACTGTTGGTGATTCGATACCGTTCACAGTGTATGCTTCATTCATTCCTCCTGACACACGTCTCTGTACCTGATCATTCGTTACCCTCCTATATAGCTCCGCCCATATTTCTCTCCTCCTCTCCCACTAACATCCCCCTTCCCTCCACCTGCAACTGTTACCAGATCCGACCAGGCCCAAACCAAGTCGCTGATGGATGGGGTGTGGACCATTGATCTGTCCAGAGCTGTACATAGAGGAGAGGGATGAGAGAGAATTGTTTAGGGTGGCAGAGCTGGCTGATGCACAAGCTTTGAGACTAAAGGCCTGGGGAAGACTGGAAGGAGAGCACTCTTTTAATGCAAAAGCTTCCTCTGGTCATGTCCCTTATAATAATGCATTTTCAATTAAGCCGAAGAACAATGATTCGTCTAGTAACAAAGTAACTTGTGCTTATTGTAAGAAACCCGGTCACACTATTGCCTTCTGTAAACACCCAAAGTGTGTAAACAGGTGGGAAAATCCCAGTTCTGTCATGTGAGGCTGGTCAACCTCTCCATCTAATCCAGTAGCTACTAATAATGGTAATAGTTCTCAACCAGAACGATTGTTTGAAGATTACACTTTTCTCGGCCATGTCTCTCTAGCAAAGAATGGTCAGGCATACCCAGTTAAGATCTTGAGGGACACAGGGGCCGCTCAATCCATATTGTTGAGTAATGCTGTTCCTTGCATAGAAAATAACTTCACTAGAGACAAAGTGCTAATCTCGGATCTTACTTCCAACATCTAGTATCCTTTGGCCCAAGTTTATCTAAATTGCCCTCTTGTCAGCTCTTGTGTCCAGGTGGCTGTCAGAGATGAACCCATGCCAGTAAAAGGAATTCAGTTAATACTCGGTAATGATATAGCAGGAAAACTAGTAGTCTCTAATGTCCTAATTCCTGAACAGCCACAACCTGTATGGCATCCTGACCCTTCAAACCTGTTTCCCTCCCGTGCAGTAACCCGTTCACAGGCTCGTCAAGCTCCTCCGGTCCCGATTCAGTCACCGTTGCCTTCCAGTCCCCTAATCCCTGACTTGCTCTCTAGAGAAGAGCTGATAAATGCCCAGGAGACTGGTCCTTCTTTGACCTCTGAGAGACATGTTGCTGTAGGGAAAACAGAGTTAGACACTTTACCTGCCTTTTATTATGACAAAGGAGTACTTATGCGTGCCTACCGGAAACCCCATTTGTCCTCCGCCGATTCTTAGTCTGAAACACACCAAATAGTGTTACCCTCGTCAGTTCGATTAGAGGTGTTAAAACTGGCTCATGATAGTTCTGCTGGTGGTCATCTGGGATTTCGTAAAACATATCATAGGTAATTAAACCATTTCTTCTGGCCTGGTATTAGGGAGAATGTAAAAAGTTTCGTAAAATCCTGTCATGTGTGCCAACTTGCTGGTAAAGTTTACAAACCCATTCCTCCTGCTCCTTTATATTCCATTCCGGTAGTGGAAGAACCCTTTGAACGAATAATCATAGACTGTGTGGGACCCCTTCCCAAGACAAAAAAGGGTCACCAGTATATGTTAACGGTAATGGATGCCACAACCAAGTATCCGGAGGCATACCCTCTAAGAAATATCACTGTCAAGTCCATACTGAAACACCTCCTGCATATGTTTACATCCAAAGGTATACCCCCAAAAATACAGACGTATCAGGGTTCTAATTTCACCAGCAAAGTTTTTAAGCATGTTTTAGCTACTCTGGGAGTCGAACACATTGTCTCTTCGGCTTATCATCCCCAGTCACAAGGCTGTCTGGAACGCTTTCACCAAACACTGAAACAAATGCTAAAGAAGTAGTGTATTGAGAATGGAGCTGCGTGGGATGAATCCTTGGATTGGCTTTTGTTTGCTTATAGAGAATCTATACAGGAATCCATGGGATTCTCTCCCTTTGAATTGTTATATAGGCGTAACATCAGAGGTCCCTTAAGAGTCTTGAAAGACAATTGGGTTTTGTCCCATTCAACTTCAGTCACGGTCCAGGAGTATATATCAAACCTTATGGAGAAACTTGACAAGGTCAGGAAGTTTGCACAACTTAATTTGCAAGGGAGTCAGGATACGCCAAAGAAACACTATGACAAGAAAGCCAAACCTAAGCAATTTTTGCCTGGTCAAAAGGTGTTGCTTTTCCTTCCAATTCTTGGTAACCCCTTGTCAAGGAAATATTCCGGACCATATACTATACAAAAGCGGCTCATTCCAGTAAATTACATAATAGCTACACCAGACAGGCGTAAGAAAAGCCAAATTGTTTATGTTAATCTAATCAAACCCTATCATTCCAGACAACCAGAGGAGGCTTATGGAGATCCTGTTAAAGTTAAGGAGTTGGGTAACACAACAGATGACCATTGTGGTGCAATTACCCTGTGTGTAGCAGAGACGAATCCCGTGGTGACTACTGACTCACTGAGGGGGACACTTGTGGAGTAGAGGCCAGTTGGCCTTCATTTCAGGAACCTCTTTCCAACAGTGCCCTTAAGAACTTATCACAACATTACGATAATTTGTCTAACCAACAGCAGTCAGATTTAAATTGCTTATTTAACCCATACTCCTCGGTGACCTCTGATTTCCCTGGTTTTTTCACTTATCTGTTTCATGAGGTGAAGTTAGTTTCTGCTACTCAGTCTCCTATCCGTCAAGCCCCATATAGACTAAATCCATCTAAGAGGACAATTATGGACCAGGAAGTTGGTTATTTGCTAAATAACAACCTGGCGGAACCCAGCATGTCTCCTTGGGCTTCCCCTTGCCTGTTGGTATCAAAGACAGATGGGTCACACAGGCTTTGTACAGATTATCGTAAAGTTAATGAGGTTACCATCCGGGATTCCTACCCGTTACCATTAATAGATGATCTCATTGATCGCATAGGAGTCTCAAAATATATCACGACTATTGATCTTATGAAAGGTTATTATCAAATTCCCCTGTCTGACAAAGCCAAAGAGATTTCTGCTTTTATCACCCCTTCAGGGCTCTTTCAGTACAAGGTTTTACCATTCGGTATGTGTAATGCTCCTGCTTCCTTTCAAAGGGTGATGGACTGGGTAATATCAGGTCTTGATGGAATTGGAGCCTATTTGGATGACGTGGTTGTGACAGGAGATAAGTGGGATGAACATCTGGCTCGCCTACACCTCCTCATGAGTCGACTTCAGAAAGCAGGACTTACAATCAACCTCCGCAAGTGTGTCTTTGGAAAAGGAACTGTTGAGTACTTGGGACACACAGCTGTCCTGTCCTTCCCTACACCTACAACAAGATAGGAAGTCATGAGGTTCCTGGGGATGTCGGGGTACTACAGGAGGTTTTGTAGCAACTTTGCAGACGTCGCAGCACCTTTGACTCGTCTTGTGAGCAAGAAGGTGCCTTTCTGCTGGACAGACAACTGTGATGCCGCCTTCCAGAACCTAAAACTATTCCTCTCCTCACAACCCGTCTTGCATACTCCATACTACACAAAACCCTTCCATCTACAAATCGACGCAAGTGGAGTTGGAGTAGGTGGGGTCCTACTACAAGAGTCTAGTGAAATCCTCCACCCTATAGCCTACTTCTCAACCAAGTTGAAACCATACCAGCGTAATTACAGTACCATTGAAAAAGAAGGGTTAGCCTTGGTCCTAGCAGTGAAGAAGTTCGAATGTTATCTGCAAACCAGTCCCCATGTAGTGAAAGTATTCAGTGACCACAATCCCTTAACCTTTATTAACTCGATGAAGTCTGCAAATCAACGTATCCTTCGATGGGCTCTTCAATTACAACCACATAATCTTCTGGTAACGCACATTAAAGGGACTGACAACCTCGTCGCAGACACATTGTCCAGAGCGTTTCCAGTATAACTGTTACTCCATGCAACAACCCAACGCTTCTACTTGTGTAGGGTCACCTATACTCTACCTCTTCCGGAACCCCTACAGAGGTTTTGGTGAAGGGGGTATGTTACGACCCCTCAATACTAGACCCGTTGGGTCATTTGCAGCGAACTACCCAGCCAGGAACCAAGATGGTCAGGCAGATTATCCCCTAGTTTAAGCTTCAACCAATCGGATCTTTACCCCTCTGCCAATGGGAGAGAAGGATTTAGTTAACATCACGTTTTAGCGGGAACTTGAACTGTATAAATAGCGAGGGCAGGTGGTTTAAGGTAGGACTCCACAGAGTGCTTTCATATTGTGTACATATCTTGTGTTGTGCATCAGTCTTCCACCAGGATCTTCTCAGGGTATCTCTTAGCTCTGCCCACCTCTTACTTCATTGTGTTGAGTATACATATATATTACTTTTACCTCTGCCCTCTCCTTGCATATAAGTGTAGCCTAGACAAATAGGACATCAGTT